>CM055874.1:31067382-31187382 GCA_029582165.1 Portulaca oleracea
CGATTATGTCCCACTACAATAATTTTTTTTTTTTGGACCACCAGAATACAAATTGAAAGTAGGGATTATTGCCATCCAATTTGCAAAAGTAGGGATTATTAGAATCCAATTTTCCTATATATATATATATATATATATATATATATAGGAAAATTGGATTCTAATAATCCTAACTTTTTCAAATTGGACAGCAATAATCCCTACTATCAATTTGTTTTCTGGTGGTCCAAAAGAAAATAAAATTGTATTGTAGTGGGACGCCGCAGAGTTAGATGGTGATGAGTCGGTGGTTTGCTGAAGTTGACCGGCGAGAGTGTGTTTGACCCAGAATTCAGACCACCATAACATAATCAGCTATGAAATGAGACTACCAAAATACAATAAGTATGTCAATGAGACTACTAGAATACAATATCAATTTAAATGGGACTACTAAATACAACTAAAATAATAATTTCTTGGTCAAACACATTCTCGCCGGTACACGTCAATAAATGGTGTCACCACCTCCTAACTCGACGGTGTCACACTATAATCCAATTTTATTTTTTTTGGACCACCAGAATACAAACTGAAAGTATGAATTATTGCTGTCCAATTTGCAAAAGTTGGGATTATTATAATCCAATTTTCATATATATACATATATATATATATATATATATATATATATATATATAAATTGGATTTCAATAATCCCTACATTATTTTAATATTTTGATGGTAAAAAAATATTAAAATTGTATTCTAATGGGACGCCACCAAGTCAAGTGGTGGTGAGTCGGTGGTTTACTGACGTGTACTGGTGAGAGTGTGTTTGACCAAAAAATTATTGTTTTAGTTGTATTGTAGTGGTTTCATTTAAATTGCTATTGTATCTAGTAGTTTCATTGACATATTTATTGTATTTTGGTGGTCCAATTTCATAGTTGATTATATTCTAGTGGTCTGAATTCTTGGTGAGACACACTCTCGATGGTACACGTCAGCAAACCACCGACTCACCACCATTCGACTCGGTGACTTCCCACCAAAATACAATTTTACTTTGTTTTTTGGACCACATATACATATATATATATATATATATATATATATATATATATATATATATATATATATATATATATATATATATATAAATATATATATATATATATATATATATATATATATATATTTATATATAACAAGTTGATCCATCATATACACCCAAATATTGTTAGGAAAAGAGAGGAAGAAATAAGGAGTGGGAGAGATAGATTAATTTGTGCTAGGTTTCGATCTTGATGCAAAGAAAGGTAAATGAGCAGATTAAGAAACGCATGAGCATGAAAATAATCTATATGAATGGTGCAAGAACATGAGGAACACTATCAATATCAGGGATGCAAATATTGATTCCCTGATACAAAGAGACGAAGAAGAAGACCGTATTAACTATCTCGATTCTCGCCTCAATCAAACCTTCAAAAGCGTTCAAGGGTACCTCCCACCGCCCCTTGTGTAGTATAAAGAATTTTTGTTTTTGAACATGTTGCAATTTCTAAATGTTGAGGGTCCCTTCTTTTCATTTTATGCGGAATTCTGGTTCTTTGGAACGCACAATTTCATTTAATTGATCTCCTTAAACAAACGTCGCAACATCCCAAATTTTTGGGATGTATTTGACAAAAGTTATTGCTAGATGTTTTAGATACAATGTAGAAATTTTTGGGATGTAGAAATTTAGGATAGACTGAAAGACCCTGATAATTAAGCATCTCATCAGTTTATTTGGTGTTGAAGATTACTTTGGTTATATTTTTTTCGTTGGTGTTCTTTCATTTTTTTGTTGGTTTTTGGGTGGGAATCTAATATGCAATGGATCTTGTGCCATTAGTATTTATTCTTCTATATTTAAAACGTCAAGTAATTTTGTAGTTAAAGTTAGTAGATGGAAGAGAAAGAAAAACTAGGGAATTTTTAGGTTTAGTTATTCCTGTTCTGTTAGTTTCTCATGAAACAGGATGCAACATGGAATGCTAGTTTGTTCGCAAACAAAATGTTTACTTTAAAAGTTAGGGAAGAAATTAACACATAAGAGTTGACAAGAATTTGAATGTGAGTTATATGATTAGTACATGGATCTAAATATGCATCGTATTTGATCCTTTGAAGAAGTTATATACTTTCAGCAGCTACTTTCATCGGCTAACTAAGTAACTTTCGCTAGTTCACAATGAGTGGGTTACGCTTTACAATTTCTCTTTTCTGAATGTAATTTAGAGGCAACGTTATAACTTACAAGTCTTTAAGAATTACCCACGGTAATTGTGGCACAATGTTAATAACTTATACGCAGGCTAATCAAAGGTCGAAGCTTCCCTGGTAAAGTGCTACTGAGCCGTAGATCAGAACCTTTAGATCACTCAGGAATATATGGATCTCCTCGAGAATATGCAAGGAGCTTATCACAAAATGACGCTGGGACAAGCAGACAGAGGGATAACTCCAATGAGGCAAGATGAATGGTTGCCTTGTTCTCTATTAAGCTTCCATTGCTTATGGTATTAATTATAGAACTGAGCTTTTGACATATTGATTTTTAATGCAGGAACGTCAGAGAAAAAGCCTTAGTATTTTCAATAGAGATAAAACAAAGTCTAAATCTACATTAGCTCTTACAAGTACATTTGGAGAGTCCCAGAAGACTGTGGTAGGAGCAAGAGTTACAGATTCAACTAGAATGATGAAATTCAAAAGGGAGCTTTCTGCACCAACTATTACGTTAGGTACCTAGAAATTCTTCATTCTTACATATTCCTTTATTTATTGTGTATTGCTAACCGGCAATGTGCCATCAAGGGGTCTCTTGAGTCATGGTCTTGGTCTTATGTGCTAGTGGTATTTAATGAACCTCTCTGAAATCTATTCAGCCAATGTTTTACAATAACATCACCCACCAAGATGGATATTATTTAAATGAGATTTAGGAACATATGGATGTAGGAAACTTTACCCTTGGATGTAGAGATGTCACTTTTGGAAGACTAGTTATGAATCATTTGCAAATGTTTTTCTTTGGAGTAATTCTGTACTTCAATTCAATGCACTTTAGTAAGTTTCTGAGGTAAATCATGTTTCCTTCCCTTCTTCTGAAAATGAAATTTACGGTTGCAATTTTCTTACAAGTTCTTATATCATGTAAGGATCATATCCTTTTCTGATTGCACCTTGTATTGTGTGAGCTCAACATTGTTATTTGGGTTAATTGGTACATGTAATAAAAAATTAGTTCCATAGCGCATTCTGGTAAATCCTAGAAATGTAATCATTGCTCGAAAGCATGATCAATAATCTTTTTTTTTTCTCAAGTGATTATATAACCTTTTTGTGTACATTAAGCTCATCATATTTTAATGTCTGTAAATCTGATTAATGAACTCTAAGATGGCTTCTTTGTTGTAAGTGTTACATTTATTTTTGCGGGGAAAGACTGTCTGCTAACTTTGTTGGACTAAAGCACGCACTGTAGACCTATTTAAATGTTGCTTTTCTTTTCTTCATGTACGTAGCTGACTTACAAGGACCCCTTATTGTCTTTGTATGTTTCCTCAAGCCATCATCTGCAGTGTACCTTAGCCTTAGTTCCCATTGTAGGCACTAATGAAAACTGTTATAATTAATAACAAAGTGCCTTGTTTGTTGAGTTACATTTCCTAATTAGTTTTGCTATGGATAATATTCATAGCATTTACCCCTAGCAAAGTTTCTATTATCCTGCAGAAAAACTACGAGAATTGGCTTGGAGTGGTGTGCCCTCATACTTGCGCCCAAATGTGTGGAGACTTCTTTTGGTAGGTTCATAATTGTAATTGTAATAGTCTAAAAATATACTACTGTTAAACTATTGAAGCATTTGTTTTCGTACATAACAATAATTAGCAATGAGGCTGCATTGAAGTTTTATTAGACCTGTTAATTTGGGTGGATGGGTTAAATATGGTAAGGTGTATTCCGATTTCTAGTAAATATAGGTCGGGTGTATTTTGGGTTTGGGTAATACAGGTTGAGTGTGTTTCAATTTTGGGTGGTTTGGCTCAGGTTTCTCACCGCAATTTTTCATTTTTCTTGATAAAAAATTATCTCTAAACACTTCAATTTAATTAATATATGTACCAAATATTTCATTACATTCTCATAACAATACATTAAAAATACTTGCACTTTATTTTGAGAAATAATATCTGCTTGAATTATGTTCGTGATGTACTAGTCAATGATTACAATTAAAAATAAATATCGTACATTAATTAATTTTAATTATTTTAGTTATTTGTTTAGAATATCAGATTACTTTACTACAAAATCAATTAACCAATCAATCTTAAAAATATAATTCATGCAATATAATTCATGCACCTAGTCAGCAAAGATATGAGGAAATTAAATTCTTCAATTACAATCTTAAAAAATGTGAAATAGGACATTGAAATTCCATTCAATTATTATTAGAATTTTCGGAATTATGATCGCATCATGCTTGTTGCTTCTTGATGTATATTGTTTTGGATTTTGACAAAATACATGATCTATTTTTCTTTAACTATTGTTTGTTAATATTAAAAAGAAATTTATGAAATAATTTCAAATCAACCATCAAATTATCGTGAAAACATCAGATCCATGCCTAATGGAGCAAACCTACATTTTTACACTTATAATTTGTCAATTCCAAAATGATGAGCGAGACATTTAGATATTCGTAATTTCAGCGAGTCTGCAAGATAAGTTACCGTTTTTTAGAACTTGAATAGCTTTATTGAATTACCTTGAACTATTCCAACAATGCCTCATCACTACATTTCCTTCAAATCTCAGTTTCATTAGTACATATACTCCTAACCACTCCAATACCACTTACAGTTATTGGACATAAGTCAAATTTTCAATATTTTTAGCTGTACTCCGCCCTCTTTTATCTTTCAAACAATTTTTACCTTGTTATCTGTCAGTATTATAAAGAATAATAAAGACAAATTAATATGTAACATCTCTAGTTTGATATATTTTGGTGGATGTAAACTATAATTAGGAGTGAAAAAGCACAAAAATAAAAAGACGTAATAATAAAATAGTATCATAAGTATATATCAAGGCATTAGTTTTGATTGATTCATTAGGCCCCGTTCTTTTATACGGCTGGATGCGGTGTGGCGCGGTGCGGTGTGGTGGAATTATGGTGAATTGTGGTGGGTTTGGTAAAGTTGTGGTGGATTGTGGTGGGTTGTGGAAAGTTGTGGTGGGTTTTGATTTTAATAATTTTAAATGTGTTGGAAATGTGAATTTGTAATTGGAAAAAAGTGAGATAAAATAATTAGAAAAAGTAGATTGTGGTGGGTTGTGGTAGATTGTGGTAGATTGTGGTGGATTGTGGTGGAATGTGGCAAGTTGTGGTGCGGTGTGGCACCGTAGCTAGCCAGCCACATCAAAGAACAAGGCCTTAAGGAATGGGTCGGATTGGATCCACTAATGATTGGGTTTTTGGGCGGGTTTAGGTATGGTTTTCATATAGAGTCAATTCCTGCTAGCTCTAAATTTTATTTTTTCTTCACTTTTTTTTTGCTGTAGATGTACACAGTTGAATCAAAATCTTATTTGTCTTGTTTGTGTTGTCTGTACACATGGAGGAAACATAAATGTGCTAATTATGATGGCAATATGGTAGCGGTTATGATGACTTCTCAACAAAAGCTATTCAATAGTGTGTATTTGGAAAGTCATCCATTTCACGTTAAATCTATGGTATTATGATATATCTTTTTGATAAATTTTATAAGTTAGGAGTTTTAGGATTATCCCTCAGTTTGTCACTAAATGGCACGGGTTGGTATTTGATTTAGGAAACTATTATCCTTGTATAACCAAATGCTTTGTTAGTGTTATTGTTTATAATATAGATAATAGCATTAAGTGACAACAGGGATATGCACCAACTAATTCAGATAGAAGGGAGGGAGTTTTGAGGAGGAAGCGACTTGAATATTTGGATTACGTAGCACAATATTATGATATTCCAGAAAGTGAACGGTCTGATGATGAGGCCAACATGCTACGACAGGTTTGTGGAATACTGATTAGAAATGTATGCCCACCCGCCCACCTGCCCCCTTCGTTGTGACTACTTATGTGGTTATGTTGGTTGCCTGCTCCACAGATTTCAGTTGACTGTCCTAGAACTGTGCCTGATGTAACTTTCTTTCAGCAACCAATTGTTCAAAAATCATTGGAGCATATTTTATACACATGGTCTGTACTCATTTCTATTTCCAATCTTGTTAATGTACTTTCACTAGTGTTATCTTTTTCTAACCATATTAATAGCCTAGGAATAGACAATGTGCAACCATACAGTTAAACTATAAAGTGGTTTGAGTTATATAAAGGAAAATGTCTATGCATTACAAAATATAGGTGCTAAAAAAATTGTCACACTTTTTCTGGACTATATTACTCCAAGCTGGCTGTTGTTGATGTTAACTTGTATTGTCAGGGCCATTAGACATCCTGCAAGTGGCTATGTGCAAGGAATAAATGATCTTGTTACACCGTTTCTTGTTGTGTTCCTATCAGAACACCTCGAGGGAAGCATTGAAAGTTGGTCATCCTCAAATCTTTCTCAAGACCAAATTGCTAACGTGGAAGCTGATTGCTATTGGTGCCTCCCAAAATTGTTAGATGGTATGCAAGACCATTATACATTTGCTCAACCAGGAATCCAAAGACTTGTATTCAAACTCAAAGAATTAGTTCGAAGGATTGATGGTATGCTCTCATTCTTCACTTCCTAATTCTATATTTATCGTAGAGTGGGTCCGGTGGGATTAGAAACCATTTTCTGAAAAATGATTTTCCTATTTTATAGTGTTGAGTGGACGGAAAATGGGGAAAACCGTTTTTTGGAAAAATCATTATCCCCCTCCCTATGTACGTTAATTTCTTGAGTTAACCTTAAGAAAATCTATTTTTCTTAGATCATGTTAATCACACAGTCCACTTCCTCCCTAGCGTCACCTCTCTACCACTAACTCCTCCACCATTGTCACACAGGTGTCATTACCATCAAGCAAGACATCCTCTTTCTCATAATTTTATAGGAAAATAGAAAATGTATCAAACAATTGAAAATGCCAATTAAAATTCACTTTCTTAGAAAATGGTTTTCATCCCCAACAAACTGACGCTAATTCTTCACCATTTTTTCCATGACTTTAATGGAAAACTTTGGTTAGCTCCTCAGAATCATGAATGATGGTGTCTTTGCATAAATAGTTTACGCCCTGTTCTTTTGTGTTGTTCCGCACCATACTTACAGCACTTTTCCACACTTACCATAATCTTTCCGTACCATACCATGTCATTTTACACATTACAACAATAATCATAACTTTCTTTCTCTTCACTTTTCTCCTCTAATTTTCACTTTCTTTCTCCTCACCTACCACATCAATCATTGATACCACAAATTTAAATATACCATACCATACCATACTTTCCACAATCCAACCATACCATACCATCTCCGCACTATTCCATCCACACAAAAGAACATGGCCTTAGTCTTCTCTTTTTTTTTTCTCATCAATGAAAGTTTGTGGCAGAGCCGGTTTCAACACATATGGAAGACCAAGGGCTTGAGTTTCTCCAATTTGCATTCCGATGGTTCAACTGTCTTCTCATACGCGAGGTTTGCTTTTGCATTACTTTACACACACTTGATTCCTTTATACATTGCCAACGATTTGGAGGAATCAACATATTGTGTTTCTTTCCAACATTTGGTTTTCGTTTATGTTGGACTAAAACAAAAAAGCAGTATTAAATTGTCCTCTAGTTTGTAGTAAACACTTTATATACCCTTCCATATCTAGGATGTTTAAAAAGGAAAACAAAATCCTCCTTGTAGTCTCCCCTTGGAGGAGACTACAGATAACAAAATATAGGGTGGAGGATGGTGTTGTAACCGCACCTAAATTTATTTTAAATCCATCACCCATATGAATATCCATATTTAACATGTATAAAACGTTAATACCCATTGGGTTTTGCGTGTTTGTGGGTTATATTTAGGTACAAACAGAGATTAAAATTTAAACTTTATTATACATGTATTTAAATACCATTGCTGCATTGTTGACAAAAAGTATGATACATATCATTGAAGATAATTACATTCTAGAAAATGCAACATTATCTTAACCAATATATCATATGTTTTAGATATTAATGCTACATAACTCAACATACTAAGCATTCATTTAACTAAAAGAAAGATAAGAGATAAGAGCTGGATACCAAAAATGAAGTATACGAGGATTCAACATGTAATTAAGTTGAGATAAAATTATTATATGGGCATGACTTTGTAAGGTTGAAATGAGTGAAATATGATTTTATTTGGATAGACATAAGGAGAAGTAGTAGAGCATGATCAATTATTTTTTTTTTCTAGATTCAGTTATGCGGAGGGCTAGGGTATGGGGCGGATGTGGCTTATACCTGTACCTATACCAACTTTGTTAAAACCTAATTGTCGTAACATCTAAAGTATTGCTTATGTGTGGCTTAAATGGATTGAAATGACTTATCACCAAGATGCACTTCTCTATTAGGAAGCTCTGCTTTTGAGAACTTAGGAGTTAAGCGTGCTTGGCTGAGAGTAGTCTCGATATGAGCGACCTCGTGTGAATTTTTCCCAAGCAATGTATAAGCGAGGACGAAGCACACTTAAAAAACCCATGGCGATTCTTGAAGTAAGGGTAAGATTTAGGATGAGAATTCTTAGATAATCAAGAGAGTCGTATGCATACCCACTCTCCTTTAACTTATTTACCAACCGTATATAGTCGTAGGATAAAACTTTTGCCTTCTATGAGGATACATGAACCAACTCTCAAACCTTGCCTAAGATGTACTGCAATCACAACCTAGAAAGAGGGTGAAATGGAAGGAATGAAGTAAGTGTTAAGTGGCTGAAAAACACCTCTATTTATAGAGCAAGAATTTACTCTTGGATAGGGTATAAATGACCTTGTGGATAGGATGATGAAGCATGAATGGTAAGGAGAAGGTTGTTCGAATGATTAACTACATCTAACTACCCTTTGCAGCCATAAAAAACATGTGTTAAATGAGTTGGTACACATGAAAACTCAAGGAAAACATCCATCTGTCGCTGCCCGTGATTGGCACAGTCGTGCCAACCACTTTCCACGCCCGTGCAAAGAATGCAGCAAAGCAGACCAGCAAATACGAGTCTTGGCACGCTTGTGCCAAGACTTGGCACACCCGACCAAGCACTCGACAACCAAAATTTGGTTTATCAAGACATGGCACACCCGTGCCAAGCACTTGGCAGCCAAAACTTGGTTGTCGAGGCTTGACACTCTCACACTAAATCCTTAAAGACCAAAGACAAGTCTTTTGGACCCAAGAAGCAGCTAAATGGGTTCCCTCGATCCTCTTAGCTTATCTTACTTTCTTATACTTAGTTTTTCATGCTTTTAGGATTACCAAGCATACACATACACTTGAAAACATCAACAATCATCCACCATTTCGAGTGTATGGAATTCTTAACTCGTATCCCAACACCTCTACCATCAAAACACATTAAAACACACAACTCAAAACACACAAGACAGTAAGGGTTAGTCATGCATCTTAGATGATTTCGTTCGAATTGAACTTCTAAGTAGTGAATATAATTACAAATGTCTGAATGTGATAGTTGAAAAAGCATTGAACCTCACATCCTTGTTGAACATTTGGATACATCACACCGACATAACTTAGCCAAATCAATAAACCTCAAACTTATGACACTATTAAACGTTGTGTGTCCCATATCCTCTCGTAAGCAAATCAAAGCCAAGCCCATATAGCTCCTTAAAGCGGCTACACTTCTTGCTCACATAGGTAAACTGAAACTAATATGCTCCTGTAATCAGGCACTCATCCTCAATCATTCTATTAAGAATAAACACTCATCCTCTTGTCATCATTACAAAAATTAAGACAAAACTTACCCTAGGCACGGTATTGAACTTGTGCTAACACAAACACTATGCAATAGAGTCACCCTCCAAGGGCTTGACATCAAGTCAAGTATCAAGAAAAGACACTACCACTAGTATTTGTCAAGATAGGGCTTATACCCATCCCCCTTGACGATTTAATCACTAAGTCCTTGGACAATCCCTTAGTCAAGGAATCAGCAGGGTTCTCATTTGAAGGCACATACCCGATAGTCACTACCCCGTCTTTGATGAGTTGATGTGTGTATGCATGTCTAAGTCCAATGTGCCTTGACTTGTCATCGTAAACATTACTATACACCTTAGCCAGTATAGACATACTATCACAATATATAAAGATCGGTGCCATATGCATACGTCAAATTGGCAACTCCTACATCAAATTCCAAAGCCACTCTGCTTCCTTACAAGTCGCAGCCAAAGCCACTAATTCGGATGCCATGGTGGAATCTGAAATGAAACTTTGTTTCTTGGAAGCCTAAGATACAATTCCACCACCAAGCATGAATAGCCAACTTGTGGTTGAGGAATAGCCCTCCTTATTGTATGCAAATGGTAATTACTATGATTACAAGTGTACCTATTTAATTTGCCTATTGCATAAGCAATGTCCGAATTGTGCTTGTCATGGCATACATCAACCTACCAATAATATTGATATACTCTTCTTGAAAAATAGCACTTCCTTCATTTTTAACCAAATGAAAGCTTGCATCGAAAGCTGTTGAAACTGAATGAAGATCCTTACATTTGAACTTCTCCAACTCTTTTACGATATAATGGCATTATAAAAGGCTAATACCATCATTATTTTAATGATCTTGATTCCCAATATTGCATCCGCCTCATCCATTTTCTTCACAGAAAACTTGGATGAAAGAAAACTCTTGGTTTTATCAACTTGTTCCATGTCAGTACCGAAAATCAACATGTCTTCCACATACTAGCAAATAATGGCTCTTTTCCCATTCTCAAACTTATAGTTCACACACTTACCAAATTCATTAATTGGAAAGCCAAAAGAAAGCACAATCTCATCAAACTTTTGATGCCATTGCTTAGGAGCTTGTTATGAACGATATAAAAACCTAACTAGTTTGTACACTTTCTTTTCTTATAACTTGGCTACAAAGCCTTCAGGTTGCCTCATGTGCACATCTTCGTTTAATTCACCATTTAGAAAGGTAGTCTTAACATCCATTTAGTGAATTTCAAGCTTAAAGATAGTGGTTAACGTTATTAGAACTCTTATAGTCGTTATTCGTTCCATTGGAGCATAAGTGTCAAAGTAGTCTATACCATGTCTTTGTGTAAAACCCCTAGCAACTAGCCAGGATTTATACCTTTCTATGGTACCATCTACTTTCCTTTTCCTTTTAAATGTCCACTTAGAGGTGATAGGCTTACTATCAGGTGGAGGATCCTAAAGGACACAAGTATTGTTCTTTATAATTGAATCCATATCTTCTTGTATAGCCTCCTTCCAAAAGGGGGCATCTTGTGATCCCCATGGCATCACTAAAAGTCCTAGGATCTCAATCAATGCTATGGATGTAAGGGATTTGATTGCAAATCTCATTTGTTGTTCCGTCTACCAAGTAGAGATAAAAAAAATCATCCCGTAACGATTTCTCTTTTCTAACTCTCTTACTTCTTCTAGGCCCATCATTTTCATGTTGTTCACTAGATGCTTGTCCATTTGGAATGTTGTCACAAGTGATGTTTTTGGGTCTTGGTATTGAATGAAATCTTTGCTCATCAAATAAGGCATCAATAGATTCTATAACGGTGTTCGCCGTTACATACTCATTAGGTTCAATAACCATGAATTTATAAGCCTTACTATCTTGAGCGTATCCAATGAATATGCATTCAATACTCCTTTCACACAACTTTCTCTACTCAGGTTCAGGCACTTTAACAATTTCCCTACACCCCCAAACCCTTAAATGGCTTAAATTTGGTTTGTGTTTGTTCCAAATCTCATAGGGAGTAATAGAATTATCTTTAGTAGGTATTCTATTTAAGATGTAGCATGTAGTAAGCATACTTCACCCGAAAATCCCTCACTTTATTCAGAGTTAGATAGCATAGCATTAACCGTTTCTTTAAGAGTTTGATTTTTCCTTTCTGCCACCGCATTTTGTAGAGGAGTATAAGGGGTTGTTACTTGATGAACAATACCGGTTTCTTGAAAGTATTTAGACTCATAATACTACCCACCCCTATCCAATCTAAGGATTTTAATAAAGGATTCACAATGCAATTCACTTTTGGCCTTAAATGATTTAAACTTATCAAGTGCTTCATCTTTAGTTCTTAGCAAATAGACTTGACAATATCTTGAATGATCATCGATAAAAGTGATGTAGTAATTCCTACCACCAATTGTAGGATTAGTATGAAAAATCACCTAGGTCACTATGAATAAGATCTAATAACTTAGATTCGCTCACTTGGAGAAGATGCTTCGGTGATTTTGGTTATCATGCACGTGTTACATTTCTTTATATTATCATCTATTTGTGGAATTAAATCAAGTATAGACATGACTTGCATTTTCCTACAATTGACATGACCAACAAGGTAATGTCATAAAAAAGAAACGGAAGAGGGTTGCACGTACATATAACCGGAAATCACTTCATTAACATTAGAAACATCAATAAAGACATTAGACACAACATTAAGCTAAACATGATCCCATTAACGTAGCCCTTACCCACAAAATTACACCCTTAGAAAGTACATAATTATCTCCATTATATACTTGGAGAAACTCATGCCTACTTAACAAGAACCTGGAAACTAGATTCTTACTCATTTTCAGGGAAAATACATCCTTAAGAGTAAGAGTTTTACCGGAAATGAACTTGAGATCTTTTTGGCCAACACCTTTCACCGGAACCGAGGCATCATTTCTCATGTAGAGGCTCTTGCCCTTCTTGACCAAAGTGAAACTTGTGAAGAAGGAGCGATTGATGCATACGTGCCTAGCGGCACCCGAATCAACAAACCAAGTGTAGTCATCATATACTATGTTGATTTGTTCCTTGATCATAGCAACGAACTCACTCGGTGCTTTCTCCTTGCCCTTATAATTTTTATCGAGTAGGCCATGTCTCTTTTTCCAAACATAGCAATCCCATTTCTTATGTGTGGGGCTTCCATACTCCCAAAACAAGGGCTTCTTCTTGTTGTTGTTGGCCGCCTTCTTGCTTTTGTTGTTCTTGTTATTGTCATTAGGCATTTTCCTCTTGCCCTTTTGACCATGGCTAGAACCACCATCTTGTACGACATGGACTTTAGAGGCATCTTTATGATCATCTTGTAAATACAACTCTTCCTAGATATGAAGATGGTTAGCAAGTTCCTCAATAGTTATAGGCTCTTTCTTGTATTTAAAGGTTTTCTTAGTATCTTTCCAAGAGGAGAGTAAATTATCAACCAAAGCAAAAACTATGATAGACTAATCCATGTTTAGATTATGTTGTTTAAAATTGCTTAAAACACATTGGATTTCATGAAGTTGGTCTAAAATAGGATGAACTTCAATCATGCGATAATTCATGAATTGACTAACCAAGAAATTCTTACTTAGTGCGTCCTTCGAAATCTGTTTGTTTTCCATGCCTCCAAAAGATCTTTAGCAGTCTCCATGTTTTGGTAAACATCAAACAAGGTGTCCCACATGCCATTGAGAATGTACCCACGACATATGCAATCATCATTCTCGAATTTCTTGCGTCTTCTCGTCTCCGCTAATGTCTCATCATCTGACTCCTCGGGGTATGACGAGGTTAGCACCTAGACCACCTTCAATGTGATTACTATTAACTACATCTTCTTTTGCCATCAATGGAAGTTCACACCGTCAAACTTATCAAATCCTTATATGATGTCATCTCTAGAATATATAAGTCAAAGATTCTTAAAGTAAGGGGTAGATTTAGGATGGGAAATCTTAGATAATCAAGAGAGCCATAGGCGTATCCACTCTCCTTTAACTTATATACCAACCGTATATAGTAGGGGGATAAAACTCTTGCCTGTAGGAGGAGACTTAAACAAGCTCTCAATCCTTGCCTAAGATGTGTTGCAGTCACAACCTAGAAAGTGGGTGAAATGGAAGGAATGAAGTAAGTGTCAAGTGGCAGAAAAACACCTCTATTTATAGTTCAAGGATGCACTCTTGGATAGGGTGGAAATTACCTTGTGGATAGGATGATGATGCATAAATGGTAAGGATAAGGCAGTTAGAATGATTAACTACATCTCACTACCCTTAACAACCATAAAAAAATGTGTTAAATGAGTCGATATATGTGAAAACTCAAGGAAAAAGACCAACTGCTGGTGCCCGTAATTGGCACCGCTGTGCCAAGAATACAGCAAAGCAGACCAAAAAATGCGAGCCTTGGCAACCAAAATTTGGTTTCTGAGGCTTGGCACTCCCATGCCAGGACTTGGCACACCTGCGGCAAGCACTTGGCAACCAAAACTTGGTTTTCGAGTCTTTGCACTCCCATGGCAAGTCCTTAAAGATCAAAAACAAGTCTTTTGGACCCGAGAAGCCACTAAATGGCTTCCCTCGATCCTCTGAGCTTGTCTTACTTTCTTATACTTGGTTTTTCATACTTTGAAGATTACCAAACATATATGTGCACTTGAAAAACATCAACATATCCACCCATGAGGAGGAAACTATGAGTTATCGATCATCATTGTCACCGTCACAATTATTCCGGAGGAACGATCCAAGACCCGATGAGGACGTTAACTCTTTAAGTGGGGGTGACTGTAACACTCCAAATACTTATAAATATTTGCTTAAAGAGATTGAAATGACTACTTATAGAGCCAAGGGGAAACTTTCTTTCAAGAAGCTCATTTGTTGATAATTCCCCAGTTAACCTTGCTTGGCTTGATGTAATTCAAGATGGGTGAGCTATTGGAAAGTTTTCACATGTAGCAAGTGAGCAAAGACAAAGAACCCTAGAAGTACTCGTGGTGATTTGTGGGGCTAGTCGTAGATCCTCAAAGCAATCATTTGTAATGTCAGTAACCTTGAGGGTTGGGGTGTTACACCCGTACTTGCCTCCACACTCATTTGAGATAAATTTTCATCACTTGTTCGAGTTTTAAACAAGTTAGGTTTTTAATGGGTATATGTTTTATTGTCGTCTGTAGGTAAGGCCTAAGACTAAAGATAATGAACACTCCCCTCCCCTCCCCTCCCCCGCCCCTCCCCCCCCCCCCCCCCCAAAAAAAATCAAAAGAGCACTCTAGAAATTGAGGTAGTGGATTGCTTATCATGTTAAAAATGTGTTGAATGATATGTCTATTTTAATGGAAATTACAGTTAAGGGACCTAAGTTTTGAGAATGCATTATAAGGTACAGGTACTCCACTTTTAGTGGGAATAACTTTTAGGATATTTTTCGATGGATTTTATTTTTCCTCTAGTCAATTAGGTGGGAAAATGACATTTGCAATGCATTTCCAATATTACCAAATTCGTGAGTGTTTTCGCTCTCTTCCTATGTTTATCTTTGATGCCATTGAACTACTTCTAGTATTCATCTTCCTTTTGACAAAACTTAAACTTTCTTTAATTTTCAGTTGTCACTTCTATTTACTCAAACCCTCAACCTCATGTGGCTTATACTGCTCTTGTTCTTTCTTATCTCCTTTTCATTCTTCTCTTTGTCTTCTTCTTAAGGATGGCAACAAGTTGGAGTTGAATCAAATTACCTCCGACTTCGACCCGAGTAATAATTAGATTTAAAAAATAGTTCCAACTGCAATTTTTCGGAGGTAATATGAAAGTCGGAGCCCAATTATGATTGAATAAGATGACCTCTGAGTTTGACTTGATTAGGAGTTTTTGTACACTTTTTTCATTTCTTGTTTTGTCAATTCATCCCTATAAAAAACTAAAAGTTAAAAAAAAAACAAAGAGCTCCCAAGAGTCTCGACCCTTTCAGGATAGAGGTAATAAAATTTTGTCCAACCCGAATACTCAAGGTTGTTCGACTCGAACATTGTTCCGGTCATAAACTTTTGGTCTGATTTTTGATATTGATCAAATTAATGGAAACTCCAGACATAGTTTTTCTCATATTTTTATTGTCTGAACACAGATTTCACCCGAATTTATGTATGTCCAAACGAGTCGGATCCAAAAAAAGTCAGGTAAAGGCCATTATTTTTTCGTCCCAATTTTTACATTGTCCGACCCAAATTTAACCCAAACCAGACGTTTGTGGCATAAGTTCTCCATGTCATCACACATGAGTGCTTCGGTATTTGATGGTAGTCCTTCAATCCCTCCTCCCTCTATAGCTGCAGTGGCAGATGATTATCCGCTAAAAGTGGCCAAGATTCACGAGCAGGAGGAGATTGAATCCGACAACGTGATGGGTGCCGATAGATGGTCAAAGTTATTGTCAGAGTGATTGATTTTGATAGAATAGGGTAAATTTAAATTGACTTAAAAGTTGAACGAAATGAAAATAATGACAATTCAAAAAAATATTCAAATGATTAATTACTTGAAAGAACTTTTTTTATAGATAAAAGAAACAACTATAACTTGCGAAAACAACAAATTTTCACAATAATATATCCTAAAATATACGTATAATTACTTATAACATAAAAAAAAATTCGTTTCATTCCATAACATGTTCAACAAACTGTAGAAATGGAATTTGCTTCCATTCTAATTTCTCTCCAAATAACTTTGGTTCTGGTATTTTATTTCATATCCAATCTTCCAAATCTATGATTCCATCCCCATTCTTTTGTTGAAATCTCGTCCAATAGCCCTTATATTATTGAGATGTTTATATATGTGTTTTATTTTTATAATCAACTGAGATTTAATAAGGTCAGAGGTAGCTGCCTATAAATCCACTCTAATTATATTTGCAATCGAATTTTTTTCGGGCTAGGATCCAGTGTTTTGTCCAATTGGTATCGAATTGAGTGAGATTTGCTTTGGGCTCGAATCCAATTGTCATCCATACTTCTTCTATTTCAAAAGATACCGACACAATCATGATTTTCACACACCATACAGCTTTGCGTAATCTCCCTTAACTCCATTTGGCTACATAAGGATCACCAAATTTGTCCCTTCATCATTGTCAGCCAATCATGCTAACTAATCCCACGATTCAATTGCTTCTATCGCACCACCAATTAAGTCTATGACAAGGCATGAATTAGGGGAATATAGAAGCCAACAAGTTGTAGAAATTGTTGGGACTGGCACTAAGATTAGCTTTAAGATGTGTTTAGTGGGATGAAAATCATTTTATAGAAAATGGTTTTTTCGCTTTCCGGTATCTGGTGACCAAAAAGTGAGAAAACATATTTTCCAAAAAATTATCCATCCTCCCCCATGTAAGTATTTTCTTAAGTCCAACTCTAAGAAATCTCATTTTTGTGGTCATAGTTTACTCTCACGGTCATAGGCTAAGTTTCTACCCACTTTCGCATTGCCTCTACCACCACCGCCTACGACTATCCCCACTGCCGGCCACCAAACATCACCCCCAACACCGACGAGCCTCCGACACCACCTGTAAGGCCCAACGCAACCACTCACTCACTCTCTCTCCCTCCTGTCATCTCCACTCCCCCACAAACTCACTTTCTCCCACAACTCTCGCGACCTCCCTGTTGTTACCACCACCTCCTCCGACCACCATCTCTGTCGCCCCCTTTCCCTAAAAAAATTCTTTGGTGGCACCATCACTAGCGTCAGGCGATACCATTGCACCTCCCTTCCATTTTGTTTCCTCAAAAATCTACATTCAACCTTCACCACCACTAACCACCATCCCCCACCACTGCATATCACCACCTCTAGTTATTACCAGATGCAATGTTGCTTCCTAGAAACCATCTTCTACACTCCCTACCACTTCCCCTCACTATCTTTCAACCCACATCCACCCCCTTGCCTTTCTCTTGTCTTAAATTCTCGCAATTCACCATTCTTCACAGCCTCCAATTTCCACCACCATTTTCCATAAAACAATTCTTCTTTGTACCATTCAAGTGAAAACATCAATTGGAAATCTATTTTTCAAGAAAACTGTTTTTCAAATAAAATCATTTTCATGGAAAATGGTTTTCCCTCACACGAAACACATCCTTGGGTTTAAAATTATCATAATTTTAGGGTAGAATTAGAGATAAAATTGGTGTAATTTAGGGTCAATTTTAAGTTTAAGTTAAGTTTCCAATTCCAGTTTCTCTACCTATCGATCTTTGGAGGTGAGTTGGTAGTTTCAAATGTCACATATTTCATTTTGGGCTTTTGCGTTCATTAGATTTCAGGGGAGTAGAATTAGCAGTAAAATTCTTTAATTTAATTTCAATTTCAATTGTTTTTCCTCCCTAACTATAGTTATCATTCTTCTCCTTCACCCGCCGAGAAATTGACCTGGAGAAATATTAAATCCAAAGAAAAAAAAATAGAAAGAGGTGTTTCATCAAAAGCAAAGTATCTTACAATGCAATTGTAGAACTAGGTCGTTTAAATTTAGTTCCACTAGTAGGTTGTGAGATAGAGTCATATACATAAACAAAAGGTTGTCAATATCATTGTTGTCGCTTACATTTCTTGTATAATATGTATACCTTGGGATGCTCGCCACTATCTATACTTAAAGGCATCATGAGTTGTATAGAGGCGGTTGTTAGCCACTTTAAGCATCATCTGTTCTATAGATTTTTCTTTCTTGGTTAAAAGTAAAAAAGTATGAAAGTTATGAAGACTTTTTACTCGCATAAGTTCCTAATCACATTGATTGGTGAACTCATATAGGGTATAATTCTTTGGTCTCCCATGCAGGGTGCCCTTGGTAATGAACAGATGATCAAAAAGAAAAAAGAAAAAAAATTTCCACTAAAGGCAAGCTACTCATTAGCAGTTTTTTTTTTTTTTTTTAAATGTACAATTTGACTTGCTTTGATGTGGATTTGTCCTTGATTAAATTAAAGAACATATGACCTATGCCTAGTTGATTAAATTCAAGTAACTTCAAATGACTAGCTTTCTCGTTTGACCCATTCTATTAGCATTCAATAACAAGTGTATTTTTTTTATAGATTCCTTTCAATCTTGTTACTCGCCTTTGGGATACATACCTTGCAGAAGGTGATGCTCTGCCGGAATTTCTTGTGTACATAGCAGCCAGTCTCCTCCTAACAGTAAGTAGGCTGTTTGGATTACTTGCTCTTAAGACATTCTTTGGAATTCTGTAGATTCTAGTCTTCATCACTTACTTTATTTCCTTGATTGTATAATTTATTAGCACTTGAAACTTGAAAGTGTTAAGGCCCTTAAATCTCATTGTCAACATTAACATATAATAATTTCTACATAGTAGAATGAACAATGTCCACCCATCTTCAAATGTTTACACATTCTAATGTGTTCATTTGATGATATTTGCTTTTTATGGTTGCCAGTGGTCAGATAAGCTCCAGAAGCTTGATTTTCCCGGAATAGTGATGTTTCTTCAGCACCTCCCAACACATAATTGGGCAGATCAAGAGTTAGAGATGGTGCTCTCAAGAGCATTTATGTGGTACACTATATTTAACAACGCTCCAAGCCATTTAGCTAGCTAGTTACAAGTGATGTCCCTATGTTATTTCTCAATTTGTTTTGGTCTTGTATATTGTCATTCTAGTCTTTTAATAGTGACATACCTTTTAAAAGATCACTCATTTTGCTAGCGACAACTTTGCTGATTCTTAGTGCTTTCCCCAACAATTCTAAACAAATGATGACGCCACTGTGGTTCCTTTACTCACTTCCTGTTGGACACCAAGGTTCATACTCAGAGTGTTGTATCCCTTTCGGGGAGGGGGGTAGGGGAAGAATTCTCCTGTTGGTACCAACTTTTTCTTCCCTTGAACACAAATTGTCAGCTTTGTATTCATCGTTCTATCCATTCCCATATAAGTTATAAACCAAACATTGATATGTAATGTAGCCATAACATACATGTTTGTAATGGTTAAGATAAGTTAGTTCTAATGTCTAAATGAAGACCCAATTGGGGAAGGAACATGCATGTGGTGTTAAGATCGAAGAGCACTCAAGCGAACCACAAACAATAGGAAATAATAACGGAAAAGAAATAAGAAATTTGAAACCAGGAATTTTAACGTGGAAAAAACTCAAAGTGGGAAAAAAAACCACGGAATCGATGCACTAGTAATATGAAAATTACAATACAAAGGTTGTGTTTTTTTCTCTCTCAGTTGATCTCAGGGATATTCTCTCTGGGATACTTAGGGATACATAATAGGGAGAACCTGAACCACTATATATACTAGGAGGTACAAGGGAAAACCTAGGTTACAATATAACAATAACCTAGAAAACTAGTCGCAGCACATGAGTTGGGAAGGAACATGCATGTGGTGTTAAGATCGAAGAGCACTCAAGCGAACCACAAACAATAGGAAATAATAACGGAAAAGAAATAAGAAATTTGAAACCAGGAATTTTAACGTGGAAAAAACTCAAAGTGGGAAAAAAAACCACGGAATCGATGCACTAGTAATATGAAAATTACAATACAAAGGTTGTGTTTTTTTCTCTCTCAGTTGATCTCAGGGATATTCTCTCTGGGATACTTAGGGATACATAATAGGGAGAACCTGAACCACTATATATACTAGGAGGTACAAGGGAAAACCTAGGTTACAATATAACAATAACCTAGAAAACTAGTCGCAGCACATGAGTTGGGAAGGAACATGCATGTGGTGTTAAGATCGAAGAGCACTCAAGCGAACCACAAACAATAGGAAATAATAACGGAAAAGAAATAAGAAATTTGAAACCAGGAATTTTAACGTGGAAAAAACTCAAAGTGGGAAAAAAAACCACGGAATCGATGCACTAGTAATATGAAAATTACAATACAAAGGTTGTGTTTCTCTTCTCTCAGTTGATCTCAGGGATATTCTCTCTGGGATACTTAGGGATACATAATAGGGAGAACCTGAACCCCTATATATACTAGGAGTTACAAGGGAAAACCTAGGTTACAATATAACAATAACCTAGAAAACTATTCGCCGCACATGAGATGGGCTTCAAACGCAAGCAAGGCCTAAGTTGGGCGCTGGTAGCATCCACCATATTCTTGCTTCTGGCAGTGACGCGATCCTCTTCTCCTACGGCGCGAATAGCGGCTGAGAAGAACGATGCCGGGGTGCTAGGCGCTGGTGGCGCCAAAATGACGCTGCCAGCGTCACCTCTTTCTCCCGTGGCTAGAGGCGCTGGTGGCGTCCTGGAGACGCTGCTGACGTCTCACTTCGTCTTCTCTCCCCTTCTTCCTCGTCTTCCCGTTTTGCTTTCTCCTTCTCCTCGTTTCGTCTCCACACCCAACATGTGGAGGACAGATTTTAGGCATACAATTGCAAATAGCTTGGATTTCCTCAAGTGCCACATCATTGAATATTCATTGATCATTTTAACTAGCTTACCGTTCAAGGATAAGTTCATAACATATCCCTTATGGGGGATCACTACTGTAGAAACATCATATGGTAAAATTTTCAAAAGACATTATCTAGGTTACTATGTAGGAGACAAAAACGTTGGTAAAAAATTGACAATTTGAAGTACTTGATTGGATGACTAATTTACAGTAGAAAGAACACTACCCCAAAACCTCCATAAAGATCCCTTTCCCATCTACCTAAATAATATAGGCACCATCTAAAGGGCAAAGGAATAATGACGGTGTATTCTAGAGATGTTACTCAGCAAACAGACAAACAAGGGGTTTCTTAGATATTTCTTTTCTACTTCTTCAAGGAGCTCTTCAGGATTATCCACATATTCTTCAAACTCTCTCTTCACAGATGCTACTAGATATTCCCTTCCGACTTTTCCTAGATTCTTTACCATAATCATCAAAGTTAATTTACCAGGTGCACAACCTGAAGCTTTCATATGACTATAGGTTTCCATTGCCTTTTCTACTATATCTACTTGGAAATAGGCACCAATAATCTCTGTATAAGCCCATGTGTCTGGTTGTAGGGCTTCGTTCTCTAGCTCAACAAAAAGCTCTTCTACCTTCTGAATCAGTTTGTTCTTCGCCACTGGAAGAATGATGTCATTGTATAGGGTGATATCTGCTGTCTACCATGGCTTCTTTTTCACAAAATCAAAAACCTAGAGCCCTCATTTCATTTCAGATGAGATACACAATAAGGAAATGTTGAAAACAAAAGTTGAGAATGCTACCACTCTATCAGATTTAGGGGGTTTCAGAATGACAAGAACTAACTAATGTTATTGTTTCTTTAACCTATACCTATGTTAAAGCATCAATTTTAGACAAATAAAAAAAACCAAATACATAGGAAAAACTCTTTGTTGTACTGTCATTTCAAAAAATTTATGTCTGCTACCTTTCAGTCTAAACGGAAAGCTTAGTGGTCCATAACAATGCTAAAGTAATCATTAAAATGTCACATCACAAGGAACAAAAACATAGTAATATGTAATGTGCTCAACAATATAACTAAAATTCCCTTCATATGTAAAAGGACGAAATGATATAGAACAACAAGAAGAAATGTTTCAAAATGGGAACCTAGGTACCTCCATGGTCCATGTTCTTTTGTGTGGCTAGTTAAAAAATAACTACACCTAACCACAATAACCACATAATTCTCTTACCTCACTTTTTCTTACTCTCAAACCTAACTAAAAAAAATGTTAAAATAACCACACGACTTTCTTACCTCACTTTTCTTACTCATATACCTTACTAAAAAAAAATTATTAAAACAATCACTCCACTCCACTCCCTATTTCACTTTTTCTTTTTACCCACATACCAACTTACCACACACATCATTCTTACAACCAACTAAATCACATCTAATCACACTAACGACATTTATTAAATTTAACCGTAACCACCATTAACCAACCACACAAAAGAACAGGTAGTTTAAAGAATTTGTGCTTCGAGTCTGAAAGAAAGGGTCAATCTTTCTTATTGATGGTGCATTTACATAATATACTTAGTATAGGTGTTGGAAATGATGTGTCTGAGTTATGATGAAGAATGTGACCACAATGAGCTTCACATGAAGTTAAAGAACGAATAATGAATGAACCAATAAATGCTACGTGCATACAAAATAAAGAACTAGCTAGACAGTTTCCTTGTCTATAAATAATGATAAGTACATTTATTGTACATCAAATTAAGATATTCCGCACATTTCACATTCAACTATAAGATAAGGTAATGCAAAAAGGCCAATTCAAGATCCAACATAGACAATGCAACTTTTTCAAGCACATCACAATTTTTTTGAGAGTGTAGAGACATGGGCTTTGTTATTCGAAGAAGCACATATAAGAACATCGAATGAAAGATGCATGAACTATTAGTCAAGCCCTTGATGCCACTTAAAAGTTAACATGTATATGTTGATTCATTTACATCATCGGGTAAGAACTGCATAAGCGAGGAACTTTTAAACCATAATAAGTACATTGATATTTCAAAACTTGGAACCCCAAACTCAAGCAAAATAAGGACCATTTTGCTACTTCCTTTCTACTTAAAGAAGGTATTAGGAATAAATTTCATTAACAACACCATGAAGCAACTTTCAAAGCATAAGAATAAAAGATTGTTATGTGACAACTGACGCCATATCACATGAAACACAATCGACAACGCAAACACCCGTCTACAATATGTCAGTTCGAGCAATAACCTGGCAAAAGTTTGGAATCAAACTTGTTTGTCAAGTTGGAAATTCATTGATTCCCCAGTTGCATAAATTTCTTAGCATAAGCGAAAAAGGAAGAGCGACCAATCAAATATCATCTAAATCACCAATCCATTCAATTCAAGTATAATAGCTGACTCAAGAATAGAGAAGCAAGAACTAAAAAAGCTAGCAAACAAGCAAGTTATGCGAACTAAAATCTAAATTAAATAGTTTATACAAACTAACAATATTATGAAAAGCTGCAACAAGGGGGTGAAGAAACAGAAAAAGGGGTAACCATAAGAGCGAATTCCAATTCGTTTTGTCGCTGAAGCTTTATCAAAGCATCCAACTAATCAACTTTCAAGAGTCTGTACATGTTGGTATTGATAACTTGTTGTAATTTTGAGGGGGTTTTGGCAAGTTTAAGGCACTGAACTGCTTAGATTGCTTCAGTTGACATGAAAGTTTTCCTCTATAAGGATTTTCTAGGACCAACATTCCTTAACATACATGAAATTAATCTGAAAGGGGGAAAACTCAAAAGAATTCTGATGCGATAGGGGTTGCCCTTATGCTTGGAAGAAAGTATACGAGGGTTTTGAGAAATGCCAGTTCGGGAAGTTGGAGCTTTAAAGTGCCCACTTCATTTGCCACGACAACCTCGCTACATGATAAAGCGGACAACGAGGACATCCACTTAGGGGCACTGGAGCAAAGCAAAAAGCTTTCCAAAATCATACTAGACTCGTCGACTTTTGACCCGACCCGTAAACCTAATCCCAACCCACCCCAAAAATTTTAGGTGTTGAATACTATTTTCTCTATTCGAATCTGAAATAAATCGAACTTGAAAAATTTGCAAATTAGTGGGTCAAACCCTACCTACCTGTTCTACCCGAAAATTTTAATTTTTAACTCAATTAGAATTTGTGACTTTTCAATAGAATTCATGACTATTCAACTGTAAGCACAACTCATTAATTTATTATTTCTCTAATTTAAGTTGAAACATTCACTTACTCCATCGTTATTATTGAGGCTTTTACCTCCATGACAGGCTTCAGTTGCTGTATCGTCTTGAATTCAACCATGTCCTGAGATAGATTGCTTTCAGGATGTGGTTGATGTTCTCTCCTCCCGACGACTCCTGAGTATCTCTACAGTCACTTCCCCAGTGGTAGGCAATCTGGCCACCTATGCCAGCAGTGCATCAGCTTCCTCAGTAGTCTTGTTGAGAAATTGGCCGCTTGAGGCGTTGTCAATCATCTGCCACATTGCTTTGTTTACCCCATTGTAGAATGTATGGATCTATAGGTGGGGTCGCTGGTTGTGGTGAGGACATGCGCGCTAGAGGCTCTTGTAGCGTTCCCAAGCCTCATACAGTGATTCTCCAGGTTCCTGAGTGAAATTCATCAGCAACGTCCGTATCCTGGCTGTCTCCTGAAGTGGGAATATCCACTTCAAAAAGGCGGTGCTGAGGGACTCCCATGTAGTAAAGGAGTTTCTTGGACAGTTGTCCAACTACGCCTTTGCTTTCCTCGCTAAAGAGAAGGAGAAAAATTGCATCTACAAGTATTCACTAGTGATATCGGCCATCTTAATCATTAACAGGGCCGCAAGCGCACAGTGTACGGAGTAGCACGTCAAGGTCGATCCCGCAGGGACTCAATTAGCAGTACAGAAAACTAATCTCTAATGCGATTGCTAAGCTAATCAGGTTTTGGGTTTTGAAAGGTTTTTGGACACTAATTAAAACTATCAAAGCAGGGAAAATGAATCAAAGATTCTATCAAGAGAGAAAGACTTCTAGGGAGATGTTAACCTAACAACAAGTTCGATTACTAAAACCTAGTTTGCATAATCATACATTCAACAACGAATCAAGAACGACAACCATAAGAATTCTACTACTGTTTCGATGCTAATAGAATTACCTCGATTAACCTAAATTACAACTTTCGTATGCTTTTCAAGTTAATCAAAGTTGAAGGTCTCAGATATTCTTGTTATCAAAAGGTTCCCTAGTCTGCTATTCTTTTCTCAAATTTAACAAAACTAGGTAGAAAGGTTGGTAGTCAGATTATCCTAATCCACCTTTCAGTACTTCTTAGGTTAATCTCAAATTACAAGCATCCCAAGCCTTAAGAACACTCATAAACATGGAAAACACAACCTTCTATTGATTCAAAACAAGAATTCATGCACAAACTAAAAACATTCAATCAAACTACATTGTTTCGGGTAGCGAAACCCTAGAATTTAGGAAAACTACTCACTTATTGTTAAAGAAAACACAAAACAAGTTCCAAACATCATGATCAAATCCCAAAACAAAGAAAGAAATCGAAAAGAAAGATAAACTATGAAGAATACAACCGTCGAGTCTTTCGATCTCGGGGTTGAGTCTTCCTCGTGAGCGTTAATGACTTCCTCTCGAATCTCGATCTTCGCTTTTCTTGGATCCGTCTGAATCTTGAATCTTAATGGAGAATTGATGAGTAGAAGGGTGGATTAGGATTTCTTTTCTCTCTTGATGGCTCTAGAACGAAGGAAGAATCATAGATTCTCAAAATATAATCTGTGGCGAGCCCCACGATTAGACCATGGTGGCCTTTGGTTGCTCCGCTTCTGTTCTGTTGCGTCCCAAATTCATGCCACGGTCTGATCTTTAGCAGGGGAGACCCATGGTGAACTCGTTCTTGCCAAATCTTGAGGAAATGTTGGTGTTTTGGCCTCAAAACCTACGAATTTGCATCAAAAACAACAACACCAAGTGTAGTAGGGAGATCGCAATAAAAACCAAGCTTCACACTCAAAACTATCCCTAATTCACTATCGAAAACTAATATAACTAAAAGTATAAGGTGTCTGTGTACCGCAAGTGTACGGGTCTGTGTAGTAATAAAATATCGTTCTCTCTCAGGGATTTGCGTTCAACCACGCACTGAACTAGTTCGCTAAAAAGAATGCTAGGTTGATCCAAGGGTTGTGGTAAGGTTTTCTTAAACTAAACTAAGAAAGCAGGAATTTTTAGGGTTTAACCAATTAATTAAAAGTGTTCAGGGGAGTCCACGCTAGTCAATCAATCAAATTATCAACAATCACGGTGCAGGTAACAAGATAATTCAGGGTCTATAATCTTTCTAGGCCTTATCACTTCGATCTTTCGATCCAAAGTGAGTTACAGCGATTAAACTAAACATTATGTCTAACTATTTAATCCAATCAAAGATAAAGAACTGAATATAAATTGACCCTATGCAAGAATCATTATGTCTAACTATTTTCTAAACCTATTCAATCTACATCTTCTAATTCAAGACTCAAAATGTTGTTTTGTTGTCGAGAATCTAATATTAAGTAAAGACTCAAACTGTCGTTCTGTTGCCAAATTACCATGACATACAATACACGCATATTAAAAGAATAAAAGGATAACCTAACACCGAGACTATATTCAAATTCAATCGAAAGAAATCAAGTTTATCCCTCAAACAAAGTAAATTAGCTACTCATATTACTGGAAGTAAACATCGCAAAATCTAAACAATAACAAGAAAACATGAAAGTAAAATAGAAATAACGTGTTCGAATTGGCGGAATCGATCTCTTCGTGTCACCCGAATCGATCTCTTTCGTGTTCTTCGATCACAACCAATAATCTAATTTAATAACAATGTTTGTGAATTAATTGTAAAGAAATTATCTAAAATCTACCCTAAAAAGCTCTCTAAAAACTATCGATAACTAATGATAAAAACCAACTAAAAAGAACCCCTAAAATAGCGGACTCGAATCCCTTTTATAGGGCCGGATTAAATGTTTGTGAATTAACTGTAAAGAAATTATCTAAAATCTACCCTAAAAAGCTCTCTAAAAACTATCGATAACTAATGATAAAAACCAACTAAAAAAAACCCCCAAAATGGCGGACTCGAATCCCTTTTATAGGGCCGGATTAGGGCACAAAATGTTGGCTGCGTTTTAGAAACGCTGGCTGCGTTTTGTTCAAAAGTGGGATTCCTCCGTGTCTGGGCGCTGGCAGCGCCCGGAAAGCGCTGGTGGCGTTTTGATTTTTCTCGGCTATCAAACTCTCTGGACAAGGCGCTGGCTGCGTTTTAAAAACGCTGGCTGCGCCTTGTTGCTCCGTCTTAGCTGGGTTGGGTCGTGGCACGTTTTGGGCCGCTTCTCCTTTCCTCTTCTTTTTCTTTGCAACTTCCTTTTTTATTTCCTTTGATTTTTCCAAATTTTCCTTCAACTTTTCATGCTTTTTGATATATTTTCAATATTTCCTGCAAATTGTACCAATCTCACGAACAAGTCATAAATCACATAAATTAACATAAAAATACGGAATTTCGGATATAAAAAGTATGAAATAAACGTGTTTTGAGCCCTAAAAACTCTATATAAAAATGACTTATCAAATCCCCCCATGCTTAGTTCTTGCTTGTCCCCAAGCAAGTCAAAATTGAAACAGGAGGATTAGGGCTCAAATAGGGAAAAACAGAGCTTAAGAAGAAAAAGAGATAGAAAGGGTTTTCGATATGGTCACAAGATCAAAATCATAACACCCCCTCAGGATAACCATTCGAATACATCAATTCAACAAGCAAGCACAAAGATCGGTCTGGACAAGATCAAAACTCAGTTTAAAAGAGAAAGGAAGAAATTTTCGAAACCAAAGAGGAGAGAACAAGCACTTCAGAAGCACAAATCCGCCAACAGTCTCAAGAATAATGCAAATATGCGTCGTTAGTTATGGACGTAAGTCAGTCAGAAAGAGCAAACCTCACATAGGAAAGAATAAGAACACTCAATCACTCAAATTTTAATATGTATGTGGCTTTTCTCATACTCAGACCAATAGGAACAAACTACCATAAGCTTGGTAAGAACCTCGCTCTCCACTACTGGTATGCAATGCAAAGTGATAATCAAAAGGATTTTTCCGGGTTGTAACGAGGATTAGGTTAGGGGTAAGGAGCGGTAAAATTTGTGAATGAGGAGTTAAGAGCCATGCTTGGATTGATAATGAATAGAACTCTCTCAACTCTCCTCCTTGCTTGATGTGTGCAAGGAATTTCACCTTTCACCCTCAACAATATCAAAATCTCAACTGAATACAACCAGGTCAAAGCTTTCAGAAAATTGAATTGAATCTCTCTAATCACCCTTTTTCTTTCGGAACTCTTTTTCTCCTTTTTTTATACTTCTTTTTTTTTCTTTTTGATGGGTGATCAAGGGAGATGAAACACAAATACATTAGCTTAATCTTGACCTCAATATGATGTATGTACAACATAACCAAACACAAATTATTCGAAAGATGGGACTTTAAGTTTCTCCCAGCTTGAATCATTAAGCACAAAACTTCCCCTATTTCACATTCAGTCCGAAACACACCAAACCAACTGTTCCTTCCAAAAAAAAAACGACAAACTCTCACTCAACCAAGCAAGACAAAGGGATAAGGAATATCAAAGGCCAAGGTTTGTATTGTCAGGGTTCCATCATAAAAGAAGGGTAAACAAAGGCTAGGCGGGGGGGAAAAGAACGGTAAATATAATGTAAGGAATGCTATTTGGCTATGTAGTTTAACAAAATAAAAATGAATGTCTTAATCACTTTGTCACGGCGTGCAATGCAAATATGTAGTCCCAAGCAAGATGCAGAACAAGTTCTAGAAATGCAACTAATAGTGGAGTTACTCAGGGAATCATGAATTGATAAAAGTGATCAGTTCGTAAATTTTGCAATGTGGACTCACGGGATGGGGCTCAATCAACTAAACTTAGCCCAAAGATTTGCGACACACATATTTATACTTTCTAAGATAGTCAAAGCAGTCAAATGCAACTTTCATAACTTGTCTCAAAATCAGAAGAATTGAAGGAAAAGGTTTCAAAAACTTTTGAGATCTCATCCAGACTTTTCTAAGCGAAGCAAGCTAAACTGAAAGTAAGAAAGGTTTACAAATCATCACCGAAGGTGTTTCCGGTTTTAATCCTAGTCCTATCCTATATTTTTTTTGTTTTTGTCTTTTCTAAATTTTTTTTTTTTTGTCTTTTTCTAATTTTTCTGATTTTCTTTTTTTTTTTGGATTTATCAGTAAAGTGAATGCAAAAGAAAGAAAAAGAAACAAACTAAGAAAAGAAATAAAAGAAAAATCTATATGCTACTAACTAATGCAATCTAGGTGGATGCAATTTTAAAAACTAGAAGAAAAACTTAAGAAAGCTAGAAGGTAAAACTAAGAACAACTAAGGAAAAACACACAACTAAAAGCTCAAATAAAAGAAAACAATCAAACTAAAAACTAGAAGACATACTAAACTAAGAACAAGCAAATAAAAGAAACACACAAAAACAAGAAAAATCACACTAAAAACTGAAAAATAAGCATGAAACAAGAAAAAGAAAGACGAAAATAAAAGAAAAATAAACGAAAAACAGAGAAACAAGAAAAATATTCACAGAATATTCAACCCCTCCATTCTTAAACGTTGCATTGTCCTCAATGCAGAAGACAACGGTGAAGGGTAAGGGCAAGCAAAGGATCAAGGATCCTCGGTCGGTGGGGAAGGGTTGGTATGGCTCGGTCCTGGTGGTGATGAGGCTCGATCAAACATGGCCTGTATAAGGCCGGCAAGGTTAGCGATGGACTCGTCAAGACGGTCGAAACGCAAGTCAGTCTGACCCCTATACTCAGCAAAACTCTCCCGCAACTCATTCATACGGAGCTCGGTCTGGTCAATGGAAGTCTTGAGGTCGCGAAAGCGCGCCTCATAGTCTAACTGAGGTTGCTCAGGTTGAGGGTCAGGGCGGACTTCAGGCTCAGGCTCGAGGTCAAACTCGGGAAAGGGTGGCATCCAAAGTAAGTTTTCAGCGACTTGAGGTGAAATGTGAGGGTCAGGGACGGGAAACCTAGCGTTGTTGGGATAAACCCAAAGACAACGCGAGTCTTTGTCAAACTTGCACAAACCAAAGGAGTTACACTGGTCACCATCCAAAATTATGCTACCCGGAACAAGGTCAGTGGGGTTCCTAGGCGGTCTAAAGCCATATTGGCGTGCTAAGTGTGCGATGTAACCTCCTTTGGCAATGCCCTTGTTGGACGAGGTAGCGACACTCGAAAGGTGGTGAGCAAGCATAGCTGCAGGGTCAGCACGTGTGTCGGTATTAAGCATGCAACGCAAGATATAACAATCAGCCCGGGTAGCTTTGTTTGAGCTACCGGGTCTCCTGAAGATACTGCAAGAGAGTATGCGGTGAACATACCTCAACACGGAGTTTCTAATTAGGGTTGCGAGTGTGTTGCTAGGGTCCCAATTGTCAAAACCAAAAATTCTGTAAAAGAAACTCTTCCCATCCCACTCTAAGGGTATGAGGGATGATTCCTGACACGTACGTTCAGGTAACCCAAAGGCACGGGCAAACTCGGACACAGTCATTGTCCTTTCTACCCCCAGAAGCTGAAAACGGATACACCCATCCCTCCCTTGGAGGTTTACTACTAGGGTAGACAAAAATTCGAGGGTGATCCCCCTATAGCTCGGTCGCCGAGCCTGGCTAAGTTGGTCATATTGCAACGTCCCAACATCCACAAAACATCATCCAACATGCCACAATTACGCTAGAAAGGTTCATGCATATATTTGGTGGGGATGAGGGCTCTTTGGGAAAGGGAATTGTACCTCTTCTTGGTCTCCCCTTCAAAGTTGAAGGGGTTCGACCTCCTCGAGTCCCTCGGAGGCGTAGCCTTCTGTTTTCCCTTCTCAGCCGCCGTAGCTTTGCGCTTCCGGTTCCCACCGGCTCCATTGTTATCGCCTGGAGGTTCCGAGAAGCTTGGATTTTTCGTCCTTACCATCTAAAAACATTCACAAAATCAGTATAATCACCAAGAATAATACTAGGTATCAAATAAGCATGATCACAATGCATGAACTCAATACTAACACTCCCCCATGCTTATTTGATACTAGGGATTGAAGTTAAGAATAACCTAACCTAAAACCACACCAAAAACAGAGCATAACATCATAAAAATATCACCATCCAATCTAAACCTAAATTTCTCAAACTTTCATCACATTACTCTCACAATACACCTAACATTATAATTCACTCAACTCTTGAACAAGAAGAATCAAAAATCAACAACTCAATTCATGCCCTAATCAAGAATCCAATCCAAGAATCAAACTTAAACAAGAAACTCGAATCTAGGGCATGGTAATTGGTATAAATTCAACAAATCACTCAAGAAACTCATGTATTCAATCAAAATCATACCATAATCGAAGTATATAATTAAAGAACAAGAGAAAGAGTTGAGAATTTCATACCTTGAGTTTGAAGAGAGAAGAGGAATGGAACTTGAAAGTTCAAAGTGTTAGAGTGCAAGTGAGAAGAGGAAAGAGAGAAGAGAAGGTGGAAGGTGGTGGTGGTGTGTGGCGGCGCCGGCGCTGGCGACGAGGTCGACAGTGAGGGTGGTGGTCGGGAGCTGGGCGCGTTTGGGATCAGGTGGTCGTCGGGGTTAGGGAAAAAGGCAAGGAGGAAATTTTCAATTGAAAGAAAAGAAAAGGAGGGCCCCGATTAAAAACCAAAAGGCGGGCAAAAATCTTGGTAAAATAACAAAACGTAGCCAGCGTTTTTAAAATGTGGGCAGCGTTTTTGCAAAAACACCTTACTTGAACTGTCTGGATGAGGTGCTGCCAGCATTTTGAAAACGCAGGCAGCGTTTTGTCACCTGATGATGGTAATTCGATTTTTGGCCAATTTTGCATTGTCTTCTCCTGTTTCTTTGTTTGCTCCTTATTTTCTCTACAATTTGACATACCAAAATTCCCTACAAACATCTACCAACTTGAAATTTATTAGCCTAGAAAAATTAATTTCAATAATAGCTAAAGGTTTTCATGAATTTCTTCTTTTTCCCTACACACTAAAAAGAAAAATTAGTAAACAACAAAATAAAAATCATTAAGTAATAAAAAAAAAACTGAAAATTAATTAAAATAAAAAATAAAAAAGTGGGGAGGGATAGATATTAGATATTGATGTACCTCCCCAGGGTTGCTTTGTTTAACGTCGTTAGCTCGACGTTACGGACCCCTAATCGTCGGGATCCTTAAGCAATCTTTGCGCTAATTGAAGGTTCGGTTCTTCGTTTCGGATGCCGTCAATGCCCTTAATAGCTTGTCAAACTCTCCTTCATGCGGTCTGCAAGCTAGTAAACAAGAGAGCCACTGGAATCTTATAAGATAAAACGTTAGTAATGCGCTCAGTAATAAATCAAATTCACTAGAAAAATCAAAAGAATCAAAATATGTAGTCCCCAAGAATTTTCTAGGAATGTCCTCTAGGCGTATCCAATAAGGATCAAGAGAGGAGTCATAACCCCTAAATTTTCCTAAGGACAACTCACCACTGATACTGTTGGTTTCATTACAAGAATTAACCTCATACCCTAATTTAATCTGAACGTCAGAGGTCTTTTGTTCAGGTATGGGTTCCTCAGGGGTTTCCTGTGAAACTGAAGGTAGCGAAAAATGAATTGAAGCATGAAATAAATCACTGGAATCAAAGATTATAATATTATTAGGATCCTTGTCCAAAAAATGTAATTCACTATCAACTTTCTCGCTAGATTCCTCATTAATAATATCAACTGAGTCATGATGAAAATCATCCTCATACCCTAGTAACTACCCCATAAGTCTCACTCATCTCAGACCCCGTCGACTGAGAAAAAGGTAAGGGAGTATCATGCAAATCAGAAACACCATCAGTAGTGTTTTCAGGTAAACTAAGACAAGAAGAATCATCTAGATTGACTTCTAAAGGGACAATGGACTTACTATCATCACAAATTCCATCATTAAAAATGGAAGAATTAGAACTAAGGTTATTGGCCTGCAACAAGTCCGTCAATCCAGTAAATTGAGTAGCCCTAGGGCAAGCAGAATCATCATGCTCAGAAGAACGACATAAAGTGCAATTAATTGTATTACGAGATTGCATATAGGAAACAGCATGAAAGGCACAAGGATCAAGGTACTGAGATAGACAGTTAGAAGTTTCAAATTTATAGGTGTCATCTGCAAGCAATCTAAGTAATTTCATAGCTTCATTAAAAGGTTTATCACGAAAACCCAGATAATTCAGAAGATTGCGTGTTTCCGCATTCACACCTTCAAAGATAATAGCAAGAATTTCAGGTTCTCCTAACGTGATATGATCTGGAACAGGAGCAGAAATTAGTCGCTCATAATATCACTAAAAAAATTCACGTTCATCTTGAGGAAAACAAAGCATTACCATATTTTTTAGATTTTAAAAATTTTTAATTTTTTTATTTGATTTTAGGGTTTAAAGAAAAGCAATAAAAACCTAGTCACCCAGAGCGCGCTCGTCCAATGGCGGTTGGGGGGACAAATCCCCAGCAACGGCGCCAAAAACTTGACAAATCGAAAAGTATAAGGTGTCTGTGTACCGCAAGTGTACAGGTCTGTGTAGTAATAAAATATCGTTCTCTCTTAGGGATTTGCATTCAACCACACACTGAACTAGTTCGCTACAAAGAATGCTAGGTCGATCCAAGGGTTGTGGTAAGGTTTTCTAAAACTAAACTAAGAAAGCAGGAATTTTTAGGGTTTAACCAATTAATTAAAAGCGTTCAGGGGAGTCCACTCCAGTCAATCAATCAAATTATCAACAATCCCGGTGCAGGTAACAAGATAATTCGAGGTCTATAATCTTTCTAGGCCTTATCACTTAGATCTTTCTATCCGAAGTGAGTTACAGTGATTAAACTAAACATTCTGTCTAACTATTTAATCCAATCAAAGATAAAGAACTGATTATAAATTGACCCTAGGCAAGAATCATTATGTCTAACTATTTTCTAAACCTATTCAATCTACGTCTTCCAATTCAAGATTCAAACTGTCGTTCTGTTGTCGAGAACCTAATACCAAGTAAAGGCTCAAAATGTCGTTCTGTTGCCAAATTACCATGACATACAATACACGCAGATTAAACGAATAAAAGGATAACCTAACACCGAGACTATATTCAAATTCAATCGAAAGACATCAAGTTTATCCCTCAAACAAAGGAAATTAGCTACTCATATTACTGGAAGTAAACATCGTAAAATATAAACAATAACAAGAAAACATGAAAGTAAAATAGAAATAACGTGTTTGAATTGGCGGAATCGATCTCTTCATGTCACCCGAATCGATCTTTTTCGTGTTCTTCGATCACAAGCAATAATCTAATCTAATAACAATGTTTGTGAATTAACTGTAAAGAAGTTATCTTAAATCTACCCTAAAAGCTTGCTAAAAACTATCGATAACTGATGATAAAAACCAACTAAAAAGAACCCCCAAAACGGCGGACTCGAATCCCTTTTATAGGGTCGGATTAGGGCACAAAACGCTGGCTGCGTTTTGTTCAAAAGTGGGATTCCTCCGTGTCTGGGCGCTGGCAGCGCCCGGAAAGCGCTGGTGGCGTTTTGATTTTTCTCGGCTATCAAACTCTCTGGACAAGGCCTGGCTGCGTTTTAAAAACGCTGGCTGCGCCTTGTTACTCCGTCTCAGCTGGGTTGGGCTGTGGCACGTTTTGGGCCGCTTCTCCTTTCCTCTTCTTTTTCTTTGCAACTTCCTTTTTTATTTCCTTTGATTTTTCCCAATTTTCCTTCAACTTTTCATGATTTTTGATATATTTCCAGTATTTCCTGCAAATTGTACCAATCTCGTGAACAAGTGCATAAATCACAGAAATTGACATAAAAATACGGAATTTCGGATATAAAAAGTATGAAATAAACGTGTTTCGAGCCCTAAAAACTCTATATAAAAATGACTTATCAAAAACCCCTAGAAACATAGTGATAAAGAGCAATTATCAATCGTTCCGCAACGTTTCAGGAAGTTGAAGATGTGCTCCAACGGCTTCTCAATCTTAAGGTCGTGGAATTGCGACTGCTCAATATTCAAATAAGCTGTCTTCAAATCAAAACTCACATTTTCAGCAAGTGTCGGTAGAACAATGGTTGAGCCGCCAGATGCAGCTGTTGGTGAAGCGTAGGACAGAAGAGTTCGCGGTGGTGGTGGTTGTTCCGCGGCCATAGTTTTTGCTGATGGAGTCTCTTGCGGGCGTTTCCTAAGTTCTGTCTAGTTGTTCGTTCGATTTCGGGGTCGAGCGGCAAAACCGCTGTTGATCCCTCATGTGCATGCACACAAACAAAAACCGGAGATCAAATGCTCCAGGGTCTACATTACCTCAGGCAACTAGATAGAACTAACTCAAAACTACAGAAAAACCAAACACAAAACACTAGGAGGCGCAAGTCCCCGGCAACGGCGCCAAAAATCTGTTTAACATTTTCTCAAGTATGTAAGACAACGGTAGTACATGTCCGAGGAATTGGGGCCCTAGTGGTCTACTTCGGTCTTTTCAGTCTCAAGGAGTTAAAAAGGGTCGATCTTTTGGTGAATCAAACTAAGATTTCTACTCAAATTGGGAAACAAGAGTTCTAAAGGGTCAATCTTTTGGAGAATTAAATGAAAGACTGAGCATGGAAACTGCGTTTTAGGGGAGATTTCATTTGATGATTAAAAGTAGGGATTGTGTGCATACTAAGCTCACACCGACTTCCCCCGCCAAGGCGTCAAGCTAGTGTTCACTTCATATGCACAAGCTAGCATTAACCCCCCCCCCCCCCCGGCCAGGGCGATGAATCGATGTTATACTTTCCAAGGTCATCATTACTACCGCGCATGGCAAGCCTTGGTAGTTGTAACGTGGTTTTTGTACCCCGGTTTTTATATCCTTCTTCTCTAGGAGCTAGGGGCCTTGGTCATAGAATCTAGGTCTATGGTCGGGATGAGATCGCTAGGTAAGGATATCAGTTTGAAGGGGTCACAAAGCGAGAAACAAAGCCAAGGTCGGTCAAGGGAAGGAAATGGGCTTCGGAGGCTTTTCGGGATGCAAACGGGGATGAGGAAATGGGCTTTGCAACAAGGGAATAATAAGGAGGGAGAATCAAGTGGCAATTCCGTTAGAAAATACCCACTAAGCTTCCTATTTCGAGGATAGTCCGGATTAACTTCCCCAAAGTCCACCACGGACCCAGAGGGTTAATGAAACGGAATTCCCTAGTTAACCTCCTTCCACTTTCGTGGGTGAGCATTAACTATCCCGACTCCAACCTTCCACACAAGTGTTGGATGTATTCGGGAGCTTTCGGACCCAAATACATCCTGCCTGAGGGAGGGAAAGGAATGGGAAATTGATTTCCCAACTAATTACTCACTAATATTGCTAACCCAAACCTAATCACCCATTCACACCCTTAATTATCCCCTAACCCATAGGGTTTCTATCCACTAATCATGATAAAAACTATGCTAACAACATCCATACCAAACCTAAACATGATTTCTATCATCCAACAATCAAGAACAAACAAAACAATGAAAATAACAAGCAAAGTAATTAAAGAGACAAGAAAGTAATTAGCAAAGCAATTAATAAAAGAGTTAAGGGAAGAGAATACTTGTCAAAATGTTGTAGATGGACAAAGAAAAGCAAAGGGAATGATAATCCAACAATTTCTCAATTGTTTGAATATTCAATCCTTGAATCACACCAAAAATCCACCAAAACCCTAGAATAATTAAGGCTAATCTCTCACTAAAACTCACTAATACAAAGCTAGAAATAGAGTCTAAGTAGCTAGAATTGGATCCAAAAGTATTCGCCAAGAAATCGTCAAAGAGGAGTATATATACAAGGTAAGTTGGCCAAAACGCAGCATTTCAAGCCGAAATCACGCGCAGAAAAAAGGGAGACCGCAGGTGCGGTCTCTGGCTGCCCAGGGGAGGTAGCGGGTGCCACGCCAAGGGTGGCGGGCGCTACCCTGCGAAGACTCCAGGCGATTTTGAGCTTCGATCCACCGCAGGTGCGGTCTGTCCGACCGCAGGTGCGGTCTTCCCCTGCCCAGCTGAGGTAGCGGGTGCCACCAAAGGGGTAGCGGGCGCTACCATGCGAAATCCACCTTGGCGATTTGAGCTTCGAGAGACAACAGCCAGGGGTAGCGGGTGCCACGCCTAGGGTGGCGAGGGCTACCTGCTGCTTTCTTCCTTTTGTTCCTTCTTTCATTCCAAGGCATGTAACGCCCGCTACAAGGATCGTAGCGGGTGTTACCTCACTGTTTTGCACCAAATGAAGGGAGAGTGGTCCCGTGTCAACTCCGCCTCGGCTCTCGGTCCGATTCGACTCAGGAAATCAACAAAAATGATCTCAAATGGCCCGTTTTACGTCGTTTTTGTGTAAAACGCCAAAACCTACAAAATAACCAAAAACATACTAAAAAGCCATGAAAATAAACACGAAACGAGTCAAAAGCCTAAGAATTAAGGCGTTATTTAGACACAAAATTGGGTCTAAACACTCCCCCTACACTTAAACTTTTGCTCGTCCCGAGCAAAACAAAACAAAAACTACCTAGACTAACACAAACTCCTCTGTCGTGGGAGAGAAACGAGTGCATTTAGCGTATGCACCAAGCCCTTTGAACCCCCCGGCAGCCCGGGTGGACGAGATGGACTCGTGAGGGTTTGTAGCGGCTATACCCACAAAAGCTAAAGAAAAAGGAGAGAGGGAAAGTGAAAAACAAAACCAAAGAAAACAAGGGAAAAGGGAAAACAGCTTTGCTTCAAAGAATCTTGCAATCTCAATTAAGAAAACGGTATTAATCCTCCAAAAGGAACCGCTATGAGCATCTCACAAACATCTATTATCCCAAGCAAAAGTCAGTCTTTGAGATTTTCGATTTCCTACACCCAATGCCAAGTAAAACCCCATGTGCAAATGTGCTAGTGGGTTCTAACCGATTCCAAAAGACTCCAAAGACTCACGCCCGAGCTTAAAAACAAACAAAACGAACAAGGAAAGAAAAGAGTTGCCCTTCCCCACGTTTGGTCGCCCTTGGCTTGGTGAGGGCCGTAGGTGATGCAAGGAGAGGCCCCACACTTTATTAACGCTAAAAACTTTTCTTTTTGGGTTGGGTTTTCCCAACAATTTTTTTTTTTTTAAAGGTTGAGGCTAGTTTTGCGGGAATTACACGGCCCATAATGCGCGGTTTACCCTCCCAACACAGTCTTTTCCTTACACACCTCCGTCGAAAATTCGATATGGGAGGAGCTTAAGGGGTAGCAACGTCGTACCGTTAATACCGGTCCCGTGTAGGTCATCTAGCTTTATGGTGGTTTGATGTCGTTCAGCCGACTCTCCCCACTTAATCCGGTTATTAAGCTTTGCTTTCTTTTTCTTTCTTTTTGCTTTTGCTTTTGACTTTACTTTTGCTTTTGCTAAACAGGAAAAAGAACAAGCTCGGACATAAACCGCTAGAACCTCCTGGTTTCAACCAGAACGTGAAAGGAATCGGGGTTTCACTAGACACTCAATGAAGGAAATCTAAAGAGATAAGTCATGACAATCACTCAAGACAGGGTCGAAAATGCTCAGACCAAATTCTTTTAACGAAGATTAAGAATGGCTTCTCAATTTCGACAACAAGATCCAAGAAACAAAGCAAAAACAAAGCGAAAACGAAAACGAAAGAAAACTTTTAAGGTTTTCACTCCCTTTTTTCTCCTTTTTCACACAAAAAATTTTCAAATTTTAGGCAAAAACTAAGAAAACAAAAACAAAAAAAAACTAGGTGATCTACCCTTGAAACAGAATATCCCCCCCTCACACACACACACTTAAAACGCCACAATGTCCTCATTGTGGGAAGGTGTCACATGAAAAAGGGTAGAGAACCTAAAAACAAACAAACAAAAATAACTAGCACAAAAAAGTGGTGGCGACCCGAGCCCACACGGCTCCAACATCAATATAATCCCAACATAGACACTCAAAGGGGTTCGCCACCCAAAAGAAAAATTAAGCATGCAACAAGGATCAATACATGTACACATTCAAAGAGTGCGGAAAGAGGTTACCTCGAGGTCTTCAATTAAAGAACAGAACCAATCCGCGATCCAGGAAAACATCACACTTGGGTTAGGAATAAACAAGAAAAAATAATAAGTGTGAGTGTTCGCATGCACAAAAGAAAAAGAAAAAAAAACAAAAGAAATAAAAAACAAGACACTGGCTAAAGAACTTAACGAAAAACCAACTATTTACAAAATTTACATTGACACTAGCTAGCCTCAACCCCGAATCTCACTAGTTTGAGGCGGGAATCGAGGGTGAAACATCTCTCATGACTGGCCTAGCCAATGATGAAGTAATGGAAATGAAACAACTCAAACCAGGGGGACAACGAACTCAACAAAATCAAACTAACCGACACACTTCTCCGACTTTCCTCATAAAGCACCCCCCACACTTATCTAACACTAACAGCGTAAATCAAAGCAATAAAGAGAGTAAAGTGGGAGCGGGGACACTTACAAATCATTGCTCGGATCCTCTCGGGGGAGGATATGGCTGATAAGGAAAATAAGTGGGATAGTGGTGGTTCATGTACTCTGGTGGTGCCGGGGGGTTGTTCGCAATGGAGTAGTGGTAATACCCCCAGTCACGCCAATACTGGTTTTGTTGTTGAAAATACTCCTCGTGCCTTTGAAGTGTACACTGTTGGGCACGTAACAGATCTTGTTGGGTCTCCAACAAGTTGTTTTGACGTTGGAGTATCGTTCGTTGTTCTCAAAGATCAACTCTCAATTGCTCGAATTGGGAGTTGAGATGCTTAAATGAAGCTTCCTATGGATGACTTCCACTTCCACTAGCTTCGCCATGGCCAGTATGCTCCTCTTCTTCTTCCTCATTTTCTTCTTCTTCCCCTTCTTCTTCATTGTCTTCCTCTTCCTCCTCACCACTGGACACATCCGGACCACCCACCTTGCGGTCACTAGGAATCTGACCACAAGACCAGTTATAATCCTTAGTAATATCCAACCATTGCTCGGCATAGTCCGGATCCAAGAGAATCTTTGTTTTGTTGTCGTGTCCATGGCAATAGATCGTGGCAGTTGGGTGCTTGGCGAGGATATTCATTTTCTGCAACCGGACCTTATCGATAGGATCCGGAAGATAGCGCGGTGTCCACTTCTTCAAATATTTCCCAAAACCCTCTTAAACTAGGAAGTGGCAAATGATGTGCCCCATCCCGATATTAGTAGGTCAACATTCCATGCTAATCTCCCGTAGACAATGTAGAATGCAAGATCCGGTGTTTACCTTTTTACCCCTCACTACATTGTAGATCACAAAGAGAACATCTTTCCGAACCTTGGGGCGTCCATCATCTCTCCCGAACACTGAACTTGTCACGATCCTATGGAAGATTCGAATGACTGGATTGCAAAAATCACGCGCCTTAGAGTTGCGGGAGCAATGATAGGGTGGTTCTCCATTTCTCGTGCCGAGATTCATCCTCCTCCAACAAGTTAGGTCCTTCATTGCCTTTTGCTCATCAAAATTTGCGCATCACTCATAGAATCTCCCATCATCGGGCAACCCCAACCTTTGGCAAAAACGCTTCAAGGTGCATTTCTTATCTTTGTTGGCGACTCGGTATTCAAAATGCGCATTTTTCTTGCCATCATCATGAACCTTCAAAGAGCTTAGAAATTCGAGGATGGGCTGGTCCACAATCGATTCATCGATCGTGATGAATACCTCCCAACCAAGAATGCTGATGAGATAATCGAAGCTCGGCTTGCAATGGATGGCTTCGATCGTTGCCGCATCATAAATATTCGGTGCACATATCTTCCGTGCTTGGAGTGCTTCGTACCGTTGTCTATGCTCTTCATCCCGGAAGGTTACATCCGCATCAGGTTCACATCGAATTAGTGTGGCCGGTTGCGCTCGGTAACGATCCTTTGTAAATGAAGATGATCCGGGTTGCGATGAAGAAGCTTCCTCGACGAGTGAGCGCTTGCTCCTTCCACTCATGATGAACAAAAGCAAGACTTGGCAAGATTTTTGACAATAATAGTGCCTAATCTCAAAGGTAAAACAAAAATTCGACACAAGCAACAAACACGTGAGTTTGAAAAGCTTAAGCACAAAATTCACAAGAGATTACCTCAAATCGGAGCACTTGAACGTGTATTCACCAAGGAGGAACGATTTTGCTTGTCAAAATGAACCATACACACAGCATACTAAAACAGAATGCAAGAATAGCGCGCAGGCAGCCTACTCATAGTGTAAGTGTGTGTGAAAATCGACAAACGCTTAGTGCAACTAGTATACTTGTGCTTTGATAAATGAATTGCAGCAGTTAATCGCACTAAACATTAATGAATTAACACAGCATATACACACAGAATACCAAAACAGTACACTACTATAGTTCACTGTGCAGGTGTGTGTGTGAATCGACAAGGACTATTAATGCAACAAGTGTGTGTGTGTGCTTTCAACATATGGAATGCAAGGACTAATCACACAAATCACTGAGAAAGAACAAATCAATTGAATTCAGCACACAATGAGGTAGAATTTATGTGTAGAAAATTGACAAAACCAATCCCTAACTCAACATGAATGAACAACGAACCAATGTAGATGAGAGGGAAAGGATTTCGCACAATTGAAACAAGAAGTACCTCACTTAGCTGTGTCGAATGTGTACTCAAACAATGTCGCACGCTTGGACTAGATCTAGACAGAAATTCGAGACCTTGGCAGCAAATTCGCGCAGCAGGAAGAAGAAATTAGGGCATGAATTCGAAAATTGGGGGGAAAGAGAGGGATGAATTGATGATTCAGAGAGATTGAAGGGGTGTGAGTGAGGGTTCTTTGCAGTCGCTTAGGGCTTAGAGAGAGAGGGTCGAGTTGAGTGAGGGAAAGAAATGAAAGTAGTGAGACAAATCGGGATTTTAGGGCCAAATAACACATTGACAGTTCCAGGTCGCGGGCGCGACCGCTGCTGGGCACTGGGCATTGATCCCACATCGCAATCGCTTTCCTTGCTTCACCGCGGTCGCACTGCATGCGTGACGGCGGCGCTACGCTACGACAGTGCTCATGTGCGATGCCTAGCCGAGGTCTGCTGTTGCTTGTGTTGCTGTGTAGCGGGTGCTACGTTGCTGGTAGCGCCTGCTACCTCTGCTGTCAACTCCAAAACTCAATAAAAATCCAACTCCTAAAAATTATCACACTTCAACACTCAAATTTTCCATACTTCCTCACATTCAATCTAAAAAATTTTCTAACTTTCCAACTCTCTCAACATCATATCTTTTCAAAATTCAACTCACTCACACTACTCCTTTCACTCAAACTTCAATTTTCTTATTTTCAACTCCATCTTTTTTTCTATTTTTCACATCATTTTTCCTCTTTTTTTTCAAACTTTTTCTTTTGGACCTAGAATTAATTCCTCAAAAAATACAAAAGAAAGAAATAAAGAAAAACTAAAAGACAAGAAAAATAGAAAAAAATTAAAGAAATCTAAAAGGAAAAATTAAAAAGAATAAAATAAATAAAATTAGAAAAAATGCGAAAAACTAAAAACTGAAATAAAAAAAACTCAAAAATTATGGGGTGCCTCCCATAGAGCACTAGCTTTAGGTCCCTAGCTCGACCTAAATACCCGTTTAATTCTAGAGAGACGTGGTGCACATGAGAGGTACATAGTCAGCTTCTTCCACCATGATCGCTTCTTCTTCCTTCCTCTCCAACTCCTACCATCTTTGGACAACCTCAAGTCAAGTCGTCCTTCCGGTCTTTTGGTTGACCATAAACGAGGAAGAGGTGATGGTATCTTCGATTTCTTCCAATGTCGCTTCCTCCTCCTTTTCCAACACCTCCTTATCACCTCCGCAAATAGAACAAGGGTCTCCTCCAGTGGTTTGATTGGGTGATGGGGATGAAGAAATAACTTAGGCTCTTCTTCAAGTAGATCTCCAAGTTTCAAGCACTTGGGAACAATCTTCTCAATATCTATGTCCTCAATATAAACTTCATCCAATGAGATCTCCCTCCTCAATGGATTAATTTTGAGAGAATCATCACGAGATGCATCTTCAATTACCTCGGGTTCGGGACATAAGGCCTTGGGATGATTGTAGTCTTTCCCATTGTCGGTTCCACTTCAAGAATGTAGATTTCCTCTTGACGCTCATGAACAATTGTCTCTATCATATTGACTTCAACACAAGGCGACATGAAGAAGGGTGTCTCAATAGGAACATCAAACTTTGATTCAATATGTCCTTCATCAATCAAGTGTTGAATCAACCAATTTGGGAGAGGAATTTGCATTTGGTGGGAATCAAACTAATCTTCAAGACATTCATTAACATTTCAATCAAAACTATATCTTGTATTTCCTCCACCTTCTCTTCTATGCAATTGGCTACCTCATCAATCAAATCCTCCTCATTATCAACCACTTGCTCAACCTCCATACCCTCTCCTTCGATTTTACCCTCAACATCTCCCTCATTTTCTCCAAGAGTTCTCTCCTCCACCAACTTAGGTTCCTCAACTTCTCCTTCACTCCGCAAAATAATAGCACTCACCTCCACTTCTTGGATAGGAGTAGGTTAGATAGATGCCAGTTGAAATTGGTTGGCTTGAGCCAATTCGAGCTCGAGACTTTGGATATAAGCTTGATCCTCCTCTCGGTCTTCCATGATTCGCTCCAACATCAACCCAAATGAAGATTCTTGGGGTGGTTGTGAAATTTGAGGTTGTGGAATGTCTTGTTGGGTTATATGGAAGGTTTCTTCTTGAATAAATGAGTGATGGTCAATGGGTTGAAAAGTAGAAGGGTAAAGGTTGGTGGTAAAATCATAAGAAATGGGATCTTGTTCAACATGGGAAGAATGAATGACACTCACTTGCTCTAATTGTTGAAAATTGAAAATTTGTGCTTCTTGAGCCATTCTCAATTGCTTAGAAGTCTCCTCATTTGCCTTTTCTTTTTGCATTTCATAAATAGAGGCCAAAAGAAGTGCAATAATAGAATTCTGCTCCAAAGATGAATCTCCTCCTCTTGATTTGCAACCTCCAAAATCAGGAGCATATTGAACGAGCTCATGAAGGAATTGTTCAGCCTCCCCCGCAGTCTTCTTCAAAAATATCCCTCCGGATGCTATATCGATCGATTCTTTGAGAGAATCAAAGAGTCCACAATAGAAGTGCTGAAGAAGCATCAAGTTGAGTAGATTGTGGTGCGGACACTGACGTTGGAGACTTTTGAATCTCCCCCATGCTTCGAAAAGAGACTCTCCGGCTTTTTGCTTGAAACTCATAATATCTTCCCGGAGTCTACAAGTTTTGTCGGTCGGGAATAATCTTTGAAGGAAATCTTTCTTTAGGGCCTCCCATGAAGAATAAAATCCAGGTGGACAAATATCAAACCACATTTCAGCTTTTCCCCTTAGAGTAAGAGGAAAGAACTTCAACTTCAAATATTCGAAAGATATTCTGGGCATGTGTATGAAACTGATACGCTTTTCGAATCTCTCCATATGAGCAATAGGACTCTCGGAAATATCTCCATAGAATGGATTACTTTCAAAAACTTTAAGAAAACACGGCTTGAACTCAAATACCGCGTCGGGTGGTAATGGTGGTAAAATGATAGGGTTGCCTCCCGTACTCGAAGATGGACCGGCATATGATAGAAGAGTACGGGGTGAATCAGCTTGGACTTCATCCATTAGGACTTGAAGCCTCCTACGATGCTCGATAGAACATTAGGGCGTACCTACATGCACCAACAAGAACCAATAGAAGCATCAAATTCATTGGGAGTAGCACAAACTAATTTCTAGCGTGAAAGCAAACTCAAATAACCAAAAACCAAGAAACTAAAACTAGGGGCGCTGGCTCCCCGGCAACGACGCCATTTTGTGTAACGTGGTTTTTGTACCCCGGTTTTTATAACGTTCTTCTCGAGGAGCTAGGAATTCCCTAGTTAACCTCCTTCCACTTTCGTGGGTGAGCATTAACTATCCCGACTCCAACCTTCCACACAAGTGTTGGATGTATTCGGGAGTTTTCGGACCCAAATACATCCTACTTGAGAGAAGGAAAGGAATGGGAAATTGATTTCCCAACTAATTACTCACTAATATTCCTAACCCAAACCTAATCACCCATTCACACCCTTAATTACCCCTTAACCCATAGGGTTTCCAGCCACTAATCATGATAAAAACTATGCTAACAACATCCAAACCAAACCTAAACATGATTTCTAACATCCAACAATCAAGAACAAACAAAATAATGAAAATAACAAGCTAAGCAATTAAAGAGACAAAAAAGTAATTAGCAAAGTAATTAATAAAAGAGTTAAGGGAAGAGAATACTTATCAAAATGTTGTAGATTAACAAAGAAAAGCAAAGGGAATGATAATCCAACCATCTCTCAATTGTTTGAATCTTCAATCCTTGAATCACACCAAAAATCCACCAAAACCCTAGAATAATTAAGGCTAATCTCTCACTAAAACTCACTAATACAAAGCTAGAAATACAGTCCAAGTAGCTAGAATTGGATCCAAAAGTATTCGCCAAGAAATCGTCAAAGAGGAGTATATATACAAGGCAAAACAGTTGGCCAAAATGCAGCACTTCAAGCCGAAATCACGCGCAGAAAAAAAGGGAGACCGCAGGTGCGGTCTCTGGCTGCCCATGGGAGGTAGCGGGTGCCACGCCAAGGGTGGCGGGCGCTACCCTGCGAAGACTCCAGGCGATTTTGAGCTTCGATCCACCGCAGGTGCGGTCTTCCCCTGCCCAGCTGAGGTAGCGGGTGCCACCAAAGGGGTAGCGGGCGCTACCATGCGAAATCCACCTTGGCGATTTGAGCTTCGAGAGACAGCTGCCAGGGGTAGCGGGTTCCACGTCCAGGGTGGCGGGGGCTACCATGTTGCTTTCTTCCTTTTGTTCCTTCTTTCATTCCAAGGCATGTAACGCTCGCTACAAGGATCGTAGTGGGTGTTACCTCACTGTTTTGCACCAAATGAAGGGAGAGTGGTCCCGGGTCAACTCCGCCTCGACTCTCGGTCCGGCTCAGCTTAGGAAATCACCAAAAATGCTCTAAAATGGCCCGTTTTACCTCGTTTTGGTGTAAAACGCCAAAACCTACAAAATAACCAATAACATACTAAAAAGCCATGAAAATAAACACGAAACGAGTCAAAATACTAAGAATTAAGGCGTTATTTAGACACAAAATCGGGTCTAAACAGTAGTAAGGAACCAATCCAAAGTAATCCCTTCCAGTCCCCTCTCGCCAGAGCAAGGAACTGGAATCGATTAAACCACCCCAGAATTCCACAAGCGAAGGTTGAAAGGATCCATAGCCTCCTGGCCCCCGGTATTCTTCATCCATCGTATGGAATTCTAGAGCGAAACACTAATCGTCTCACTAATCACCCTAATCCGGCTATGCCGTGACTTAATCCTCCATTAAAGGCCCTAATCACCCCCTAACCCTAAAAGAACTTAGCCTAACATATTAGTTAACACTAATGACTCAATATTTAAACCTACGAAATTCACTAAAAACAAACTAGAATCAAGAACACACATGAATAATCAAGAAAGAAATTAAAACTAATCTAACACTAATCAAAGCGATTAAGGAGAAGTAATTTGAAATCAAGAACTTACTAGAATCAAAGTACGATAAAGAACACAGGGGAATACGAGAAAAGATTGCGAACGAAGAACTTCAATTGAAATCTTAAATGTCTAACAAAAACGATTAACACTAATCTCTACTAGAAAAATGGAATTAAAGAGCTAAACCTAATTAAAAGTCTAATCTAAGACTAAAAACTGGAAAAATAAAGATATCTAATAAATCTGAGAAAAGAGTTATTTATACAAGTGGTGCAAAGTCGACCCAAGTATGTCCTTAAAGCCCATTAATTGTTGTAGATTAGGGGGTCACGGGCGTGACCATGGAGGTCACCGCCATGACCTTGGAGAAATCTAGGGATTCTTGTGTCTTCTCGCAAACCTCAAGGGAGTGACCTTGGGGGTCACGGTCGTGAGGTACCTCCTGGGAATTCTTGCTCGTAGGAGGTCATGGTCATGTAATGGAGGATCACGACCATGTATAGCTTTCTGGAAATATTGCTTCGGGGTAGGTCACGGTCGTGTACAGGCATGTCACGGCCGTGATGTGCCTTCTGGAAATCCTAGGATTTAGGGCATCACGGCCGTGTGGTAGTAGGTTACGGCCGTGACCCCTCTTCTGTCTTTAGGCTTTCTTCGATCCTTTTGGCACCAAGGTTTTTGGAGGGGTCACGGTCGTGACCTTGCTGCTAACATTGTTTTCTCTTGGTTTTTCCTTCCGACACAGGGATCGAGACTTGATTCTCTTTCTCCAAGGCCGGTTTTCCTCGAGAAGATCCGACTCCTCTACTTTTAGGCCCCCATTGGCCTCATTCAGCACTTTTTCTCCACAAGTGTCAAAATCTCCAAAAATCTACAAGAGGACGAAAAAGAAGTAAAAATACTAACAAACACTAAGGAAATGAGTAAAAACCTAAGATAAAAAGAACGTATTTAGGCTCAAAACCGAGCCTAAACAGTGAGAACCTCTCATCAAGAATAACTTGCTCCAACATATCCTTTCTACAACATGTGTCGTAAAGAGTAGGGGTAGACATAGTCCTTGCGATATTGAACTCTACCTTTGTACAATGGTTTTATTAGAACCGGTTTTTATCGTTCTTCTAAGGGAGCGAGGGGCCTTGGTCATAGAATCTAGGTCAGAGGTCGGGATCGAGATCGAGATCGCTAGGGTAAGGAAATTTAGGTTGAAAGGGGTCACAACGCGAGAAACAAAACTAAGGTCGGTCAAGAGAAGGAAATAGGCTTCGGAGGCTTTTCAGGATACAAACGGGGATGAGGAAATGGGTTTTGCAACAAGAGAATAATAAGGAGGAAGAATCAAGTGGCAATTCCGTTAGAAAACACCCACCGAGCTTCTTCTTTCGAGGATAGTCCGGATTAACTACCTCAAAGCCCACCACGAACCAAGAGGGTTAATGAAACGGAATTCCCTAGTTAACCTCCTTCCACTTTCGTCGATGAGCATTAACTATACCATCTCCTACCTTCCAACACAAGTGTTGGGTGTATTCGGGAGCTTTCGATCCCAAACACATACCACTTGAGGGAAGAGTAGGAGTGGGAAATTGATTTCCGAACTAATTATTCACTAATATTGCTGACCCAAACCTAATCACCCATTCACACCCTTAATTACCCCCTAACCCATAGGTTTCTAGCCACTAATCATGATACTAACTAAGCTAACAACATCCAAACCAAACCTAAGCATGATTTCTAACATCAACAATCAAGAACAAGCAAAACAATGAAAGTAGTAATCAAAGCAATTAAGAAGCAAGAAAGTAATTAGCAAAGCAATTAATAAAGGAGTTAAGGGAAGAGAACACTTATCAAAATGCTGGAAATGAACAAAGAAAGGCAATGGGAATGATAATCCAACAATCTCTCAATTGATTGAATCCTCAATCCTTGAACAACACCAAAAATCCACCAAAGCCCTAGAATGATTAAAGCTAATCTCTCACTAATCTCTCTCTAAAACAAGTTGAATGTAAAAGTCTAAGCATCAAAAGCTAACCTAAGATCATCCCCCGAAAAAATCGTCACTTGGAGTTTATATACAAAGCAAAACGGTTGAACAAAACGCTGCCGTTTCAAGCCCAGAACGCGCACAAATCGTGAGGTCGCGCGACTTCGACGGATGGCGCGATCTAAGAGAAATCCTGCCAGGCGATTCTGGGTTACGAGAGATCGCGGGCGCGACCTGAAAGACAGCGGGCGCGATCTCCTTCTATTCAGCTAAGGTGATCAGCAGCTAAAGGAGCGTAGCGGCGGCACACAAGTTATCGGCGATGGCACGTGGCGGTGTCACATGTGTAGGCGAAGCGCGACACTCTGCTTCCTTCCTTCGCTTTCTTCCAAGGGTCAGCTTCGCCACAAGGATCAGAGCGGTGTTACCTCACTTAATAAAGACCAAACTTAGGAAGGGCTTCTGGTCGGCCCGCTCATTTCCTCAGATCTGCCTGGGCCGGCGCCTTCTCTAGCTTACCTTTGGATATCTCTAAAAAGCCTCCAAATAGCCTGTTTTCCTTGCTTTTGCTCCAAAAGTGCGAAAACCTACAAAACAACTAAAACACTAATAAAAACGATGAAAAAGACTCGGAATCGAGGAAAAATACCAAGATAAAAGGCGATATTTAGGCCCAAAAATGAGACTAAACACCCCACACTTGAAATTTTGCTCGTCCCGAGCAAAACAAAACAAAAACTACCTAAACTAACACAAACTCCTCTGTCGTGCGCGGAAACGAGTGCATTTAGCGTATGCACCAAGCCCTTTAACCCCCCGGCAGCCCGGGTGGACGAGGTGGTCTCGTGAGGGTTTGTAGCGGCTCTATCCACAAAAGCCATATAAAAAGGAGAGAGGGAAAGTGGAAAACAAAACAAGGAAACAAAAAAGAAAAGAGAAAATAACTTACTTCAAGGAATCGTGCTATCGCAATCAAGAAAACGATACTAATCATCTAAAAGGAACCGTTGTAAGCACCACGAAAACACCTAACTCAAGCAATTGCCAATCTTAGAGATTTTCGACTCCCGCCATCTGGTGCAAAGCTAAATCCCATGTGCATAAGTGCTTAGTGGGTTATGAATGATTCTGATCGATTCCCAAGAAAAACTCACATCCGAGCTCGAATCAAAGCGAAAAAGATTTAATTAAGCGATGTCTTTCCCTTGTTTATGTCGCCCTTGGCTTGGTGAGGGCCGCAGGAAACACAAGGTGAGACTTTTATTAATGATTAACTTCTTTTGGCGTTGGGTTTTAAAATCCAACATTTTAACTTAGCTCAATAAAGGTCGGCGTTAACTTTTCGTGAATTGAACGGCCCATAACGGGGTTTACCCTCCCAACACGGGCTTTTTCGTATGCCTCATCATTACGAAAATGAAGTGCTTAAGGGGTAAGAGCGTCGCGCCGCTCATACCGGTCCCATGTAGGTAGACTAACTTTATGATGGTTAATGTCGGGTTTGACTGACATAAACCAATTAATTCAGTTTAATTAGGTCTCATTTTTTCAACAAGCTCGAATGTGACCAACTAGCGTCTCACAGTTTCAACCAGAACGTGAAATAAAACAGGGATCTCGCCAGGCACTCAATGAAGGGAATCTAGATAGATGAGTCATAACAACGCCCAAGCTAGGGTCGATAATGCTCAAACCGGTTGCTTTCAAGAAGATTAAGAAAGTCTTCCCAACATTGACAACACTATCAAAGAAACGAAGCAAAAACAAAAAACAAAACGAAAACTTTTAAGGTTTTTCACTCCCTTTTTTCTCCTTTTTCACACAAAAAATTTTCAAATTTTAGGCAAAAAACTAAGAAACACAAAAACAAAACACTAGGTGATCTACCCTTGAAACAGAATATCTCCCCCCTCCCCCCCCCCCCCACACACACTTGAAACGCCACAATGTCCTCATTGTGGGAAGGTGTCATAAGAAAAGGGTAGAACAAGCTCGAGGTCTTCAAGTAAAGAACAAGCTCAATCCGCGATCCAAGAAAACATCACACTTGGGGTTAAGAATACACAAGAAAAACATAATAAGTGTGAATGTTCGCATGCATAAAAGAAAAAAGAACAAAAACAGAAATATAAACAAGACACTAGCTAATGAACTAAAGAAAACTGAAGATATGTACAACATATACATTGACAATGACTAACCTCAACCCAAATCTCACTCTTTTGAGGCGGGAATTGAGGGTGAAACAACTCTCATGACCGGTCTTACTAATGATGAAGCAATAGAAACAAAACAACCAGCCCATAGGACAACGAGCTCAACAAAACCAAACTAACCGACACACTTCCACAACTTTCCCATGAAGCACCCCCTATACTTATCTAACACTATCAGTGTAAATCAAATCAATAAAGAGAGTAAAGTGGGAGCGGGGACACTTACAGTTTATTTCTCGGATCCTCCCGGGGGAGGATATGGATAATAAGGGAAGTAGGTGGGATAGTGGGGGTTTGCATACTCTGGCGGCGTCGGGGCATGGTTCTTAACGGAATAGTAGTAATACCCCCAATCACACCAATACTGGTTTTGCTGTTGGAAGTACTCCTCATGCCTTTGGACATGTGCGTGCACATTGTTGAGTGTGGACTGCTAGGCACGTAACAAATCTTGTTGGGTCTCCAATAAGTTGTGTTGACCCTGGAGTATAGCGTTCGTTGTTCTCGAAGGTCAACTCTCATTTGCTCGAATTGAGAGTTGAGATGCTCAAGTGAAGCTTCCCTTGGCTGACTTCCACTTCCACTAGCTTCGCCATAGTCGGCATACTCCTCCTCTTCCTCCTCTTCTTCTCCTTCTTCTTCTTCATTGCCCTCCTCTTCCTCCTCACCATCGGACACGTCTGGACCTCCCAGCTTGCGGCGGGTATCACGCTCTTGGCCACAAGACCAGTTACGCTCATTGGTGATGTCCAACCATTGCTTGGCATGGTCCGGATCCAAGAGAACTTCCGTTTTGTTACCGTCGTGTCCATGGAAATAGATTGTGAAAGTCGGGTGTTTAGCGAGGATGTTCATTTTCTGCAACCGTACCCTGTCGATAGGATCCGGAAGATAGCGTGGAGTCCACTTCTTCAAGTACTTCCCAAAACCTTTTTGGGCGAGGAAGTGGCAAATGATATGCCCCATCCCGATGGTAGTAGGTCGGGCTTCCGTGCTAATCTCCCGAAGACAGTGTAAAATATAGGATCCGGTGTTGACCCGTTTACCCCTTACAGTATTGTAGATCACAAAGAGATCATCCTTCCGTACTTTGGGGCGTCCATCATCTCTCCCAAACACCGAACTTGTCATAATCCTATGGAGGATTCGGACGACTAGATTGCAAAAATCACGCCCCTTAGAGTTTCGGGGGAAATGATAACGTGGGTTTTCGCCTCTCAAACCAACATCCATCCTGCTCCAACACGTTAAGGCTTTCATCGCCCCTTGCTCATCAAAGTTCTTGCATCGCTCATAGTACTTCCCATCATCGGGCAACCTCAACCTTTGGCATAAACGCTTCACGGTGCACTGTTTATCCTTGTTGGCGACTCAGTATTCAAAATGTGCATCTTTCTTGCCATCATTGTGAACCTTCAAAGAGCTTAAGAATTCGAGGATGGGTTGGTCCACAATCGATTCATCGATCGTGATGAATGCCTCCCACCCGAGAATGTGAATAAGGTAATCGAAGCTTGGTTTACAATGGATGGCTTCTATCGTTGCTGCATCATATATGTCCGGTGCACATATCTTCCGTGCTTGGAGCGCTTCATACCGTTGTTTATGCTCATCATCCCGGAAAGTCACGTCCGCATTTGGCTCACACCGGATTAGTGTGGCCGATTACGCTCGGTAACGTTCCTTTGAGAATGAGGATGGACCTGCTTGCGATGAAGGAGTCTCTTCAACACGTGAACGCTTGTTCCTTCCACTCATCTTTGAACCAAAAGAATGTGGGAACAAGAAACCTTGGCAAGAACTTGACAATAATAGTGCTTAATCTCAAAGGTAAACCAAAAATTCGACACAAGCAACAAACAAGTGAGTTTGAAAAAACTTATGCACAAAATTCACTAGAGATTACCTCAGATCGCGGCACTTGAACATGGATTCAGCAAGGAGGATGAGTTCTTGCTCGTCACAATGAATAATACACACAACATATCCACAAAGAGCACCAAAACAGCACACTAACACAATACATAGTGTAAATGTGTGTGAAAGATTGACAAGAACTCTTAGTGCAACAAGTTTATGTGTGTTTTGATAAATGAAATGCAAAAACTAATCACACAAAACAATAAGCAAGAACAAAGCATTCAAACTGAGCACACAACAAGGTGAGATTATGTGTAAAATTTGACAAAATTTGTCCCTAACTCAGCGAAGTATGACAAACGAACCAAATGCAAGTGAGAAAGGAAACGAAATTCACATAATGACACAAGAAATACCTCACTTAGTTGTGAAGAACAAGTGCTTGAGCAATGTCGCACGTTAAGGCTGGATCTAGGCGAAATTCGGATCGCAACAGCAAATTTTGCACAGCAAAGAGAAGAATTAGGGCTTGGATTTCGAAAATGGAGGGAGAGAGAGGGTCGAATTGATGATTGAGAGGGATGGAGAAGTGTGTGAGGGTGTTCATCGCAGGTGCTAGGGCAGTAGAGAAGAATTAGGGCTTGGATTTCGAAAATGGAGGGAGAGAGAGGGTCAAATTGATGATTGAGAGGGATGGAGAAGTGTGTGAGGGTGTTCGTCGCAATTGCTAGGGCAGTAGAGAAAGAGGGAATCGAGTTTGTGAGAGAATGAAATAAGAAAAGAGGGGTAGAATCGGATTTTGGGGCTGAGAAGTAATCGCAGAACGGTGTCAGGTCGCGGGCGCGAACAACACTGTCGCGGGCGCGACGTCTCAGAATTCTGGAATGTTGGGCTGCTTTTTCGCGGGCGCTGTCCTCCTTCTCCGCAGGCACGATGCGCTTCTGGTGAGTGATGGTGGCGGGCGCTACGGACAGTCTCGCGGGTGCGATGTCTGTCTGGAGGCTGCCTGCTGCTGCTTTGGTGAGTGCTACTCAAATGGTAGCGCCTACTACCAGCTGTTATCAACTCTGAAATAACCCTAGAGGGGTGGTGATTAGGGTTATAAAAATAATTCTGTACTTCAATCAACACAACCAAGTTCGTAGCACTTTTATATGAAAAATAACTTCTTTATTGAATGATCAAAAGTGCTAAAGAGGAGGAGGTTACAACTCAACACAAAAGAGAACTTGTGAGGTCCTCAATTGGCCTACCGGATTAGAAGACACAGCAGAGGTCTTCTGAATATGAGGCCTCACAGTGGAGGCGATTACAACTAGTGACCTCACACAGTAGAGAGGCACTTGTTTGATTTGGAACTCTCGACCCTAGAGGTTCTCACCAGTATGACCACTGGTTACACAAAACTCACCACTACACAAGAATGGCTACACTCGGAATATTCACTCAAATACTCCTACACTCAGAACTTTCTTTCACAAAGTTCTTACAACGATTTTCTTCCTTGGAAATCACCCTTTGCTAACGGGGTGGGTTCTCATATTTATACTTGATTCTTCACTGACTTCCTTCCTTTCTTTCCTTTGTATTTGATCCTTTCCTTCGTACATTGATTCTGATTTGGTGGCTGTCTTTCAACGGCAGAATCCAGCTTTTCAATGCAACAGTTTAAGCAAGGATTTGTTTCCTTTTCTGAGGTGATCTTCTATCTTCATGAAGGCCCTTTGCCATATTATCTTTCCTTTTTGTTTGAATTCTGAAAAAGTAAATGAAGATCATTATAAACAATTCTCAGAATAAAGGGAAGATATAGGATTAGGATATGATTTGTACTTCCATAAGATAGCTCGGTTGGTCTTTCAAACAAATTAATCTTGTGCTGACATTTGAGGTCCTCATTGACGATTACGCTGAGGTCCTCATAACCAGTTGAGTTTCTTCAATCTCCCCCTTTTTGTTTGAAAGACAAAACTTCCTGGATGCTGCTTCAATACATGCATTCTCAATGTACAGCAGATATGGACAATAGATGCAACAGTACATTCTTGTAATAGAGTATCATATAGTAGCAAGCAACAGTTCAAAGATATTGTTTGATTCTAACAAGGATATCTTCCCCTTTTTGTCTTTCAGACAGAAAGGAAACAAGAGATTACAAGTACTACATTGTGTAGCCAAAATAAATAGAGGAAGAGAGAGGGAGAAGGAGGGATAGGAGGAAAAGCAATGCTGAGGATACCTTGACCAGGCCCTAATTAAATTTTGAGGTGCCCGAGAGGCCATGCTGATGAGGACATCAGAGGTCCAGGCGTGCAGTAAGTTGACGAACCTGGGAGGAGGAGAGGGACCACATGTAGGGAAGATGGATGATAGGACTCCCCCTCAATTTGACAGCTTGTGCATAGGTTGAGGTCCTCATAGTAGACGACTCCCCCTCAAAAGGTGCGGGTGGTGTTGTTTCACGACCTTCCCAATGTCTAGGATCTTGTCTTGAATTTTGTCTCCAAAGGTCACTCTTGCATTCTTGTTGATTTTCAGTTTGAAGATCTTGGTTGGATCTCCGTGTTTGAGGCATACCTGTAAAAGAAGACACTATACCTTTCTAGGTCTCTGTCCAAGGATGAGATCGTTGCAATGAGGTCTTTGGGACCCAGATTTTAATAATGCACGGAGGACTAGTTCCTTTAGACAGGGGATTAGATGAGGTCCTTATTTTAATTTCTGTAGGAGGTCCTCTATGATGATTTTCTTTGAGAGGCAGAATGTTTGGGATAGGAAGGAGAGGTCCTTTGTTGGCATGGAAGGGAGGACTTTTGGACCGATAGTTTTTGAGAGGTGGGGTATTGGGTGTGGGAAGGAGAGGTCCTCTGGGAGGGTGATTTGTAGGAATTTTGGTCCGAGGTTGAGAAGAGGGGGTTGTGGAGACTAGTTTGCTTTGGTAAGGATGGGAATTATTGACTGCCTTATTGGATAATTGAGTGATGGTTTTATAGCAGTCTTTGACCTAAAGAGACAGTCTATTGCTTTATGTAAACAGGAGGTCATTTTGAGAGTGAACATGGTTGGTAAGGTGCTTGATTCTTTCTATCAAGAACTTAGAGTATTTAAAAAGATGCATACACTTATGAGCAAGATGTAATGGTGAAAGATTAAGGAGGTCATCAATGTTTACCTCGTCATGAGATGAGGTTGGATCTTGATCCTCACTTGTGTTTGCCATCAGACATACATTTTTATTTCTTCTACCTCACTGTGGCCTTCACTGGAATCACTATCACTCCATGTTTCCATCATTGCCTCATGGTTATGCCGTTGAGGTCGATTGTTTCTCTTGTCTTTGTTTCTTCTGGTGTGAGGGCATTCCTTCATAAGGTGTTTTGAGCTGCCGCAAACAAAACAAGTAAATGGGTCAGCATCTTTTCTTGATGAGGACTTACCTTTTGAGGTTGTTTTTCTGCTTTGTCCATCCTTGATGTACCCTCGAAAGGTTGGATTTTTCTTGTATAATCTTCTGAACCCTCTTGCCATCATTGCCATTGTATCTTCCTCCTCATCATCATCTGACTCACTGTCAGATTTATATACTGTCTTGAAGGCAATTTCCTTGGGTTTTGAGAGGTGATTCAATTGGATCTCATAGGCCAATAGTTTTCCAATGAGTTCCTCCAGTTTGAGGGCCTTGAGATCTTGAGCTTCTTCAATGGCTGTGACTTTTGGACCCCATTTTTTTCTTGGCAGGCATCAAAGGACCTTTCTAACTTGTTCCTCATTTGGGTAGGTTTTTCCCAGAGATATGAGGTGGTTGGTGATGCTGCTGAATCTTTTGAACTTCTCTTCAATAGTCTCATTTTCCTTCATTCTGAAGGCCTCATACTTTTGGATAAGGATATCTACTTTGGTGTCCTTGACTTGACTTGTGCCTTCATATGAGATTATCAAGTAATCGCAAACCTGTTTCGCAGTTTCACAATTAGATATACGTTCAAAATCATTCAAATTTAAACTGCAATAAATCAAGTTTAGGGCATGAGTATTTTTTCTCAATTGCTCCAACTCTTTCTTGGTCATTTCAGATCTTTTCTTTGATCCATCTTGACCAAAGATCGTTCTTCTTCGTGGGAGTGGGATAATCTCCTCGGTAACCAAATCAAAGGTCCTCATCTTGGTCCTTGAGGAAGACCTCCATTTGTCTTTTCCACGACCTGTAGTTTTCTCGAGTAAGTAGTGGAGCTATTGTCCATGAGCGTCCTTGAGGAGCTTCGGTTGTGTTAAGGCCGGCCATGATCTTTACCACAAGTTGTTAGACTCTTCAGATCTGTGGACCTGCTCTGATACCAATTGAAATAACCCTAGAGGGGGGGTGATTAGGGTTATAAAAATAATTCTGCACTTCAATCAACACAACCAAGTTAGTAGCACTTTTATATGAAAAATAACTTCTTTATTGAATGATCAAAAGTGCTAAAGAGGAGGAGGTTACAACTCAGCACAAAAGAGAACTTGTGAGGTCCTCAATTGGCCTACCAGATTAGAAGACACAGCAGAGGTCTTCTGACTATGAGGCCTCATAGTGGAGGCGATTACAACTAGTGACCTCACACAGTAGAGAGGCACTTGTTTGATTTGGAAATCTCGACCCTAGAGGTCCTCACCAGTATGACCACTAGTTACACAAAACTCACCACTACACAAGAATGGCTACACTCGGAATATTCACTCAAATACTCCTACACTTAGAACTTTCTTTCACAAAGTTCTTACAACGATTTTCTTCCTTGGAAATCACCCTTTGCTAACGGGGTGGGTTCTCATATTTATACTTGATTCTTCACTGACTTCCTTCCTTTCTTTCCTTTGCATTTGATCCTTTCCTTCGTACATTGATTCTGATTTGGTGGTTGTCTTTCAACGGCAGAATCCAGCTTTTCAATCTTGATTTAAGCAGGATTTGTTTCCTTTTCTGAGGTGATCTTCTATCTTCATGAAGGCTCTTTGCCATATTATCTTTCCTTTTCGTTTGAATTCTGAAAAAGGAAATGAAGATCATTATAAACAATTCTCAGAATAAAGGGAAGATATAGGATTAGGATATGATTTGTACTTCCCTAAGATAGCTCGGTTGGTCTTTCAAACAAAATAATCTTGTGCTGACATTTGAGGTCATCATTGACGATTACGCTGAGGTCCTCATAACCAGTTGAGGTTCTTCAAACTCTTTCAAAAATACCTCTAAAAATTTTCCAACTCCTATAAACTTCCTCCTCCTAACTCATTTTACTTCACTTCTTCACACTTAACTCCAAAATTTCTAATTTTCTTACTTTCATACTCTCTCAACACTCATTTTCTTTTCAAAACCTCACTTTCTCACCCTACTTCTTTCACTCCCAACTTCAATTTTCTTATTTTTCTACTCCATCTCTTTTTCTATTTTTCACATCATTTTTCTCTCCTTTTTTTTCATACTTTTTCTTTTGATCCTAGAACTAATACCTCAAAAATAGAAAAGAAAGAAATAAAGAAAAATCAAAAAGACAAGAAAAATAGAGAACCTAAGAAAACTAACAAGAAAAATCAAAAAGAAGATAAAGGAACAAAATTAGAAAAATGCAAAATTAAAAATTGAAAGAAGAATTGCAAAAATTATGGGGTGCCTCCCATAGAGCGCTAGTTTTAGGTCCCTAGCACGACCTAAATACCCGTTTGATTCTAGAGAGACGTGGTGCACATGAGAGGTACATATTCAGCTTCTTCCACCATACTCGCTTCTTTTTCCTTCCTCTCCAACTTCTTCCATCTTTAGACAACCTTAAGTCGAGTCGTCCTTCCGGTCGTTTAGTCAACCATGAGCAAGGAAGAGATGATGACATCTTCAATTTCTTCCAACGTCGCTTCCTCCTCCTTTTCCAACACCTCCTCATCACCTCCTCAAATAGAACAAGATTCTCCTCCAGTGGTTTGATTGGGTGATGGGGATAAAGAAACAACCTAAGCTCTTCTTCAAGTGGTTCTCCAAGTTTCAGACACTTGGGAAGAATCTCCTCAATCTCTATGCCCTCAATATAAACCTCATCCAACGAGATCTCCCTCCTCAATGGAACAATCTTGAGGAAATCATCTTGTAATGCATCTTCAATAACCTCAGGTTCGGGACATAAGGCCTTGGAATGATTGTTTTCATTCCTATTGTCGTGTTCCACTTCAAGAATATAGACCTCCTCTTTATGCTCATGAACAACTATGGTCACTGAATTGACTTTAACACAAAGCGGCTTGAAAGAAAATTTCTCAATCGGAACATCATGCCTTAGATCTATATGCTCTACATCCATCAAGTGTTGAATCAACCATTTGAGGAGAGGAATTTGCATTTGGTGGGAATCAAATTGCTCTTCAGGGCATTCAAGAACATTTCCTTCCAAAACTTCTTCTTGTTCTTCCTCCACCTTCTCTTCTATGCAATTGACTTCCTCAACAATCACATCCCCCTTCTCATCATCAACCACTTGCTCGACCTCCATACCCTCTCCTTCGATTTTATCCTCAATATCTCCCTCATTCTCTCTAAGAACTCTCTCGTCCACCAACTTAGGTACCTCAACTTCTTCTCCACCCCACAAGGTAATAGCATTCACCTCCACTCCTTGAATAGGAATGGGTTGGATAGGTACAAGTTGAAATTGGTTGGCTTGAGCCAATTCGAGCTTGAGACTTTGGATAAAAGCTTGATCCTCCTCTCGATCTTCCATGATTCGCTCCAACATCAACTCAAAAGAGGATTCCTGGGGTAGTTGAGAAATTTGAGATTATGGAATGTTTTGTTGGGTTAGATGGATGGTTTCTTCTTGAATGAATGAGTGGTGGTCAAAGGGTTGAAAAGTAGAAGGGTAAAGGTTGGTGGTGTCATATGCAAAAGGATTTTGATCAATGTGGGAAGAGTGAATGGCACTCACTTGCTCTAATTGTTGAAAATTGAAAATTTGCGCTTCTTGAGCCATTCTCAATTGACTAGAAGTCTCCTCCTTCGCCTTTTCTTTTTGCAATTCATAAATAGAGGCCAAAAGAAGTGTAATAATGGGATCTTGCGCCAAAGATGAATCTCCTCCTCTTGATTTGCTACCTCCAAAATCGGGAGCATATTGAACAAGTTCATGAAGGAATTGGTTAGCCTCCTCCACGGTCTTCTTCAAAAATGTCCCTCCGGATGCGATATCAATTGATTCTTTGAGAGAATCAAAGAGTCCACAATAGAAGTGCTGAAGAAGCATCCAGTTGGGTAAATTGTGGTGCGGACACTAACGTTGGAGACTTTTGAATCCCCCCATACTTTGAAAAGAGACTCTCCGGCTTTTTGCTTGAAGCTCATTATATCTTCCCGGAGTCTACAAGTTTTATCAGTCGAGAAGAACCTTTGAAGGAAATCTCTCTTTAAAGCCTCCCATGAAGAATAAAATCCAGGTGGACAAATGTCAAGCCACATTTCAGCTTTTCCCCTTAGAGTTAGAGGAAAGAACTTCAACTTCAAATACTCCAAAGATATTCCGGGCATATGCATGAAACTGATACCTTCTCGAATTTCTCCACATGAACAATAGGACTCTCGGAAATATCTCCATGAAACGGGTTACTTTCAAAAACTTCAAGAATACACGGCTTAAACTCGAATACCGCGTTGGGTGGTAATGGTGGTAGGATGATTGGGTTACCCTCCGTACCCGAAGATGGAACGACATATGATAGAAGGGTACGGGGTGAATCAACTTGAACTTCACCCATTAGGACTCGAAGCCTCCTACAATGTTCGATGAGACAATAGGGCGAACCTACATGCACAAACAAGAACCAATAGAAGCATCAAATTCATTGGGATTAGTACAAGCTAATTTAAGGCATGAAAGCAATCTCAAATAACCAAAAATCAAGAAACTAAAACTAGGGGCGAGGGGCAACAGCGCTATTTTGTGTACAATGGTTTTATTAGAACCGGTTTTTATCGTTCTTCTCAGGGAGCGAGGGGCCTTGGTCATAGAATCTAGGTCAAAGGTCGGGATCGAGATCGCTAGGGTAAGGAAATTTAGGTTGAAAGGGGTCACAACGCGAGAAACAAAATTAAGGTCGGTCAAGGGAAGGAAATGGGCTTCGGAGGCATTTCGGGATGCAAACGGGGATAAGGACATGGGTTTTGCAACAAGAGAATAATAAGGAGGAAGAATCAAGTGGCAATTCTGTTAGAAAATACCCACCGAGCTTCCTCTTTCGAGGATAGTCCGGATTAACTACCTCAAAGCCCACCACGGACCCGGAGGGTTAATGACACGGAATTCCCTAGTTAACCTCCTTCCACTTTCGTGGGTGAGCATTAATTATCCCTTCTCCTACCTTCCAACACAAGTGTTGGATGTATTCGGGAGCTTTCGATCCCAAACACATACCACTTGAGGGAAGAGTAGGAGTGGGAAATTGATTTCCCATCTAATTATTCACTAATATTGCTAACCCAAACCTAATCACCCATTCACACCCTTAATTACCACCTAACACATAGGGTTTCTAGCCACTAATCATGATACTAACTAAGCTAACAACATCCAAACCAAACCTAAGCGTGATTTCTAACATCAACAATCAAGAACAAGCAAAACAATTAAAGTAGTAATCAAAGCAATTAAGAAGCAAGAAAGTAATTAGTAAAGCAATTAATAAAGGAGTTAAGGGAAGAGAACACTTATCAAAATGTTGGAAATGAACAAAGAAAGGCAATGGGAATGATAATCCAACAATCTCTCAATTGATTGAATCTCTCAATTGATTGAATCCTCAATCCTTGAACAACACCAAAAATCCACCAAAACCCTAGAATGATTAAAGCTAATCTCTCACTAATCTCTCTCTAAAACAAGCTGAATATAAAAGTCTAAGCATCAAAAGCTAACCTAAGATCATCCCCCGGAAAAATCGTCACTTGGAGTTTATATACAAAGCAAAACGGTTGAACAAAACGCTGACGTTTCAAGCACAGAACGCGCGCTAAAATCAGGAGGTCGCGGGCGCGACCTCGGGGATGGCGGGCGCGATCTAAGAGAAATCCTGCCTGGCGATTCTGGGTTACGAGAGATCGCGGGCGCGACCTGAAAGACTGCGAGCGCAATCTCCTTCTCGACTAAAGTGATCGGCCACTAGAGCGGCGTGTGGCATGAAGTTATGCGAGGCGATGGCACATGGCGGGTGTCACAGTGTGTGTGACAGGCACGACACCCCATGTCTCCCTTCCCTTCTGCTTTCTTCCAAGGGCTGTAACGCCCACTACAAGGACTGTAGCGGGTGTTACCTCACTGAACAGCACCAAACTTAGGGAAGGGCTTCCGTCCTCGCTCCCGCCTCTGGCATAGCTTGGCTCGGGAAATCTCTAAAAAGCCTCAAAATAGCCTGTTTTCCTTGCTTTTTCTCCAAAAGTGCGAAAACCTACAAGACAACTAAAACACTAATACAAACGATGAAAAAGACTCGGAATCGAGAAAAAAAATGTGATAAAAGGTGATATTTAGGCCCAAAAATGGGACTAAACACCCTTCTCATCCCCAACATGTAATGACAGCTTGCCATTCTTTACATCGATTATGGCTCTAACGGCGGCAAGGAACGACCTTCCTAAAATTATGGGAATTTGTGCATTCTAGGACAACTCCATCACTACAATGTCGCAAGGAATGAAGAATTTCCCGACTTGCAAAGGCACATCCTGCAAAATCCCCACATGAAACTTGACAGACTTATCTACTAGCTGCATGAAGATGGTAGTAGGATTCAACTCTCCTACCTGAAGTCACTTGTATATGGAGAGGGCATAAAGCTAACACTTGCGCCAAGATCACAAATTGCTCTACTAATCGCGACATCACCTACGAAGCATAGAATAGAAAGGCTACCTAGATCAGACAACTTTGGGTAATTTGTTCTAGATAATAGCACTGCACTCCTCGGTGAGAGACACCGTGACATGCTCCAAAAGTGTCCCTTTGTTAGACAGAATCTCCTTGAGGAACTTGGCATAGGAAGCTATATTTGTAATGGCCCGAAGGACGGGAATGTTGATGCGTAACTTCTTCAACATCTCAATAAATCAACCGAATTTCTTCTCCTCCTTAGCCTTCACAAGTCATTGTGGAAATGGAATAAGGGGCTCGTAGGGCTTAGGTGATGGAGGCATGGAAGGACTCCCGAGCACAGCCGGTTCCTGACTTTCTCCCTAACAACATCATCAATAAGAGCTTCACCTTCAGGCACATCCTCCTCCTCCTCTACATCAATTACTTCCTCATGTACGACGTCTTTCCCTTTCTCAGGCTACTTAGGACCCTCTAGTTCCTTCCCACTTCTTAAAATGATGGCATTCATATGCCCCTTGGGATTAGGCTCGGGTTGGCTTGGAATATTTCCTTATGACTGAGTTAGGTTGCTGACCTGTTGAGCAATCTTGGCTATCTGAATTTCAAGCATCTTCTAGCCTGTCTCTAACATCTTCTTGTGAGAAGTAGTTGCTCATTGGTCTTAGCTAGGGATTGAAGGAAGCTTTCCATCAAAGACTCAAGGTTGGACTTCTACGGAGGTGGTGGTGGAAGGGCTAGGGGTGGTTGGTGGTATGGGACATGTGATTAATTTTGAGGTGGTGAATGGTGATTCTGTGGTGATAGTTGGAAACCAGGTGGTTAGGATGGGTTTTGGTGAGGATGAGGGTTGTTGTTTCGGTAAGAGAAATTTGTGTGACTTTTCTAACCGGGGTTGTAGGTTTGTGAGTAAGGGTTGTTTGGTGAAGGCTTGTGAGAATAATCTTGAAAGGCATTGGTATGCTCGGGTGTGGAAAGGTTGGGGCCTGTAGACACCGAATTTTGTACCGAGAAAAGTACACAAAAACAAAACCAGGAGCAATGAGAAAAGAGGCTATAATGAAAGCAAAGTTATTGGGCTTTCCTCAAAAGCCACTAGGCCTTCCTCAATCAAAAGCCACTAGGCCTTCCTCCAACTCTACAAGTCGAGCCCAAAAGCACCACAAAAAGCCCAAAGGAGCCCTCAAAAATTATCTGGCCTAGCTCACTTTGTAGTCACCTCACCAACCCACCGTAAAATCCTTCATTTTCCGCCCTTTCCACATACATGTGCTCACCCTTTTGAATCGCATTTTTTCCACAAGTTTCTTTGGCCTTATTCTTTTTTATGAGGTAAAGTACACATCATAATCTTTTCAACGCCTTTTGAATTATCTCAATCAGAGTCCGGATGAAAGAGTTATGGTCGTTTGAACTTGAACTAGGCTGACACCAAGGCCAAGCGGCTTTGCCCAGTTTCCAGGCAAGGTCCGACGGCCTATAATTCCTTCCAAGGCCCAAAATCAGCCATGGAAGACTCAAAAGTCGCTTGGCCATGCTCAGCCTACAAACAGCCCCCGCACTTTGCCACGCCAGCGATCCGTGTGATGGAGCCCCCACAGGCCGCTTAGCCTTTGCTATCGCCACGTCAGCTTCGCACCTTCACCCAGTCAAAGGATCCCACGACATCAGCCATTGACCCCGTTGACTTATCAAAAGTCAAAAGCCAAGCGGCTTTTGTGCTGATTAGGGGCTTGATCTTTGGATCATGCTCCCTCTTTCCATCCGGATACTCCACCCCATTCACCTATAAATACCCTCCATTCCATCATCGAAATCATCAACTCAAAACCTCTCTCAAGAATTCCCCTCTCATCCCTCACCATTCTTACATAAAGTCCCGAATTTATCGCGGTGTCAATATCAAAGGGAAATCCGACGTATTGAGTTCGGTTTTCCTCCTTCATTGAATCATTTGCATGCTTTATGCTTAAGCAAGGTTAAGTCATTCTCTTGTCATTTTGTATCCATGTAATCCTTTGGTAATCCTTCTTGTACATCAAATTGTAAATAAACATCACACTTGCATGACATGAATATAACATTGTGAAACCCTTTAAACTTCTCCCCGCTCTTTTTCATTTCAATTTCGATTTTAATAGAGCCTGTTTTCAAAACAGGCAAGTCCGAGAGTTCTTTAACCCTTGGGTTCATAACCTTACCCCCGGGCTTGCAATTTGGGTGCGTAGGCTGGAGTTTTTATCCATTTTTTTTTTGGATCGTTGATTTCCTTAAATCAACTGGCGACTACTTTTTTTTATCCTAGCTTGCATAACTCTCCCGAGATCAATGCCAAAGAGCCCGCCGATGAGGAAATGGAGTAGAAATCAGGGAAGGCCAAGCGGCCTTGCTCCATTTCTAGCCCATTTCCCCAGGCTAGGGGTCCAGTGGGCCACTAGCCTGGCCCATACCTAGGCCGCTTAGCCTATGGGCCAGTCCAGTGACCCCGGTTCCCCTCTTAGCCATGATAGGTACCTCGTGGTCATCGGACCTAATAGCCTATGGGCCTATGGATCATGTCGGGTCATCCCAAGATGTCATGAATATTTGGCTAAGAGGGGAACCGGGGTACCCCGGTTCCCCTCTTAGCCATGATAGGTGAAGTCCACTGAGGCAAGAACATGTGGTACCTCACACACTTTGCCTATAAATTCCATATCCCGAACCTAATAATCCATGAACTTAGAACTTTAGTTAGGTTTACCCCTTCATTTGTATGTTATGTGCTTGTTGTACACATCTTGTAAAAAATAATATAAAAAAAGGAGAGTCGAGTCAGCCTAGTCTGTGTTGGATATTGCATTAGCCTGCATAGAATCAACAAATGATCCAAAGCAATGATCCTAGGACAGAGGCAAAGCCATCTGGCCTTCCCCTCCAGTAGGCCCATTTCTAACCCAGCTACCTCATTGCGTGGCCTATGCAAAAGCCACAAGCCAGACGACTTTTAGCCAATTTGGAGTGTGACCGTCGCGTGGATGGGTGAATATTAGCTTGAGTGTGTGAATGAGAGCGATGAACAACACGAACAAGGGCTTGAACACCCAAAGGAAGGATATGACCTTGAGCAAAGGAGAATCCACAACTCTAGGCCTCACACCCCACCATGATTATCATAGGTAATCCACTTAATAATCACTAAAGGAATGACTTGCTAACACCACCATTAACAAATGGATAAAGTAAGAACAAGATTTTTTAGAGAGAAACTAGGGGAAAACCCTAACATTGCATTACAAATCATTCAATAACATAAGCTCCCTTGGGAAAGGGGAAAAACAAGCTATTTATACTAAACATAAATTAAGCCAAAACTAAGCCCAAAAACATAGCAGCGCACGCGCCTAGCGGGCTGGTCACGGGCGCGACACAAACTGTCGCGGGCGCGACAGCTCACTAGTCTGGCAACTCCAGTGCACTATCGCCAATCATCACGGGTGCTTCATAACAATGACTCGGCGCGATCGAAGCGGCTGGGTGTCGCGACGACCAAGGCAGACGGTTGTCGGCGTGACACCACCGACTTCAGGCGCGATCGCCTTCTGGGCAATTTTTCCTGTCTACTTCAAACGCCCATAACTTCTTCATACGGAATTCATTTTAGGCTCGTAAGATATAGATGGAACGCCCTCGGTGTGTACTTTAAGCTCCCAAAATTTGAGACCCATCGGAGTTGTATTGAAGGAGTTATGACCCAAATAGTGAAGGCACGCGTATTTCGAACCTTTGATCGCCATTATTACCTTGTGTTTATTCACCCGGCTCAAAACTGAACCATGATGCCAAATATTCATGACATCTTGGGATGACCCGACATTCCATAGGCCCTCATGGTCATCGGCAAGTCCCGAATCTCTTCCCGGGCCGTTTGAAACATCCGCGGGGAAGTTTGGACCCCAACAATGGACGTCTCGCCTTAGCCAAGCTAAATTGACGCTTATCACCCCGCTCTTCTTGAAGGTATAACTATTCTTGAGAATAAGTGGGTGAACGGACTTAGCACGGTAATGCCGGTTAGCTCCTCTACCCATGACCTCGCTGATATCTACGATGTAAGCATCACAAGAGAGTGCAACTACCGGTGCTTGTTGAACCGTTGGCTTAGCGTCGGACGTGAAAGCTTGGACCCGATCCTGACACGGTCCACTTTTCTAGCCCATTGATTTGTTTTGGATCACGTAATTAGGTTTCCTAGGTCCGGGCCCTGTGTGTTGGTGTTGTCCGGTCTTTTATGATATCCTCGCGTCTGAATTTCCATTGCATCTTTTACTCAGATTTCTGCCCATGAACTTTTTGTGACTCGATCCAAGTAAGGACTCAATGGCTATTCGTGTTGTACATCATCAAGTTGGGTCCATACAGAGTTAGGCCATGCACTCTCGAAAAGTAGCTGAGTCATCTTTGCGTCAGCATAAAGGTTTCAAGTCCATTAGGCTCCATATAGGTCTCTTAAGGCATGCATGCATCGGATAGACAGTGTCAAAGTCGTTATCAAGTCACTAACAAATTTCCATATAGGCAAGATAGGACATCGCTTTCGTGCTCGCATCAAAGATCCACGCATCAGTCGACTCATTCCAAATCCAAATTACAACTCCTCCACCACCGAATCAAGGGCCCATGGTTATACCATGGTCGAAGAATGATTCTAGGAGATCCCTGTCCAAGGTGATGAAGCTAATATTTCTAAGCAGCTGGAGGACCTTTATACCAAGATGTAGGGTTTGGTCTTTGCAAACTCTCTCGAACAAGAGAAAAAGATCGGGAAGAGGTTCCTCGTGCAACAACAAGTGATGGATGGCATGCTGCAAGCCATTACAAAGATCAATGAGAAGTTGGGCATAAACCCTGAAGGAGATGATGATGCGGAAATCAATGGGTACAAATCCAAGCCTGAACTCATCAAGACACCTACGGGAGATGAGTCTGGAGGTTCAGGATCATTCAAAGGGAAGTCCAAAACTGCTGCGGTGACTCCCAAGGTTGTGGAAGACCCTACTTTGAAGGTCCTTGAAAAAAAGCTGGAGAGCCTTACTAAGATAATGAGCATTGTTCCAGCATTCGTTGACAAGTACAAGGATGTAGCCTTGCCTATAAATCCAGTCATGAAAGTGGCCGACAAAGTTGAAGTGCCCAACATCAAGTTCAAGCTATCTAAAAATCCCACTCATCACATTGAGGAGTTCAAACGTCCAAGTGATCGGCATCTCTCAACAGAATTGATGTCGGTTTGTAGTCTACAGTCTTCCCATCCACCCTAGATGAAGAAGCCAAAGTATGGTACCATGCCCTATCACCTCAAGTCACGGCGGACTGGAATCAGATGTTTAAGGCATTCATCAATCACTACAGTCGTATCCAGAAGAAGTAGGCTATAGTGGATGACCTAACAGCCATGAAGTAAAGGAAAGACGAGTCCTTCCAGGATTACTTCGAAAGGTTGCACACCAAGTTGTCTCACATTAATGAGACTATACCTCTATGCTTACAGTTATCCACCTTCAAATAGAGTCTCAAGAGTAGTCTTGCTCAACACTTAGGATACCATGTGATTAAGGACTTCAAGTACTTGAAGGACCTTTGCGTCCAACTCAAGACCATGAACAATGAGAAGGTCGGCGCCCAAGGGTGGAAGAATTCCAGTCCTAACAGGAGGGCTACTGGTTCACCCAGCCACCCTTCTAAGAGCGCTGAGACTAATGTAATTCAGCCAGGAACCCAACCAAAGTACGACCATTACACACCACTCGACACCACCTACGTCGATGCATTAGCTCATCTCTTAAGGGAAAACCTGATTAAGTTGCCTTTACCAAGACCAAAGCCAGAAACGAAGTACCCAAGCTGGGATAACAATGCATTCTGCAACTATCAGGGGTGTAAAGGACATGACGCCGAGAAGTGTTGGACTTTAAAGAATAAGATTGAAGGTATGATTCGGTCAGGTAAATTGCCCTCGCCAAAAGTAGCATAGAAAGCCAACTAGAGTAATGACCCTTAAAAAAAACTCGGGTTTCATAGGCAGAGTCTTTCTTTATTTTCTTTTCGGCTTTGTCTTGGCTTTTCCCTTAAAAAAGTCGGGTGGCGACTCCTTTTCGAAATAAAATATATCGAGATTGCCTAAACTGTGGTTAACATGATTTTACAATGTACCGATGCAACTTTAAGGTATTCTTTGTGTATTTCTAAATAATATTTGCCTAAATTACTTTCTTCCGAGTCTAACATCTTGTGAGCAAATTGAATTGAATTTAGAAGAGTTGGAGCAAGTGGATGTTCACTCTTAGAGGTTTAGTTTGATTACTTATTAAATGCATAAAGTAGAGGGAAAGTGAGTTTACAACTATTATTCATGAAATGTGCAATTAATCCTCAGAGAGCTTTTTAAAGTTAAACCCCAGCACAAACCCTAAATTCCGTCCCGCAGATGTTTAGAAGTCTAAATGACGAGAAAAAATGTCCACCCCATTCAACATCAAGATCATTCAACATCATCTCTTCTACTCAAGCAATGATTATTTTTCTTATTCTGATCAATCACCCACCTCGCCACGCTCCAGACATGGGAGGGGGGTTAAATATAGTTGCCTAGTCCTAAATTTGTGGATTGTAGAGAAGTTGACTCCTTTATGCATACATTTAAAAATTGTCTTGCATAGGGATAAAGATGAATATGCTTTCTTGGTGGTATAGCAACAAGAGACTCTTGCTGATAAGAATGCTCAAGTTCCGCAATGTTTACCGTCTTGTATGATTAAGTGTTTATTCTCTTTTTTATGTTAACTAACTGTCCTACAACTTGTGCCATTTTGGGTAATGAAGCACTTTTCTATAAGACTATGATAGTTGTTTGGTTTGATGGTTAGTCTTGAAGATCATTGACGCTTCTACCAGATATTTTGATTTTTGATTAATTTTTAGTCGCACAGTGGGCCCAAGGGCCCATTATTGACTGGCACCTATGTTTATAAAGCTGAGTAAAATGAGATCTGAATAGGATACAAGCTCTCTTTAACTTCATGAGTTCTAATTGTTGGTATTGATTTAATCATGAAATGTGAATAGGAAATTGTTAGTTGGTTTATACTTCTGTGCTGAGCAACAACTGTTGACAGTATGCGGCCACTAGGAATCCACTGAAGTGATGTTTGGAGAGATCTAATCATCTTTTGAGTTCTCTTGGACAAACAAAAAGGGTACTATTAGATTTATTATTTTGTTCTTGTTTTTCTTTTGGGCTTGGTTGTTATTAGAATTTGTAATCTATCATACCTTTCATGCATTAGATTCATCCAACATACAACTATCTGACTGGTTCAAGTTGAGATAGGTGCTACTGTGTTTGCGTAATGATACAATGAGACATTAATTTTTGATCCTAAAATAAGTCACAATGATATTACCATAGTAATGTTAGAGTTTCTCTTTATTTTGATGCCTACCAACAAAGTAACAAGACTGTAAATGTAGAACCGCACTTGTGAAATTATGGAATATGGTGTATGAAGGAAAGTTATATTGTGATCATAAAGAATCAACTTTTGTTATTTATTATTTTTTTTAATGAGCCTCACCAAACACAAAGAATACTGGAATTGATGTCAATATGATATTTTTAACTAATGTCATGTAGTTCATGGGTTTCTTTTTCTTCTTTTTTTTTTTTAATGAAATGTCTTTCATTTAACTACAACAGATATAGGCTTTGGTAGCATTTATTTAACAACAATCAAGACAAATGTTGTATAAGGTAGTGCCACAGATAGCTTTCGCTAGCATTTCTCTTTTCACTTACCATTAGCAAGTATGAGTATGAAATCAAGCACACATGTATATTTGAAGTTAAGGAGACTTGTAAGGTGAAGATTACCTAAAATACTGGTTATTCCTTTTTTGATCTCAATCTTTTATGTTTACTATCAATATGTAGCAATAAATAATTTTTGTTATATTCCTTTTCGAGACATGTAAAATCTTTTGGTAGGAGTAAGAATCCATATATGAATTTCTAAAATGATACCGAACATGAGTCCTAATTTTTTTTCTTCTTTGTGTCAGGTCATTTTTAAACAGTGACAGTTTGTTGGTTAATTCTTGACAGGTCAAATCATACTAGTCAAATGCGCACGCATCCTTTTAACACATTCAAGTAAACGAGTAAATTGATATGAGTTTGGGTCATATCCATGTATGTTTATGTTTTTCTGGTAAACTTGTCACTGAGTATCAATATTTTGGTGATGACTGGCTGCGACTTGTTCAATTTGGGTTCAAGGAAATCTAGGTTCATGTCGAATTTGTGTTGCATTGTTTTCTAGCTTCAATTTTTCAAGAATCACTGGCAGATTTTATGGTTTGTATTCAAATTCAAAGCTAATTCTAAGTGGGTTTTCAAGATCTTGTTGCAAAGGTCAAGCTTCTGTGGTAATTTATAGGTTTATAATTAATTCATTGTAGTTTTGAGTTATTTGAGGTTCTAATTTATGAATTAGGATAAAAGAATAAAAAAAACTTGGCTAAATGTGCGATGAAATGATCTAGGTTTTGTTGCAGTACTTTTAGAGCTGTGCTTAATTTCAAAAACCCTACTGGAAATGAATTAGTAGTAGACAGAATCTGTTCTAGCGTAAATTATAAGGTCACGGGTTTAAAAGTTTTACATGAACACTTCCAAATACTTTGTTAGCTCATACCTTGTCATTTGTCAGCATATTTGTTTAAGAACACTTATAGCCTTTCGGGAGCTTTATATGTTGGATTATAGGGTGAGGTGATCCATTGGGCTTTTTGCACATATTCTACTAAGCAATGGATCCTAGATTGGAGGACGCATTTGAAGAGTTGCTTTCCTCAAAGCAACGAAATGAGTTACCATCATCAATGCTTGATCATCTTCAACATATCAACCATACTAGGGAAGCAGTTTGGGTTGCCTGGGATTTTAAAGATAAGGGTCATCTTATGTTTAAGGCCCATGATTTCCTGGTAGTTATAGACTTGTATGAAAAGGGTCCTCTATTTTTTATTCGTGGGTGTTCCGATTTGTAACCAAGATACACAAATTATGACTGAACTGGTGGGTAATCTTAATTCAAATCTTGTGCGCATGCTGGTTAAAGCTGGAGTAGTATGATTGGGCACAACATCATTGTGATCTAACAATGAAATTTGATGCTTACACTGTTAAAGCACGCTAACCAAACAACAAAATTGTTCTGAGAGAGCTAAAGGAATTGCAAGATCTGTATGGATCTTCTTCAGATGGATATGTGACTTCCAAGCAAGGAGAAGCTAATCAGAAGATGTTTGATCTGCTACGACATCATTGTTGTCGCAAAGGAGGCAATGTTAACAAGTAAAGAGCTCTTAAGTCATCACATTGTGACATCCCTTTAGGGCTGGTGAAGATGGGTTGATTTATATGAAAGATGTACCAATCCAGTAGTAGAGATGAGAAGAGGGGTGGAAGATCGAGAAGGTGTATAGGATGAACATGTGACCCTTAACTATACAGGTCAACAAAATAGTTCTAATTCAGTACCAACAGAATTGATGAATCACACTTTTGGACCACATTGTTTCAATGGTGAAAAATTGGCGATAAAATGAGAAAGAATTTGGATATAGTTCGATGGATACAGATGAGTAAGTTGTTTAACATCTTGTAACAACGAGGTGGAAGACACATCCATACGTATGGTGGAAACAAACTCTATTAATAACATGGAAACAAGTTCAATTGGTAGAGGTTAAAGTGGTTGTGCTAATGATGTGGTTGAGTTTTCATGTTAAAGTAAATCGGGTAAATTTCTAAGAACTCCCAAGCAAGTCTACATTAAGATAGTGAAAGGAAAGAATCTTGTATAAGCATGGCTAGGCTACGAGAATTGGTGAATAGAATGGTCTGTGAGGAGCAAGAGACTGACACCGATGATTTAGAAAGTGTGACTTCTCTCTCCCCCCAAGTTGGAGCAGACAAACTAAATATATCAAGCATCACAGGGGAAGATTTCATCATCTTTAAGTCACGATCATAACCCTCGAAGAGAAAGCCATATTCAAAACGTGGTCAGCTCCCTCCAAGTCGGAGCAGTAGTACAAATTAGAGCAGGACCAAGCAACATCGAGCAAAGTCCTCCGGAATTAGTAAGCTTTATGTCAATAATTTTATCAATAAGTGTTTTACTGCAAAATTTTCTTCTTTTGGCAGGAAATTAGAGTGTCCTGGAATTACAACGAAACAGAAACTTGAGCAACTAGAGGTTAGTATCCTACCCCTAGTCAGGAAAAGGCGCTTCATAGGGAAACAATGTGAAAAGGCTGAAGATTGTACTTATGGGCTTGGATTAAAGTTAACTGATATATTCTAGTGTATGTTCATCATGAATAAAGTGGACTATTTTGATAAAAAAAATAAAAGAAAAAGGGTTTTTGGCTCAAAATAATCCAAAGTCAGAGGTGAGTAGCTGAAAATAATCCAAACTGACTTTTTGGCTGAGAATATGTCAAACTTTTAATATATTTACTCTGATTAAACCAGAATTGAATTCCGGCATCATAAAGTTGATTTGACACCCTTAAAAATTTCAAAGATGCAATGAGTTAATATCTGGTTTAGTCCATTTATATTATTTTCAGTCAAGTCTGAACTTTTCAAGGGCGCCAAGTCAGTTTTGTGACGTCGGTTCTGGTTTAGTCAGAGTAAATAGGTTAAAAATTTGTCACATTCTCAGCTAAAAAGTCAGTTTAAATTATTTTCATTCACTTTTAAATTTGGATTATTTTGAGCTAAAAGCCAAAGAAAAACTTCGGAAGTAAAATTCGTCTTAAAGAGGGTAAAAAGGAAAGAGCCGGAAAAAAGTCGATTAGGCCGAAGTAACAAAAAAATTTTAGAATCAGCTAACTTTATCAATCACAGCTTTTCCAAACAACGTCAAACGGTAATTCAATCAACCGTCTGAAGCAATGACAATTAACAATTAGCCGTCACGATCATAATTGTCAATAATAACAGCTATTAGCTGTTTGACAAACAGGGCCTAAGTCGGCCTGAAAATTGATAGTTTTGGTCACTAGAGCTCTTTTAGCTGGCCTGAGAGGTCCAATAATTCATTTCCGTTTGTAAAGCCACCACCAAATCTGGGCAGCAAATCAATCAGCCTGTGTGACCGCCTTAGCGTGGATAGAGTGTACTCCCCCTTAAATTTTTCCGAAAGACATTCTTTATGTAACATAGCAGACGGCACTCTTCTACTGAACCACCCCAACTCAATCTCCTGTTTCGTTTCATTTCTGCGTGCAAAGATTCTTGAAAATTGTTATCTTTAGTACGCTCCCACTAACCCCATTTCATTTTGGGCATTAGGGTTTGTGTTTCTGATTGCCCAGAACTCAAAACCCTAACAAAGGAAGTTCTACATCTTAGGAATAGGGGTTCTTTGACAGAAGGAATCTTCGGGATCAGCTATCAACCAGAAGATATTGAACATTTTGTCTACTCCTTGTTGGGTTTTATATTTTCCCTATTTTAGGTATGCTTCTCTATGTTGATATTATTTGTTATTTATCTGATTTCTTCAAATTTTCATGCTTTTTTTTTTTTGGGTGTGCGTGTGTGTTTGGAGGGGGGGGTGCTTATTGATGTACAGACTGTTCTGGGTTTTGTTTGTTTTCTCTCAGTTTTTTTCCAAGCCATGAGCTATAGCAGCTTTGGGATGTGATTTCCCCCCCCCCCCCCCCAAATCTATGATGCATTTGTTAGTACAAGTTAGTTATCTAAAATCCTCATTGCCAATAGTGCTCTGGGTGGTTTGGATTTATAGCTATCTGGACAGCTTTGCTTTTTCTTGCCCTCTCTGGTAGTATATTGTGGTTTAGATATATCTAACTTTGCATTTGGGCTTTGTCTTATGAAGTTCACCTCGGAGAACAGCAAGGGAAGTTGCATAATCTGACCTATTTGGGCAGGCTTTTCCAAATGGTTAAGAGTTGCACTTGGCCAGTTTATATTGTATCCTGAGGTGACATAATTGAGGATCTCAATGTTGCCGAATGGTTAGAGGGCATTATGGACTGTAGGAGGACTATGGATCGATTTAAAGGTAAGAGATATAGAAATTAATATATAGTTGTTTTGTTTTTGTCAAATGGGTTTCTGATGTTCTTTTCCATATCCAGATTGCTGGTAAGACTGATTCTTGGTTTTCTTTTGGCACATTTTCTTGTCCGTTGCAAAATATTAACACTCCTTGCTGTCTGCCTAAGATACATTCTTGTATAAATAAATTTGTGGTGGATGTTACCTAGAAGACTGTCATTTATGTACTGGCTTGTAATTGGGAGTTAATGATTGGGTTTGGCCTAATATCTAGCTGTTCAACTGGGATTGAGTGATTTTACTGATACAAACTGCTACCCAAAATAGATTCATCCTTATGAAGATGTTAACAAGTCCAAGTACATGGGACATCATATTCACAGCATGCCTGAGAGGCTCTATATAAAGATACAAAGCACATTTCGCAAAGAGATTCGTGGTAGTTTTCTTACACGTTTCAGTAATCAGTAGGAACACATAATCACCATTTGGCATCTTCCTCTGATATTTTGTTTTCTCAAAAATCTTGAAAATTGTGTGCAACAAAATGATGTTTGGGCCCCTGTTAGGTAGTTCTGAATAAAATACCTCCTTAAACATTTCTGATGATCTGAATGGGTTCTCAGAGATCATCTTTGTATGGTTTTAAATGTTGATCAATGATGCCATAAAACATTTATCATGCTGAGTTAATGCCTGTGAGCCCATTAAAAATGGACGTAAACTGAACATTTAGAGGGGTCGGAGCATCAATTCAAAATGTCGTCGATTCGCGCCGGAAGGGCCGCACGAGAAAGGTTTTAGAGTTTGGCTAACTGGATTTTTTTATCCACAAAAAGCACGATGTGGAGCGCAATTTCACATTTTGAATCCCTAATGTGAAGCAGGACAATATTGATGAATATTTCAGACTTTGCTCTAGAAATCCAAAAAAATCTTGTGTAATACACTTCATAAACACCCTAATATTTCAGACTTTGCTCTAGACTTTGCTCTAGAAATCCAAAAAAATCTTGTGTAATCCCTAATGTGCGATCCAAGGCACTAAGCTATCTACAGTAGTCATAAACACCCTAGGGCCTTCTGTGGGTGTGAAGGAGTATTGAATTATTATTTAAGAATTTTTTAAATGTTTTTTATGGAGATCCTGAGGACGTTGTTTCATACACTTCATTCAGATGCTTGAAAGTGGCTAGGAATGACATTCCAGCCATTCTTCCTCTAAAACCTCTTTAGATGCCCAAACTATCCTTTTAAACAGCTTCATCAGCATAATGGTGTCATTGAAGCATGATTTGAGATCCTAAGATTGAGCATTATTGGTGGTGTATAGCACCTTAAAGTTCTGAAATTGGCTCAAAGCAACAAACTACCCTATCTGAGTGGTTCTAGGGATGTATTTTTTCCATTTGGCATCTGATAAACCTTACCTCAAGGGTTCAGCCTTTGTTGGGTATGGGTAATCATTCCAATCCTAGATTTACCAATGGTTGCTTATTAATTAATAGAAAGGAATTAGAGGGTAATCTAGAGAGATGGATAATTTAGATGGGCGTCTAGTTGTAATTCATAATAATCCCCAATGAAAAAATTGCTCCTAGTACATTTTTCATTTGTTGAGGGAATAGACATACACATACCATTTAGGCATTTACGTTGTAATGTTTTCCAAAGGTCTGACAATTGTTCATGATACCCTAGATCCCCTCCTGGCTGCCGGTGGGAAGGTATTCGCCACTCTAGTTGTAATACTTTAAGATGTTTCAAATGTGTCCGATAGCTTCATTTGCCCCATCCAGGATTATGGTGACTGCAGAACTGTGTCAAATGTCAGTGATCACCCGAAAACAATTCAAGTTGCAAGAAGCAGCGCTCGCACACATCGTATAGACATTTCCTTTCGTAATTGTTTCTAGAACAATTACTATTCATATAACCTTTTTCGGGGTTCCAAAATGTTTTAATGATTCTTACTCCTAAACACCTGAATATGTTCTAAATATCTTTCTCCTAAGCAATACATATGAGGTTTGATTACTCATGTCATCATTTTATAGTTTTTGAGTTGTTTCTAAAACACCATAGACCTTCATTTTGTGTTTATAGTATGAACTCTAAACTTTTGAGAATAGTCTTTAAAGACTTTGAAGTAGTTTCAGATGCCGGTAGGAGCATGTACTATGTAGAAAAGATTTCATATTTTGAACATTTTCTTGAAATACCAAACATCAATTATGATAGATTATTGGGATTTGAGAGGCTTTAACTACCTTTCATTTGAATTGTTTCATATAATACTAATTAGGATGACCTTAGCGGCTTCTTTGGTAACAACTTGTATGTTTTTTAGTTATGATTGTAAAAGACCACAAAATTGGCATCATAGTAATGACTTATGGAACTGATCCATAATGAACAAGGGATACATTTCAGCATTGAGGTTCGTAGGAAACTATGAGTACACAGTCACCATTTGACAACTCTGCAGACGTGTTTGCTGAAAAGCAAACTAGTTTATATCAAATATACTAGCTTATATTGTCATACTCATATCAAATGCTTGAAATGGGTTCTATAGTTCTTAAAGATATTACACGTCTTTTAGAAAGGGTTAGGACTGCTCTGCTGTGTTGGCCTGGGGCCCCTTGGCACCATGCCATCACATTGGGTGGGTTTGTTTCTTTTTTCTTTTATGTTTTTTTGGAACTCTGGTCTAAAGTCAACAATGTCTCATATGTTTCTCGCATCTATTGCCATGTATCCTAAATTTGTGTACAATTTTCATGTTGCAGGTACTTTGTGTGGAAAGTTTTTTCTATTTGCCATCTGGTTGTCCACTATTGAAGTTGTAGCAGCCTTGAGAGTGTTTACTCAGCAACGTCATCTGCCTACGCATAACGTGCATGCTAAGTCACCAAGCACAGGGCTTCTTGAACCTATTCAGATCTCGCCTTCTGTCATTCCCCATTATCCAATACCCTCAGAATCTGTTCCACCTCCATTGTATCCCACCTTTCCAGTCACATATGAGCCAGTGTTGACTGGTAATTGCCCTGGGAACTTCTCTGCTGTAGCGAACATTATACAGAGAACTGCAGCTGATTGTGCTCAACCATTTGCCCCCCTTGTAGGGAATGTCATTTGTTGTCCCCAATTCGGTAGTCTGCTTCACATCTTCCAAGGTTACTCTAGCTCAGATTCGGATAAGTTAGTACTGCAAGATGATCATGCTAATGATTGCTTTTCAGACATCGTTAGTATTTTGGCCAGCCGAGGGGCAAATAGTACCTTACCAGTGATGTGTTCTGTTAAACCATCAAATCTTACAGGGGGTTCCTGTCCTGTGAAAGACCTCAATTCGTTTGAAAAAGTTGTGAACACTAGCCAGTTGTTAGATGCATGTAGTACAGTGGACCCTCTTAAAGAGTGCTGCAGACCAATTTGCCAGCCTGCAATTGCAGATGCAGCACTTCAGCTATCATCAGGACAACTGAGTGCCAGTGACAACAAAGACATAGTTGGGGGAGCTGCGAATGTTGACACTCTCAATGATTGTAAAGGGGTGGTCTATTCATGGTTGTCTAGGAAACTTCCTGCGGATGATGCCAATATTGCATTCAGGAGATTATCCTCCTGTAAAATTAACAAAGGTACACAAATCAGATGTTTGTATGCTTGGTGCTTTGCTTGTATTTCCCCTCTTACCAAACAACCCCCACTTCTCTTTGTTGGGGAATTTTCCTTTTGTGTGGGTTGGGTTTTGTTTGGGGGGGGGGGGGGGGCGGGGGGATGGTGTTTTGCCAAGATGAATGTGGCAAACTGAAAAGACCGCATGAACCACTGCATGATCTATATGTTCGAGGGTGGATGGTCTATACTCGATTGACATTCTGTCAAATATTTAGCACTCACCCGCACTCAACCTAAAATTAATTATGTTAATAAAGATTGACATTTATAAATTTCATCAATTTTTATCTTAACAAGTAAAATTTTAACACACGGTACAACATGAAAATATTCTTGTAAATTCTTAAACTAAAAATAATTTAATATTTTAGTAAAAGTTAATTAGAGGAACAATATTCAAGCAATAGTAAATGATAAAGAAATGGCATATCGAAACCGTAGAGGTAACAAGAGATGGGATATGTTAGCGTGTGCTCATTCGATATGATGTTCATTTACTACCTGCATCGACCTGCACTAACCTGTAAATTGCACTTTTCCAAATTTCCTAAAGAACAAGCCCTTAACGGATGACTTGATTGCCGCCATTGCCCCCCCCCCCTCCCAGGGTAAATATTTACTATCAGTAGTTACCAAATTTTAATAAGTTGGAGGGTTTTTCCTGTTTGGTTGATGTTTTGTCAATTGACGATCCATATTTATTTATCCCTGCTGTTTTCTTTTCAAAATATTAATTTCCTCTAACCCATGACCCCTCCCCTCCTTAGCTAGCATCAATGCCTCAGACCAATGGCAAAGCTTCTATGTTCCAACTAATCTATCATGAGGATAATATCTACACCCACCTGACACTGTTGCCTACTCCAGGATGCTTCTTCCCTCTTTCACAATTTGCAAGTTTGTTTTTTATACTTTGTCAAATGTTATTGCTCAACCCTAAGAAATGTGATGGACTGAGATTTCTTCAAAGAAGTCGAGTGACAAGGTACTTAGTTTATTGCCAAGATGATTCCAGTAAGAGTTAGAAAATTTTGGCGTTCTCTGTATAAACTGACGCACATGGATTCATTGTAAGATAATTGTAAAATATAATCAAAGAAGTTCTTGCACAAGTTTGAAATTTTGGCATCAACAATATGAAGCCTTTTTTGAAAGAGATTCTATGTCCAAAGAGCTTATGTTAATCAAACAGCTCACTTGAAAATCTGAATGGTCTGAAAGGGTAACTTGTTTCAAAGAGCCCTTTATAGCTGCTAAAGCTTGTTAAGAAGCACCACTGGAGATTTCTTTAATGTGATTTTTTACAGAACAGCTATGTTCCTCTCTCTATGCTTTATAATTTGAGATGTCACCTTGTAGGCTCCATGAGGCTAAGAAAATATCCTATGGCACTTATCGGCGGTGATGATATTAATAGTCTGAGAAACTTCACATATAACATCGTTCAACTGCTACAATTATCTCTACTTCTCTGTTTTAACTTGGACATGCTATCTTCTCTTCTTTAACATTGTTGAATCTGTTGGCATGACTGCCAAAATGGAAATAGCCAATTTTGCTCTACTGGAAAATGTTTGATAAATGGTTAAGTGATTCGGTTTAGTCAATTGCATCAAGCAGTTGTTAATTAGTGATTTATAAGTGCAGTTTGTCCACTGGAGTTCAGACAGCCATCAGATGTAGTAAAGGCGTGTCGTAACGTGGCTGCTCCCAGCCCTGCTTGTTGTAGCTCCTTAAATACTTACATTGCTGGGATACAGAAGCAAATGTTGATCACAAACAAGCAAGCAATAATATGTGCCACTACATTTGCATCGATGTTGCGGAAAGCTGGGGTCATGACAAATATCTATGAGCTTTGTGATGTGGATTTAAAAGATTTTAGTCTCCAAGGTACAAAGAGCAATCCTTCTTTAATGGAGTAAACCTTTTACCTTTTTTTTAATGTATTTTTACTGACCGCTTTTCCTCACTGCTTCATTGATGCTTTTATCACCAGTGACGGCATTTGGACAGCAAGGTCAGTAGCTATATTTCTCGAGCAATAGTAATTTACTGGAAATTTGTATCTATTAATATATATGTCTACATGATCTGTGTCTGAAGTGTTCTGTATCCAGTGAATGAAAGCGTTGAGCGTGTTGTATGACTGGACTGGTCAATGTGTCTAGATCTGGCTGCCTCCCTTTTCCCGTTGGAAACTTTTCCCATGGATTTTTTTTTTTTTTTTTTTTGGGGGGGGGGGGGGGGGGTGGGGTTGGGGTTGTTTCATGGCCGGGCTGTTTTGTTCCCTTGTTGCCAATCTGAGCTGTAAGCCACCTTGGGTGGGGTATTAGGTTGAATTGAACTGAGGCATTAACCCGTGAACCAACTCGCCTGCTTGGTTTGTTTAGTTTGGTTATCTGCTCTGAGCAACACGGGGTTGGCCGGGCTAGCCCGCCCAATTTACCATGTCTTCCTTTCACATAGCTAGTCTCACTTTGTTTGCCCCCTTCTCTGTTTTGTTCAGCTTCTTGTTTTTTCGTATTCCGAATGGTCATAGTGTGATCTGATTTTCTTTTGGTTGGGGAAAATACAGGTTGTTTACTTCGAAGTTTGCCTGCAGATGTGGTCGTTGACAATGCGACCGGTTATAGTTTCACTTGTGACTTAAATGACAACATTGGAGCTCCATGGCCATCTTCATCTTCTATGTCGTCCTTTTCTCTATGTGCTCCAGGTATCCTTATGGAAATTGTTTTATTCATCTTCTATGGGCAGGTGTCCACTCATACAGCATACATAGCAGTCATTGTTGTCAATTCTTTTTTTTATCCATTTTCATGAAGCGCCCTCTGTTGTGTATGCAGAGATGTCATTACCTGCCCTACCAACATCAAAGAAGTCAGGAAGTTCTGGTATGTGCATAATTGTTTATGTGCCGTTAAAGACATGTCATGGCATTCTTGCTTTCTTTTACTTAATCTTCATTAGTTTGCTCGTATTATGGTGTGATTAGTGGAAGTTATGAATGTGTTGCCTTAACTTGTCTGTGTAGGAAGAATCTTGGTTAATGTCAGCTACAGTACTCCCTTCCCCTGTATACTGTGTTCTAGTTCACTTATGCTTTCAGGGATGGTATAAACCTGAATACTTGGCTAAAATCCGTAGAATTCTAATTGTTAGACGCTTGTACATCCTTATTCATATTCTGCAATGGGGATCCAGGAGCTTTTGAGTAAATAAGAGTAAAACTAAGGTAGATTAAATAATGGTTAAGTAGCTCACCCTTATGGGGACCTTAACTCTACTTGGGAGAAGAGTTAAGGGGGGTTGGGGGGAGTCAAGAAGGGTGCTTACTCCTCCTTACCCCTGCTTGAGAAGGGAGTGAGAGGGGTAAGGGGGAGTAAGCTGCAGTGTGAGTTACCCTGCTTTACCCTTTTTAACTCTTATTTTTCTAACACTCCAACTTGGGGTGTAAATAAGTGTTCAGTTGAAACATAATATACATAAAGTAGAAAATGACCATATTACCCTCAACCTTATGACACACCCATTCCCCCTTCTCTCTCTCTCTCTCTCTCTCTCTCTCTCTCTCTCTCTCTCTCTCCCCCTCTCTCTCTCTCTCTATATTAGGTTACAGAGAGAGAGTAGAGAGAGAAAAGTGTTGTTTAGAGAACAGATAGATAGAGAGAGAGAGGGAGGGAGGGAGGGAGGGAGGGGGTGGAGAGAGAGGTTACAGAGGTAGAGAGAGAGGGGGAGGGGGTAGAGGGAATGGCATAGAGCTAATGTTTGAGTGTAATACAATGTCATTGTATTACATATAAATATGAAAGGCAAATATGTTAATTAAAAACTAACTCTTATGAACTCTCCTAAATCCTAATTGAGTTCCCAAACAAGGGTAAATAGTTTATCTTACAAACACTCTCATACCCTCACCCTCCTTTACTCTTATGAACTCCTACTCCTTTATAGAAATACATATTAATATATTTAGGAATATATTTTATATGCTTTTGTTTCCTATTCTTATTAGGAATATTATAGTTTCCTAAGTTGTTTAGGATTATTATTCTGGTTTCCTATTTCTATTAGGTTTAGTATTAGGCAGGTTATCTACCTATAAATAAGGTCTTTGCTAGCTTTTGTGAAACACATTACATTACATTGATATTGAATATTGAATATATGAATTCTTACTGATTGTGCACGGGGATGTTAATCTTTTCCTGAATCCAGCACGGGGATGCTGAATTCTTCTCTTGAATTCAACACGGGAATGTTGAATTCTTATATTTAACCTTTATTTATTTCTAGTTCTCTATCAAATCAAATTGGTATCATAGCTCGTTCTCTATCACCCATTCATAAAACTGGTTGAAACCGCTTACTATTTAAATTTTAAACGGATTGACCTCATTTTGACATGTTTACCCATCTAAGTAAACGTGTTAGAATCAAGTTACCTATTTACCCATTAAACTATTTATGCAAAACAACCCATTATGAGGTCAAAATAATAACATTATTTTGTTGAGTTATATATAAGAAGAGCCATTTAATTCATAACCAAATATAAATTTAAGTTAAAATTTCAAGTCTTACATATATTTCTAGAGTATTAACAAGAAGTTTTAACAACAATTTTCACCTAAGTTTATTGATAAATGGTTTAATCAGGTAACAATTATCAGGTAAATGAGTTGATCCATTTAACCTGTCTAATTAAACGGATTAAGAAGGTGATTTCCGTGTGGAAAATCCTGACTTGAACCAACCTATTTAATTAAAAGGATTGGTCATGTCAACCTATTTGATTAAATGGGTTGAAAATCTCTACCTAAACCCGCTTAATAACGTGTTTGGTTCGGGTTGTTAATCGTGTCGAGTCGGCTTTTCTCAGGTCTTGCGTATTTGATCTACATATGCACCCAAGTGTTGATACCCATAGATGAGTATCATGTGGTTTATCACGTGGTTTACAAATGTGTAAATTACTAAATTAGTGCCAAACGAAGATAGCGGGGTTCAGTTACTCAGTTGTTCTACTTGCATGTGTGTTGGAAGGAACCCTAAAATCTACCTAAACACAAAATTGACATGACTTGGTGTGTTGGAAGGAATTTCAAATCTCTACCTAAACGCAAAATTGACATGACTTGATGTTAAATGGTCAAAACGTGTATAGGTCAAATTGAGTAGTCTGTTGTTGTCGGGTCGTATTTCTCCAATAAATTTGGGTTGGATCCATGTGCTGGTGTCGTATACTTGTATGATGATGTCAGGTTTTGTCTCATACTGCATGAAATTGGGTTAGCTCCCTCTAGGCTCCATCTATAACTCAATCTATCGTCTGAGATGTAGTGAATTGAATGTGCAGGTCTGGATCATGGAGAATGGGGTTTCATTGCAATCATTTTTCCGTTTTTGGTGACCAGTGCATTTTTATACTGAGATACCCGCCTGGCCTGGTGCTGGGGATGTAATGCTAGAAGAGTTTGTGGTTTTACTTAGTTAGGGCTTATTGTATATTTTAGAGGATGTTTTGATTCCATGTATAGTAGTTAGTGTTATTTTGTCATTATCATGTAGATGTAGTTTCTGCTTGGGGTTTCGACATTTCAGCACCAGGTAAAAATCCCACAATGACTCCTTACTCGCAATCACCAATTGTTCTATTTTGCACAGAAATTCTCTGGGATTTGAAGTTTTTAATTATCTTTCACGTCCACCTTGGAAAAAAAGCGCAGTCAAGTGCGCAAAGCGTTCATGCAAGCGGGGGTTTGAAAAGGGTCTTACTGCAAGGGTGTAATGTAGGCAAACTTTGCCTTGTATTTCTGCAACAAAGAAGAAAACAACCAAGGCTCTGTTCTTTTATGTGGTTGGCTGGCTACGGTGCCATACTGCACTACAATTTGCAACAACCCACTACAATCCACCAAATCTACCATAACCTACAATCTACTTTCTCCAATTACAATTTCACATTTACCAATACATTTATAATTATTAAAATCAAAACTCTTCACAATTTTTCACAACCCACCACAATTCCACCACACTACACCGTGTCATATTGCTACTTTGTCATCACGGTTCATGGTAGCAATCAGGGAATACAAATACTTGGGAATAGACCTGGCAAGTGGATCCAACACATGATTATTTACATTTGTATTTCTGATTTTGAGTGAATATGGATTCGAGTAGATATGGATTGAGTGCATTTCTGTTTAGAGTGTACAGATAAATACGCGTTAGATTGGTTTCGGTTGCGTTTTTGAGTTGTGACTGATTTTTTTTCCCTAAGGAATAAATTCTTAACAGTAAGATTTGTTCAGATTATATTGTTGCATTCTCATGACCATAATATAGAAAAATATTTGTATCTACTTTAGAAATAATATATAATTGCATTTGTTACTTTCCATCTCATTTACTTTTGAAAAATTGGATTTTCATAATTTCAATTTTTGGCAGTTGGACAATAAAAATCTCTACTTTGTTTTTGTACGTCATCGGTCCAAAAAAAATAATATTTTTTTGGTATCAAATCTACCTCTATATTTTCACTTCGGGTTTTGTTATATTTTTAGATTTTTCTACTTTGCTTCATTCATGCCCTAGAAAGGTTGATGAAGTGTAGTTATTAAAATAATTTATGGGTTGTTTTTGAGAATCTAAATAATTATTATGTTTTTTTAAAGAATAAATGGAGAAACATACAAACAAGAAAACAATCGAAAAAATTTGGCAGTCTCTAAATTCACTAAAATCACGATAAAATGTTGCACTAAGTTTGGGAGAAAATACAAGTCAAAATCCTCAATATTCAAGATACACACCCGATGGTGGTACAAAAAAAAAATACAATTTTTTTGTACTGCTTGCTTATTAAAAAAAAGTACGGGTTATTATCATTCAGTTGTCAAAAGTTAGAATTAATAGAATCCAACTTTCATAAGAAAAATTGTCTCGGAGAATTTCAATCATTTCATTGAACAATCCCTCCCCTATATCTTATATAAATCTCAATTCCACTAATAGAACTACTGATGGAACAACACTCCTCGAAAGTTACGAGGCATACATCATTTTTCAAATGCTTTTTGCTACTCTCTACCCAGTTCATGACAAGATAAATAAAATATATATAACATCTCTCCATGACATGGTAATTATTGGATGAGATGTAGCACAGAGTTACAAAGATATAATAGGAAAAGAACATATGAAGGGTACAAAAGCATCATTTTTATTAGCATCCGCTAACGGGTCGGACAGTTTCTAATTCCGGTCGGGTTGAAACCACTAATCTGCAGTTTCTTCAGGGTGAGATGAGTTTCGGTTTCGGGTAGAAAATCGTGTCCAAAACACAACTCTTGACAAGTTTAAGTTGGGTTTTCAAGTCGGGTCAAATTCTGTGGGTCTACCTGAGGAGCTCCGAGAACATAGCATACCCAAAAGACTGAATCTCATTTGCACAGCAGCAACCAAAACAAATCCTTAGTAACAGAGCCACGTCCAACTGCATCAATACCACATATGGTTCTTTTGTCCTAGTGGACTACATCAAATTACAACTGAGGAAAATAACATATTATTGTACAAATGGGGTGAACGCTCGAAGAAATCATGGATCTAAAACCATACTTTGATTGCTCTTAAGACAATTTTTTTATGGCATCGAACAACCTGCAGGGGCGGATTTAAGAAAACTTCCATAGGACAAGTGAGAAATGGTAGTATCATTTGGTTGTATCAGGTCCCCACACATTGTCCCAGCCGCCACTTGGGGCAGCTTTCGGACCTTCTAGGAATCTCTGATCTGCGTGTTGCATCTCTGGTCCCGGCAATGGAAGGCCATTCGGTCCAGGAGGGAGAACCTTCCGGGATTTTCTTCTACCCAGAATTCTCAGTACAAATCTCGCCAATTCACCATAAAGCACACCTCCTCGGTCAAAGAGCTGCATCACACAAAACTTGGGCTAAGTAATTAGGGTGCAAAAAGCCCATAAGCTCTGCGCCCCACTTCTAGAAGGTGCTGGGTTTCGATGTGAAAAAGTAAGGGGGTGCATCGCACGCTTTTTTGGGCTTTTTTGCGCTCCGGACACGCTTTTTTAAACTAAGGCTAGTTACAAGACATCTATCATGGAAAGGAATATCACAATGAGCAAATGCATCCCTCGCCCTACTGGAAAAAAGAAAGCAAGAAAGAGAAGGGACTTGCACAATCGCAATTGCTGCAGGGATCACAATTCCTTGGGTGCATACAGGCTAGGGTTAAGTAGTACCATAACATGCCACTGCCAGTGTGCGCAAAATTTGCAGCATAAATGAAGGGCAAGTAGCACAACATGCTACCAAGCTACAGCCATCTTGATTGTGCATATGAGAAGACTAGCAAACATAGTGCATGGATTTGTGGACGCTGGACACTGCAGTTTGCAACACACAGACAGACTCTCAGGTCCAATATCCTTAATTAATTGGGTCAAATCGACAGGAGTTTTGCTTCAAACAGGGGACTCGCATTTGATACATTTTCCGACCAACATAATGAATGACAAGTCATAAACTAACTGCTCTTTGGAGAAAATGGCTAGCTTTTTGGAGAAAATGGCTTTGGTGCCTAACATTTTCCGATCAAATAGCTAGACATACAATGCAGGTGTTTGGTGCCTAGCTTTTTGGAGAAAATGGCTTTTTGCGTGTGCGCCGGGGGGAGGTCATTGGTTGTTTGACTAGTCAAAAAGTCAATTTGGAGTGTTTGGTGGGTTGGCTGATTGAACTAGCTTGTTACCCCAAAAGCCATTTTGTATACAATGACTTGCAAAGGCTCATTTTGCCATAGATATGCATTTGATTAGCTGTATTATTAGCAAAATTTTCACAAAAACATGAAAGTACCTGCAACATATCACTTAACAATAACATAGGGCAAAGGCTCAATGAGTGCATGGTCCGCCACTGAGACGGACATTCAAAGGCTCCAATACCCTATCTAATTGGGTTAAGGTGACATGTTTTTGGTTGATCGGACAGTCCATATGACACATGTTTGATGTGCAACATAATCCTATCATAAGTCTTATAGCCAAGCACTCTGGGTCTATAGTCACAATCAAATAGCTCAACATATAGTTAACCGCTACAATTTGTTTTTCACCATCCATATGCACCTAGATTAATGAGGTTCAGCATACCTTCCAGATGGAATGTAATATAAACAATAACACCTCAACGTCAACAATTGCTCAAAAAGAGTGAAAAGTTGGGTACCTGGAGAAGAGCTGACATGAAAAAATGAATGGCCTGGGTGTTCTGATCTACAAGAAATGATATCCGCCCAAAAAAGCCTACAACTCCTTCCATCTATGTAAAAATACAAGGAAAAGATACTGAGAGTCAGCATGGATATTTAGTAAGAAATTTCTTCCACGATTTTATAGACCACGTAATGAAAAGTTGAGAACACAGAACCAATGCATTCTGATTCACAGCCAAACATCGTACAGAGTGGCATAACATTAAGAATGAAACAAATGACATACTGACACAAATAAGAATACCACTGTAGTGCTCTTAGAGATGCATACCAAATAAAAATTTACAGAACCAGTTCCGACATTTTCCACTGCCTTTTGGTGTTTGGTAAATAAATCTCTCCTTCATGCACGTTCAATGTATAATCCCCAACCACTGACCCCAGCACTTTCCGAAAGGAAAAAGATCATACTGAATGACAAAGAATAGTCTTGTTATCCCCTCCTCCCCTATCCAAGGCAACACAGAGACACACAAAAGAAAAACCCTCAAAACAGAAAGACGAAAACATCAGAGATGTCTCCTTCATGACCGCATATATGTGCTCGATCCCTTTCAATAACCAAGATTAACTCAACTGACATATACAGGAAAATATACACGAGAACATAACATGATACCAACTAACAAAAACTTGTGAGCTTGGATGAAGATTGCACTTACTACGCGGAGGAATGAAATCCAGAACCCAGGGGGGCTTGGAGGAGGATTATTTGGATCTTGAGGCCCATAGGGACCACCCATTCCCATTCCCATTCCCATACCATACCCACCCATTGTTCCTCCAAGGCCGCTATTGTACATCCCCCCTCCATACATGCTAGAACCATAAAGTCCACCACCATATCCCCCTCTGCTGTACATGTTGCTTCCATACATTCCCCCATATGTTCCCCCACCATATCCGCTACCATATGAATTGTACATTCCTGACCCCATTCCAGAGTTGTATAGGCTTGAATTGTATCCTGCATTACATATCCATATTATAATCTCCAGAAGCAACAATAACAGATATACTTTCAATTACACATACAAATGAAGATGTGCATATACTCAGTATATATTACTGTGTGAATATATGCATGTGCTTTTTTTTTTTTGGTTGGTTGGGGGGGGGGCTCTAGCATGCATTCAATATACTCAGTATATATTACTACCTCCATAACTGCTGCTCCCATAAGTATTGCTATTCTCCCAAGGTCTGGTTGGAAGTGGCCTTCCAACGGCATTTGTGTTCACACCAGTATTTCTGGGAGAACTGGTAACTATTTCTCCAGGTTTTGCGGTTCCTGAAGCTTCCACAACATCGCTTGTACTACCGCTAGATGGAGGCTTAAATGGGGCAGGACCAGATGATGAACCAGCTCTTTCCCAAGGTTTTGGCGGTGCTCCCCCAGCTGCACATACCAAAACCATTACTCCTCAAATATGACTCATAACAGAGTTACATGAGTACAGTAACCACAACTAGAGGAAAATGAGGAGAAGGATCTGCAAGTTGAATGAGGATATAAGATAATTTGACCCCGTATATATATAAACTATCAGAACAAAATTTATTTTCCTTCGGTAAACCTCTGATCTATTACATGCTTCTGAAGCATGTGCTCCAAATACGGTAATTGTTCACTGGCATAAACTAGGTTGTTCACCCCCAATAGTGTAATTGTTAACTTGCATGTATCCTGGAGGGCAAACTTCAGGTGCATGTAATATATATTGAAACTCAAGACCTAACCAAACAACCAGTCACTGCAACGTTTCTTTTCTCTTTCTTTCCCACAACCCCCCCACCCCCAATAAAAAATATAAAAAAAAATTGAAAAAAAACCCTTCCCATATCAGAGAACTCATGCCCAGTACACAATTCTGTTTCAAACCTTAATCCTAACCCAAAAGACACGATTTGTCAAGAATAACACCAAATCACATCAATTCGGCAAGAAGTTTCAAAGAATAACGCATAAATCACATAAGTTCAAAAAGACAATACTGTTACAGCCACAAAGTCCCAAATTTTTAACCGCCTACCTATTCTTCAAGCTCAACATCGCAAAAACCCTAACATAATGCAAAAGCCAAGAAGCTTCTAGCCTATAAATCAATTCCGCCCAACTTTACAAATTCAAGTATCAATTTGCATATACCAAATCCCTAAATCCCCAGAAAAATGGAAAGTCAAGAAATCAAGCGCACGATGACTAAGAAATTTATTAGAAGATGGAGTTGGCAAATAGAAAAGATCGAAGCAAAAGGGGAATCACCTGATGGCTGGGTTGTCGTTGCCATTGATGAATCCCAAGAAGATTGAGATTGGTGAAGAGGCGCCGATGATGGGAGATAAAGAAGAAACAGAGCAGACGTAGCTACATCACAATTTGACGTCAATTAATGGATGAATAAATGAAAAACTAAATAAATAAAAAACTAAAATGGATAAATAATCGTTATAAAAATCGTCAGCCGCGTTTTCGAAGAAGCAAATGACTTGACTTGAGTGATTGAGTCAAATATATCTCACATTGTTTTCGTTTTTTGTATTTTAAAACTTTTTTTTTAAGAGGCTCTATTATAGTTGAAAAAAAATTTCAGCTATGATAATTGAAATATATAATTATTCTAAAATATATTTTTAAAAAAATTAAAATTAATATATTTATATAATATCTATATATATATTATAAATAGCAATGGAGTATGCTAAAATTCCTTCCCTCTTTCACTGCTGAATCCTCATGCCTCTTTCACTGCTGAATTCTCATGCAATATGAAGTAATCATTGTTGATCTTTAGTCCAGATTTAATCATAACCATTCATTCAATAAATACATTTACTTTTAAAAAAAATATAATGTAATATCCTACCAAAACTAATCCTATAACTAATCCTAATTAATAATTATAATATAATATCCTGCCAAAATATCTCTATAATATAATATAATATAATATAATATAATATAATATAATATAATATAATATAATATAATATAATATAATATAATATAATATAATATAATATAATATAATATTAATCCTAAAACTAATCATTTAATTAATTCTAATTAATAATTATAATATAATATCTTCTCAAAACTAATCCTGTAACTAACTCTGTATTAATTAAAATTTGAATTTTAAATATTAGATCTCATATACCCCTAATACTATGATTTTTAGCAGTTCTCAGTTATTCAATTACCTAAATTTTAGGAAATAACTTCCCAGAATATAATATAATATCTTGTCAAAACTAATTCTGCAACTAATCTTAACTAACAATTATAATATAATATCCTGCCAAAATATAATATAATATGATATAATATCCTTCGAAAATTAATCCTTTAACTAATCCTAATTAACAGTTATAATATAATATCCTCCCAAAACTAATCCTTAACTAACTTTGTACTAATTAAAATTTGAATTTTAAATATTAGATCCCCCTATACCCCTAATATTATGATTTTTAGTAGTTTCAAATCAGTTACTGTCTCCGTCCCATTATATTTTTCCATTTACCTAACTTGAGAAGACGAATGCTGATAAGTGTATTTTATATACATGTGATCTTGGATTATTTGAAGTTAATTTGAGTGATTTTGGATATGAAAGTATTATTTTTATACTTGAATTCTCTATATTATGTTTGGTTGGAGTTTGGTATGATTTTGTAGGAAATTGGGCTAGTATTGATCAAATTCAAGCTCAAAATCAAGTGTATGGAATCCAAGAGGATCACAATTGAAGAATAAATCCACCCCAAGGCCCAAACCCAGGCCCAACATATCAAAGGGTTGTGTCAAGCATCAACACGGGTGCCATTTTGGGTAGAACGGACCATTTTAGGGTCCAGAGAAGGCAGAATTTGGCTCTAATGAGCAACATGGTCCGTGTCCCTGCAACACGATCCGTGTTGAATCCTACATGGTCCATGTTGGCCTGTAACGATCCGTGTTGGCTATGTTAAATGCGGAAATGGCGTTTCAACTTCATTTTAATGTTATATAATTGTTATCCGGCTGTTTCCATGGATCATTCACTCTCATTCATCATCATATTCATCTCTACATCCGTCCATCCTTTCTTCCAGAATTCCATCCAAGTTCATCCATAGTGGAGGTTGAGAGTTTGTTGGGCTTGAAGATCGATTCTCAAGAAATCCATTGAAGTAGAGGAGCAAAAGTCCCCACCGATCAACCATTCAAGCGAGGATTGATTTCCATCTCGGTTTACTTCTCTTTCTCTTAGATTTCATGCTTTCTAGAGTAGATTTTGATATGCTTTGTGTTTTGAACATGAGTAGTGAGTAGTTTCTTTTAGTTTGGGGGATAAACCTTATTAGTTTCTCTTATGGATTGAGTTTTGTTGGATTGAACAAGTTGTTATGTAGTTTGAATGCATTTTATTGAACCTTTGATTACGTATGTCATTGTTTTGATTGGCCATCAAGAATATGGATTTAGATTGTTGAATGAAGTACCGAACGGAGAAATTCGATAATCCGAACCCTTAGGATTAAACTGGTTATGAAGTGAACTAGAGATAGAAGACTTTGTAATTAGGGGTCATTGGATAATTTGATCTTTAACTTAGATAAAATTGACAAAATAAAGAGACCAAGAGATCAATTTTACTAAGCAATCTGTTTCATTGCCAAAAGCTCGCTACGGAAGAATTTATGCGATTATCGACCCTAAAATGTACCAAATTAGTGACATACATGTTCAATCCGCTTGTTTGATTCATAGAGTGACTTAGGTTTTATCCCCTGAACGCATTTTTCATTAATCTAAGTAAATTTTGTGAATATTTGTTGGTTTTGCCCTTTTCGTGATTAGAAATAGAATTAATTTTTCTAAATCAAAAACCCGACCGATTTAGCAATCACCTAGGAGGCTAGTTTGGTGTGTAGTTAGCAAAGTCCTTGTGGGATCGACCTTGATACTTGCTACACGAGCACCCGTGCACTTGCGGCGTATCAAGTTTTTGGCGCCGTTGCCGGGGACTTTGTCCCTAGCTGCCACCGAACGAATATCCTTAGATTGACTAGATCATTTTCTTTTTCATTTTCTTGTTTGATCTTCCTTGGTTGTTCTTGTTTTTGTCTCTTGCAAGGTTTTCAATCAGTGTATGCAAGAGGCATCGCTATTCGAGTTCGACCCAGAGATAGAAAGAACCTTCTGCTCAAGGCGGAAGCGACAACGAATAGAAGAAGCAAAAAGGAGGCAAGAAGAAGCCGAGGAGGAACCGAAGATGGCCCAGCCAAGACGTTCTTTTGGGCAATGCGTGACTCCCCAAGTCGCAAATCAGCTCACCGCCATCAACACACCGGGAGTGGACGCGCACGACTTCGAGTTGAAGAGCTCCCTCATCAACTTGGTGAAGGCCTCACCTTTCCATGGCCTTCCCAATGAAGACCCCAACCGGCATCTCCGCATCTTTCGGCAAGCATGTGAGATGTTCAAGCGAATGGAGCAACGGAGGATGCCATCAAGCTCCGGCTCTTCCCTTTCTCACTAGAGGGGAAGGCATGGGAATGGTTGGATTCCCTACCGGCGACCACCACCATCACCACCTTTGATCAACTTGCTAGTGCATTCGTGGCGAAATACTTTCCGCCTAGCAAGTTGACAAGCCTAAGGAACCAAATTTCCACATTCGCGCAAGAGCCGGGAGAGAGCTTCTACGATGAATGGGAGAGGTTCAAGGACCTCTTGAGGCGATGCCCCCAACATGGATTCGAACCTTGGGTGCCGATCCAAGCGTTCTACAACGGAGTGGATGAAAATTTATGGGCCAACATATTGGCAGCGGTTGGAGGCGACATCATGAGCAAGACCATGGAAGAGCTTCATGAACTCATCGAGCAAATGTCCGCTAATAGATACCAATGGTCTAAGCCCCATTCTGCACGAACGGGAGGTAAGTATGAGGTAGATGCTATCACTCTTTTATCCGCTAAATTAGATGCTATTACTGAAAAGATGGATAGAATGAATGTGAATGCTACCCCTTCCCCTCAACCTCAATGTGCATCATGTCATTCTTTTGAGCATGCAACGTTGCATTGTCCTAGTGGTATGGAAAATGGAGACCCGACCCAACAAGCCAATTATGTTGGTAATCCTATCCAAAGGTCTTCCTTTGATTTGTCCTCAAATGTATACCACCCCAATTTGAGATTTCACCCAAACTTCTCTTATCAGAACAATAACCACCAAGGACAAGCCCAAGGACAAAAGGCCCAAGCCCCCGGTTTCCAAAGGCCTACCCAAGGCCAATCCCAATCCCAAGACCAAAAGAACATAGAGGCCATGTTAGGTGTTTTCCTTCAATCCCATCAAAGACAGTTTGAGCACCAACAAAGGCAAGATGATGTGATCAAGGCTTTGGCCATGAGAGTTGACCTTTTGACTTCCCAAAACCAAATGCTTGAGACTAGATTGGCCAACCAAGCTAGTTCCTCTTCTCCTCCTTCGGAATCACTTCCCGGACAACCTGTCCCTAATCCCAAAGCCTAATGTAATGCAATCATTTTAAGGAGTGGGACACAATATGAGGGACCTAGCATGCCAAATGCTAAGCGTGGGGGGGTTGAGATTGAGAGTGAGAAGCCTAGTGAGAAGGTTGATAGGATTGTGAGAGAGAAAGACCTTGAGATTGAATCTTCAAAGGAGAACACCGAAGCCCGACCTTCATCTCCCCCTAGAGTTTACAAGCCACCGCTTCCCTTTCCCCAAAATTATGCTAAGGCTAAATTAGATACAAAATTCGGCAAGTTCTTTAATATGTTAAAGCAATTGAATGTGAATGTGTCGTTTTTAGATGCTTTATCTCAAATGCCTTTGTATGCGAAGTTTTTGAAAGAAATCCTCTCTAAAAAGAGGAAAATTAATGAAATTGAGGAAGTTGCTTTGACTAAAGAGTGTAGTTTCGTGGTTCTTAACAAGCTTACTCCTAAGCATAAGGACCCGGAAGCTTTAATATTCCATGTGGCCTAGGTAGCTTAACCATTGACCGAAGTTTGTGTGATGTGGGTTCTAGTGTAAGCTTAATGCCCAATTCCTTGTATGAACGGTTGAACCTAGGAGAGTTGAGATCGACTACCATGTCATTACAAATGACGGATCGTTCCATCAAATACCCTAAGGGTATTTTGGAGGACTTTCCCCTTAAGGTGGGTGATTGTTATGTGCCAATTGATTTTGTTATTCTTGATCTGCCCAAGGATTCTCGTACCCAAATCATCTTGGGGAGACCTTTCCTAGCTACCGTAGGGTGTATCATAGCTGTACAATGTGGGAAGATGAAGTTTAGGATAGGGGAACATGAACTTGAGTTTGATTTATTCCATGATGTTTTGCCACGTGAAGTTTCCCCTTGCTTTGGTGTTGATGTGTTATGTGAGAAAGATGAGCATGTTGATGGTTCGGTTTGTGAAAGAATGATGATTGTGTGCGTGATGTTGAAAGTGAAAACCTTGAGAAATCTCATGATAATTTTGTTGAAAATCCTTGTGGTTTACTTGTTGATAAAGGCCATGAACTTGGCGATGCAAGAGTGGGAATAAAAGAAATTCTACCCCCACCTAACATCATAAAGAACGTGCCTTATACTTTTAACAAGGATACTTTTGATAAGTTTTCAGGATTAATGATGGTGATCCCTCCATTTCTAAAGGAGGTAACGAGTTTGACCCAAGTTGTAGGGTCAATTTGAAGAATTTGAGAGGTACTATGCAAGGTGAAGCTCCAAAAACCCTTGGCGATGGAGTTTTGGACTATTCACCGGGTTGAGAGGTACCTTGTCTAGCTTAGGACAATAAACAAGTGCTTCTTGGGAGGCAACCCAAGCTTTTATATTTTTATTTTCATTTTTAGGATTTTTCTAGGGTTTTTCCTTAATTTTCTTCTATTTATTTTGATTTTTCTAAATTTTTCTTGATTTTTCTAGAATTCTTAGGATTTTTCTTTAGTTTATTTTGATTTTCTAGGATTTTTAGAAAATTTCTCCTTTTTATTTTCTTTTTCTAGGATTTTAATTTTATTTTCTTTAATTTTTGAGGTGTTAGTTTTTAGGTTAGTGAAAAAAAAAGAAAGAAAAAAGATTGAGTGAAAGGATAAAAAGAGTAAGAGAGAAGAGAAAAGGAGCGGAAAAATAAGAGAGAGTGAAGTAAGCTGATGCGGGGATTCGAACAGCGAACAAATGGGGCGTGCCAAGGACAACACGGATCGTGCTGACCCTAGCACGACCCGTGTTGTCTTCCAGAAGGTAAGAATCGCGGACATAGGTTCAACACGGACCGTGTTAAACCAACACGATCCGTGTTGAACCCCGTTTTCCAGTTACATGGGTGTCGAACTCGTTTCAATGTCATTCCTCCTTATTTTTTTTAAAACGCCCGATTTCTTTCTCCCCTCACCCTTGTTAAACCCTAACTCCCTCCACTCCCCCTCACTAACTCATATCATTCCTCCTCTCTTCTTCCTCCATAGTTCTCCATAGCCACTTCTTCTTCTTTCACTCTTTTACTCCATACTCCCTCAATTCTTCACCAATTTTCTCCATTTTTCTTCCATTCTTCCTACTTTCCCCTCCTCTTTCAGATCTTCACAATTTCAACCTCATTCCTTCCACTCCATTTTTCACCCCATTCCACCTCCATAACCAAAAACCTTCATTTTCACCCACATTCAAGTATAAAAAAGTTTGCTTTTTCTGATATCCTTGTTATTATTAGTTTATTTTTGTTTTATTTTTGTTTTTGGTTTTAATTTTCATTATCTTGTTGTATAATATGTAAATCTCCATTGTTGTCCCCCATTGTTGTTTTCAAGCTTCTAGTTTGTTTTTATTGTTTTTCTGTTTTAATTAGTTCATTTTATTTGTTTTACTAATTCATTAGTTGTACTTTAGTTCTTTGCTAGTTTAATTTTCTAATGTTAGCTAACTTTAGTGTATATTAGGGTTTTAAATTAGTTTGACTTAGTTGACTTAGTTTTATTTTCTGTGGTTAGTGTGTGTAGGATTTACATGTTTAATTTATTTTGGTGATTTAGTGTTGTATAATGTTGTATATGTATAAGTGTGGGTTAGTTAGCATGTATAACTTGTTGTGTATATGTATATGTTAAGTAGCTAGTAGTATAGCTTAGTTTTGGTTAGTTTCGTTAGAATCTTTAACCTATTAGAACTTGAGTTAGACTTAGTCTAGTTTAGGTTAGTCTAGAAAGAGTCATTGACTTGTTAAAACTAATGTTTAGATTTAGTTTAATGGGAAGTAGTTTGGAGTTTAAAAGTCCTTGGTAGTTTAGATTTTAGCTTGATTAGAGTCTTATATATGGTTAAGTTTTAGTTAGTTAGTTTTATGGGTTTAAGGTTTAATTAGTTTTTCTTTGTAACCCTTTGTAAGTTTCTAACTTCTTAGTTTGTATATCTTGTGTAAAAAGATGGTTAGGACAACTCATGGTGAGGAGCAAGCGTCAAAGAAGCGCAAAGGTGATAATGGCGACAAAGGCAAAGGCAAAGCGGGATTGTCCTCAAGGCAAACGCGAGGTAACAATCCTTTCAATTTAGAAGGTGTTCAATTTGAACGTTACCTGACTTTATCTAAACGTAATATTATCCCTACTCGTTATATGCATGAGCCATTTTTGCAAACTACTGGAATGTTGGATGATGTTGAATGGCCTTTGAATAGAAAAGGGATGTTAGACTTTGCGAGGATGAGAGAGCCGGCCTATAGGAACCTTACCCTCGAGGTGTTTAGCACCTTTGATGTGAACCTTAGAACACAGGAGGGTAGAATTACCTTTAGGATAGAAGAAGAGGAGCTTAATTTGACGCTAGCCCAATTTGCCCAAATCGTTTGCCTGTAGTCCCCGATGTCGACAAAAGAGATGTGCCCCCTCTAGCTGAATGGAACACCAATGAATTTTGGCAGTTCACCACGACTAGGAATGACTACCATCTTAGTAGATCAAAATGCACGCACATACGGAACCTCGTGTTCCGTTACACGCAACGCGTCCTAGCTTGTGGGTTATTTGATAGGGGAGATAGCATGAATGTAGCGACCCAAGCTGAATTCTATACGGTATGGGGTATGTATTATGCACGACCCGAGGTGAACCCCGCCGCTCTTTTTTCCATACATTTAGCCCGAATCACATCTCACACCAAGGGTGATATAGTTATTGGTGGTTTGCTCATGGTTTTGGCTAGGCACTTTGGTTGGAATCTGGCTCGTCACGAGCGGGATAGGTAGAGGGCCCCATGACCTTAGATGGTAGGGCTATTAGTGCCATGAAAATGTGTAAGTTAAGAGGGAAGAATTTTGGTGGGTCTATCCTAACAATGAGTTGATGAGGCTTCTTCATCCAAAACTTACCATACAAGAGCTTCCAAACATTCTTTTCCTTCCTAACGCACCCTTTCCTCAATCTATTCCTCATCCCGACCCTATTCCTCCGCCTCCTCATCACGAGGGTGGTGAGGACGATGAAGAAGGTCCCGTCGCCGCTTTTGATTTCCAGGATAGTTTTAATTCTTTGCGTGCGGACCATGCCTCCCTTAGAACTTATTGGGAAAATGAGTTTGGATATTTTCGAACCACTTCGGACCAAATTTTGCAAAACCAAACTCGTCTTTTTGAGAGGTTGGACCTTCTTGACCAAGCCAATCCCGCTCAAGCTGCCGAACAAGCACGCATGCTCGAGATGATGTAAGCGATGTGTGATTGGCAGCTAAATTACCCTCACCAATATCCTTACCCTCCTCCTCCACCACCTTAGTGATTGTCCTGTTTTTCCCCTTCGTGCTAGTATCTTATTGTTTTATGCATTGAGGACAATGCTTTGTCCAAGCATGGGGGAGGGGGGAGTAATTTGAAAATTTTGAGTTTTCATCTTTGTGTATATAATTTTATTTTTGTTTTTCTTTAATTTTTCTTTATTTGTTTTCTTTTAGTTTGTTAGTTTTAGTTAGTTTAGTTTAGTTATAGTTTTGATTTTTCTAGTTTTTAGCTATCATTTGTAAATATTTTGCATCCACTTAGTTTTGCATTAGTTAGTATCATTTTAGGTTTTCTTTCTTTCTTTTTCTTAGTTTTTAGTTTCTTCTTTTCTAGTTTTTCATTTGACTTTTGTTTGTAGTTTTTGAAAAAACCAAAAAAATTAGAAAATTGAAAAAGAAAATTTAAAAAAATTGAAAAAGAAGAAAAAAATTAGGTTAGGTTTAGTGAATAAAATTCTCCGGTGATGAATTAAAGCTAGATAAGTTTTCTTTTGATTTGATTTAGTCTTGTATAACTCTTTTGTGAATTAAAGTTTTGAAAAGAGTTGTGAAAACTTAGAAAGTTTAGAATTATACTTTGATAGTGATGATTGATTACCTATTCTATGATTTTTTGGAATGAGTTTTGCACATATACATCTATTTGAGCTAGGTTTATTTGAGAGCTTTTAACCTGTGAGACCACAAAGCCTTAAATGAGTAATCATTTTTATTAGTCTCATATTTTCATGTGTGACTCATCCTTAGTTTCATTATCTAGAACTTGTTTTGCATATCTTTAAAATTAAATTTTTGCTTGTGCATTGGTAATATGATAGAGGCATTCATTTGTATATATTTATAAGCTACATAGCCAAATAGTCACCCTTTACATGTGAATTTCCGCCTTTAACCCTCTTTTTAGCTTGTATCACTCTTCCTTTTGATTACCTATATTGATAGCCATGGCCGAATATTTAATTTCCTAGCCTTAAGCCATTGCTTGGAGTGTTAGAGTGTGAAAAGTTGGGTTGATTATTGTGTCTTTGTGGTTTGGTTTAGTTGGGGATATTGTGAAAGTGGAATATCATGAGATTTTTCCCCATTGTAGCTTGATATGGGTTGAGTTAGAAATTTGCCTTATTAGTGTATATCTTTAAGTTTGAGTTATAAAAAAAAGAAAAAAAAAGAAGAAAAGAAAAAAAAATAAAAAAAAATTAGAAAAATGAAAAAAATGAAGAGAAAAAAGTGGTTAGTATTTAAAAAGTTTATTTTCTTTGAGTTGAGTTGAGGCAATTTGGTGATGTTTATGCTCCAAGTCTTGGCTTTTAGCTCCTGTAAAGCAGAGAGTTTGAAGAACTTCTTCTTTATTATTAATCAAGGTGAGAAACAAAGAGGGGAGCCTAGGACTATTTATACACAAAGGAAAGGAAAGAGAAACTGTTACAACAATAAAGAAAACCAAGAAGTACGCTGGAAGAGAGACTTTTATCAAGAAACCAATCCCCATATGAGAACTATGCTTTAGATGAGAACTAGGAAGCATACTCCACATCCCCCCCTCAAGGCGGATTGGGAGGTTTGTCGATCAAGCCTAGCCTTGAAATAAAGAGGTTGTGCTGCATTTCACCTAGAGGCTTGGTCATGACATCAGCTAGTTGTTCATTAGTAGATATATGAGCCGTCTTGATCAATCCGTCTTGAATTTTGTCACGAATGTAATGACAATCGATACGAATATGTTTCGTTCGTTCGTGAAAAACGGGATTGGCGGCTATATGTTGGGAGACTTTGTTGTCACAAAACAAGGTAATAGGACCATGTAAGGGTATATGAAAGTCTTCAAGAAGTTGTGTGATCCATTCGATTTCGAATCTGATGGGACATAGCTCGTATTCGTCACGATGATTTAGAAACAGTTTTTTGTTTCTTAGTCTTCCATGAGATTAATGAACTCCCAAGAAATATGCAGTAACCAGTTAAAGATCTAGCGGAAAATTGACAACTTCCCCAATCTGCGCCGGAGTAAGCTGTAATTTTCAAGGTGCTGTTGCTGGAATAAAAGATCCCTTTGTTGATGGATCCTTTAAGATACCGTAGGACATGCTGAGCGGCAGCATAATGTGAATCAGTAGGTTTGTTCAGAAATTGACTGAGGTGTTGTACAGCGTAACTGATATCCGGTCTTGTTAAAGTTAAATATAAGAGACGACCAATTAATCTCCTATAGGAAGTAGCATCAGGGAGAGGTGTGCCAGAATCTAAAGATAACTTCAAGCCACGAGGAAGGGGAAATTTGGTTGGTTTGGATGCTGTTAAACCTGCATCAATGAGTAAATCAGTAATAAATTTCCTTTGATTTAAAAACGTGCCTTGATCAGATCTAGCAATTTTTATGCCAAGAAAAAAACGAGCAAAACCTAAATCCTTTATAGTAAAAGCAGAATGAAGGTTCTGTTTAAGCATAGAAATTCTGTTATGATCATCTCCTGTGATGTGGAGGTCATCAACATAAACAGGAACATATATAGACCCAATAGGAGAAACTTTAGAAAAAAGAGAATAGTCAGAATGAGATTGAATAAACCCTTGTTGCTTGAGAAACTTAGCAAGCTCCAGATTCCATTGCCGGGAAGCTTGTTTTAATCCATACAAGGAGCGAATTAGCTTGCAAACTTGCCCTGGCTTAGCTTTATGATAACCTTTGGGAGGAAGCATATATACTTCCTCATCAATATATCCATGTAAAAAAGCATTGTTAATATCTAATTGATGTAAGTCCCAAGACTTAATAGTAGCAAGAGCAATAAAAAACCGAACAGTTCCTAATTTAGCAACAGGAGAAAAAGTATGCTTATAGTCTTTATCTTTGATTTGTAAGAAACCACGAATGACTAATTGAGCTTTGTATCTTTCTACCGTTCCATCGGGTTTAAATTTAATCTTGTATACCCATTTGGAACTCAACGCATGCTTTCCTTCAGGAAGGTCAGTTAATTCCCATGTCCCATTTGATTCCAAAGCTTGCAATTCTTTGTCCATTGCATCTACCCATTCAGGATACTTTTGAGCTTGAGAGAAGGAAGAAGGCTCAAAAGTATGTAAAACTGCAGAGAAAGAAGTGATAAAGGAATCAGACAAGTGCTCAAAATCAGTTTTATCAAATAAAGGATGTTTAATAAAGGAGGTGAAGCTTTTGGAATGGGACTGTATAGAATCAATGTCCTGATCCTTCTTTTTGAGCGGTTGATTGTAGTCTTGAAGCCATACAGGTGCTTGTCTGATTCTTGTAGACCTTCTGACAGGAGCAGATGACTCAGAAAAGACATCAGAAATTTGGTTCTGATTGTCATGATCAGTTGAACTGTCAGCAACAGTTGGAGAGGTAGAAGGACCAGTGGCTTCTAAGACTTGATGATCATGACTTACAGGGGAATGTTGGTTACCACTACCAAGATTATTTGCATCTAAATCAATCAAATGTTGGTTACCACTACCAAGATTATTGTTAGAAGTATGACAACAAGATTTTAAAAACTCATTTACCCAGAAAGAGTCAGCAACAGTGTTGTCTTCATCAGACAGATTCTTTTCTTTGAAAGGAAATTTGTCTTCTTTAAAAACCACGTCTCTACTATGAAAAATTTTATGAGTATCAAGATTATATAACTTGTATCCTTTTAGGCCAAACGTATATCCAAGAAGAATACATTTGATAGCTCTGGAATCAAACTTATCTTTATGAGAGAAATTAACAGCATAGCAAAGACAACCAATAGTTCTAAAGTAGGATAAATCATGAATTTTATTAAAAAACATTTCATGAGGACTCTTCCATCCTAAATTGGCCATTGGTAACTTATTAATGATGTAGGTAGCAGCTAAAATACATTCACCCCAAAATTTTTTTGGTAATCCGGCATGAAAACGTAAGGCCCTTGCGGTATCCAAAAGGTGTCTATGTTTCTTTTCAACAATTCCGTTTTGTTGTGGAGTATAAACCATGGATCGTTGATGTATGATACCTTTATCAGCAAACAATTTAGTACACGCTTGATTCAAAAATTCTGTTCCATTATCACTTCGAATCATGCAGATCTTTTCATCATATTGAGTAGAAATCATGTTCAAGAATTGAACTAAAACAGAATACACAGAGGATTTTGAAGCAATTAAGTGCGTCCATGTTATCCTACTGTAATCATCCACAATTGTGAGGAAATGAGTAGAACCATCAATGTTTGCTACTTTATAAGGACCCCAAAGGTCAACATGTATCAATTGAAATCGTTTGGAGGTGTGAGAAATACTTCTTCCAAAGGGTAACCTATGAGCTTTAGCAAATATACAAGTCTCACAAAAGAAATCTTTAGACGACAAACCCTTACAATAAGGGATATGAGCTATTTTCGAGACAGAGGAGTGGCTTAACCGAGCGTGAATGGTCTGAAGCTGAGAATCTTTATTAATTTTTGAATGAAAATCTGGTTGTTGTTGTTGCGAATCAACCTTCTGCACAATGACATTTGCTGCTGTTGTAGTAGAGGTCCTAAATTGCAGCAGCCCAGTAGAAGGGGTTGTAGTGGCCAAAGTTTCTTTAGTCGAAAGGTCCTGGAAATAACACACATTAGGATAGCTAATCAAGCACATTTTCTGATCATCAAGCAATTTCAGAACTGACAGAAGATTGTATCTAAACTCAGGGATATATAGAATTCCCTGAAAAACGATTCTGTCAGTTAATTGGACCTTCCCAACTGTGGTTACTTGCTTAATTGAACCATCTGGTAAAACTACTTGAATGGCTTTAGTGAGATTAATAATATCATAGAGAAGAGAAAAATCAAAGCACCTATGATTACTCGCCCCAGTGTCAATGATCCAAGTATTAGAAGATGAAACTTGGACATTGCAACAAACAGAGTTCTGAGCGAGTTTACCTGCAAATTGTTGCGTTTCGGCAAAATGCGCAAAAGATTTGTCCACGATGTTTTTCTCTTTGTTTATCTTGGCCACTTCTTGAGCCAACATTTGCAAAAAATTACTATCAATGTGGTTTGCAAGGTCCAGACGCATCTGACTTTCAGCCAAATCCAATGGTGACTCTATTTCAGCAATGACATTGGCAGCAACCTTCTAATTGTTGGTTCTTGGTTTGGTATCCCTTGGCCCCTTATACCATTCTGGGTAACCATGAAGGAAGAAGCATTGATCTTGCAGGTGCCCAGTTCTTTGACAATAGTCACAAAATTTTTTGCTCTTTGCTTCTTTGTTATCTTTCTTTGATTTTCCAGAATTTTTAGCAAGTAAGGCTTGGGCAGCAGGGTCAGTATCAACTCTATGAATGCTACCAGCAAAATCTTTGGAAATAATCAGGTTTCCAGTAATCTGTCTCTGTCTCTCGACCCTTTGTATCATATTAAAAGCTTTATTGAGAGATGGTAAGGGTTCAAGAGACAGAATCTGACCTCGTATGGCCTCATAATCGTCATTGAGATGCATAAGAAATTGCATCAGCTTGTCTCTTTGCTCGTTCTCGGCAACTTGTTGTATTGAGGGGCAATTCTTGACACAGGTACAGTTTGGAATCTCGGACATATCTGAGATTTCATCCCAAACTTTCTTGAGTTTAGTGAAGTAAAGAGCGACAGAATCTGAATGTTGATACAGATCATTCAATTCCTTTTTCAACTGAAACAATAGAGGGTCGTTGGTTTGTCCAAAGCGTTATGTCAATTCCTCCCAGAGATCCTTGGCAGATGCGACATACAAAAAGGCATCAGAAATCTCAGGAATCATAGCGTAGAGAAGCCAACTTACAACCATACTGTCGACCTTGATCCATTGGTTGTATGTGGGTGCACTCTCAGCTGGTTTAACACATTTCCCGGTGATGAATTCAATATTTTCTTTAGTCTTCAACCCAATCTTGACAGATCTACTCCACTTCTGGAAGTTAGAGCCAGTGAATTTTAGATTGGTAATGGGTCATGCCGGATGATCAGAGGGGTGTAAATGTAGGGGATCATTGTTGTGGGTTTCTGCCCTCGATTCTCCAATAGTCGAAGAACTTTCTGACATTTTCAGATGAATTTGCAAGACGCCTTGATCAGCGGAACAGAGAGGAAAAAAGAGGGATCAAGAGCCTTTGGCTCTGATACCATGTAAAGCAGAGAGTTGGAAGAACTTCTTCTATTATTATTAATCAAGGTGGGAAACAAAGAGGGGAGCCTAGGACTATTTATACACAAAGGAAAGGAAAGAGAAACTGTTACAACAATAAAGAAAACCAAGAAGTACGCTGGAAGAGAGGCTTTTATCAAGAAACCAATCCCCATATGAGAACTATGCTTTAGATGAGAACTAGGAAGCATACTCCACAGCTCCACTTCCTCAAATATGTTTCAACTTCTTACCCTTAACCTTAGCCCCATTACAACCTATTTGAAAGTCCTCTAGATTATCATTGTGCATCGCATTTTAGCAGTAGAGAATTGAGATTAATTGCAAGCTTATGGTAGAGTGTTGCTTTGTGATTGAGTATTGAGTGCACCTTCATTGAATATTATTTTTCAAACGCATGAGAGGAGTGATTCCATATTCCTAAAAGTGAGGTTGCTCTCAATTCACCTAGTTTCAACCATAATTGTGTGTTTGCTTGTTTCATTAGAATTTAGGAGAGTGATTAGTTTGATCTTGATAGAGTATAGTTTTTGTAATTCTTTCTATAGTTTCATTTTCTCTTGTACATAGACTTTCTTTCATACTTGGGCTATATTTGATTAAGTTGGATTAATTGAATGTCTTATCGATGCTTTCTTGAGGAGATTGTTAATAAATTTTTTCACTTTGAAACTTTTTCTTTTTACTTGAGTCATTTTGTCCCGTTTATTTTCTCTTTTCGTTCTTTTCTTTATTTTTCATTTCATTTGTGAGTTTAGCCTTGCTTAGGGACAAGCAAGGTGTAAGCATGGTGGGATTTGATAAGTGTATTTTATATATATGTGATCTTGGATTATTTGGAGTTAAGTTGAGTGATTTTGAATATCAAAGTATTATTTTTTTACTCGAATTCTCTATATTATGCTTGGTTGGAGTTTTGGTATGATTTAGTAGGAAATTGAGCTAGTATTGATCGAATTCAAGCTCAAAATCAAGCATATGGAGTTCAAGAGGATCACAATTGAAGAATAAATCCACCCCAAGGCCCAAACTCAGGCCCAACATATCAAAGGGCTATGTCAGGCATCAACGCGGGTGCCATTTTGGGTAGAACGGACTGTTTTAGGGTCCAGAGAAGGCAGAATTTGACTCCAATGAGCAACACGGTCCGTGTCCCTGCAACACGATCCGTGTTGAATCCAACACGGTCCATGTTGGCTTGTAACGGTCCGTGTTAGCTCTGTTAAATGCGGAAATGGCGTTTCAACTTCATTTTAATGCTATATAATTGCTATCCGGCTGTTTCCATGGATCATTCACTCTCATTCATCATCATATTCATCTCTACATCCATCCATCCTTTCTTCCACAATTCCATCCAAGTTCATCCATAGTGGAGGTTGAGAGTTTGTTGGGCTTGAAGATCGATTCTCAAGAAATCCATTGAAGCGGAGGAGCAAAAGTACCCACCGATCACCATTCAAGCGAGGATTGATTTCCATCTCGGTTTACTTCTCTTTCTCTTAGATATCATGCTTTCTAGAGTAGATTTTGATATGCTTTGTGTTTTGAACATGAGTAGTGAGTAGTTTCTTTTAGTTTGGGGGATAAACCCTTATTAGTTTCTCTTATGAGTTGAGTTTTGTTGGATTGAACAAGTTGTTATCTAGCTTGAATGCATTTTATTTAACCTTTGATTATGTACGTCATTGTTTTTGACTGGCCATCAAGAATATGGATTTAGATTGTTGAATGAAGTATCGAACTGAGAAATTCGATAATCGGAACCCTTAGGATTAAACTGGTTATGAAGTGAACTAGAGATAGAAGACTTTGTAATTAGGGGTCATTGGATAATTTGATCTTTAACTTAGATAAAATTGACACAATAAAGAGTCCAAGAGATCAATTTTACTAAGCAATCCGTTTCATTGCCAAAAGCTCGCTATGGAAGAATTTATGCGATTATCGACCCTAAAATGTACTAAATTAGTGACATACATGTTCAATCCGCTTGTTTGATTCTGAGAGTGACTTAGGTTTTATCCCCTGAACGCATTTTTCATATTGATTAATCCAAGTAAATTGTGTGAATATTTGTTGGTTTTGCCCTTTTAGTGATTAGAAATAGAATTAATTTTTCTAAATCAAAAAGCCGACCAATTTTGCAATTACCTAGGAGGCTAGTTTGGTGTGTAGTTAACAAAGTCCCTATGGGATCGACCTTGATATTTGCTACACGAGCACCCGTGCACTTTCGGCGTATCAAATGCATATTGGGAATTGAGGTAAAAGAATTTGTAATTTACCCAAACTAACCCTACTTTAATCGAAGATAATAGTTGTTGGAATTGTAAAAGTGATAAATGAATTTGTTAACTAGGGGTAGAAAAGGAATTATAATTGTTGGGATTGTAAATATGACAAACATTTTGAGACAAAGAAGTTAGGTAAAAGTACAAATAATTTAGGAAGGAGGTAGTATTCAGTTACCTAAATTTTAGGAAATAGTGTAAATCCATTGCCACCATAAATATAGTTGATTAGTTGGTTATCACCTCACACTCACACGTCCTCTACATTTCCACTCTTCTTCTACATCTTTCCATTCTGTTTGATCTTCATCATCAATTTCAATTTCCACCCCTTCAATTCGCTTCATCTCCTTGTCCAATCTCATGACCCCATCCTTAGTCTCAGTTACATGTTTTTTGTTGTCGTACCCTTACCAACACCAGCACCAACACCAACCAAGGAGGTCATTAGGGTCCATGACATCACCTTTGTCAACCATGACATTCCCGCTGCCACAAGAACCGGCTCCGATGGCAACCATGACATCGTTTGGAACCCCGATGACCTCTAGTGGCGGTTACTGTGAAAGGTGAAATACTCATTTGGTTCTTTATGTTTCTATAAATTTTTCGTATAGTGCAGTAGGTTTGTTCTTCTTTCGGTCCTTAATTTTTGGTATTGGTGATTTAGGTTTACATATTGAATTAGACAAGTTATTTGATGCACTCATATCCATCAGGAAGGAAACTGTCAAGATCGAGATGGGAAAAGTTGATGCTAGCAACAATGTCCTCGAGGTAAAAGTTTTTTAGTTTGTTCATCATTTGTACTTTTTTTTCCTTTACTTTGGATGATGATACATTATTTTTGACTTTTGTTATTGTTTAATAGTTTCCACTTTGCATCCAATTTCGATTGTAATTAACCAAAAAATAAAACCCAAAAGCAATATCACATCTTCAAATTTTATAGGTTTTGATGTAACCTAAAAAGAAAATCCTCCAAATTAAACCTAAAAAGCGACCTAAATTAAATACTATATAGAAAATTATTAATTAGATGAATCGTTTCGGGTTCGGGTCCGAGCTTCCAAAGATGGGCTTGTGGTTGATGGCAAGGAGGAAAGAATCCCTACCTGGCATTTCCACACTAAACCTGCTCACCCGGGCATTTTCAAGAACTGATATACCTTCTCAAAAGGTGGGTTGATGAGTATCAGGTTAGCATGGTTAAGGCGAGTCGTCCGACGTTGGAGCTTGAGAGGCTCGTGTTTTGCCCCACCAACCCTATAGGCCTCGGGGTCATACCGGGCCGTCTCGAGACGAGAAGCATCGAAGAATTGGGTTCAGATATAGTTCTAAGGTCAATAAACTTCAAGCCGGAAGCAGCGTCAAACACAGCAGGCAGTCGCGCCCGAGTCAGCTCAGTCGCACCCGCGACATTGTTCTGGCCTGGGCATCGTGCCAGTGACAGGTCTTGTAACGCCCGAGACACTCGGCAGCATGCCCAGGAGGACTCGGAGCAGAAGGTGGTCGCACCCGCGACCCCCCATGTCACGTCGCGATGTCATTCGGGAAGCACAGAGTTGTTCTGGACAGTGGGCCGTCGCGCCCGCGACCAAACCCGTCGCGCCCGTGATGGCTTGTTTCTGAGCGTGTTGTGCGGCTGTTAAACGCTGAGTTTTGTTATGTTTTTTTCATTAGTATAAATACTTGGTTAACACACTTTTATAGGCAGTTTTATGTTGATGAATGATATGCTAATTGTGGACATTTTTCCTCACCGTTCGGGCTTTCGAACGTCCACGTTGGATTGGGGTGTGATTCAGTGATTTGTATTTGGGTTTTAACCTTTGAAAAACTCTTTAAGGAATTAATCGCACATTTCATGAATAATATTTTGTAAAATCACTTTCCCTTTATTTATGCATTTTATGAGTCCTTGAATTAAACCTTTAAGAGTGAACATCCACTTGTTCCAAACTCTTTTAAATTTAACCCAATTTACTCATTTAAATGTTAGGCTCGGAAGAGAGTGATTTATGCAACTATTATTTAGAAATATAAGAAGAACGCCCTAAAGTTGCATCGGTACATTGTAAAACCATGTTAGCCATAGTTTATGTGATCTCCGATGTGTTTTGGTTCGAAATGGGAGTCGCCACCTGACTTTTTAAGGGAAAAGTCAAGACAAAACCAAAAAGAAAATAAAGAAAAACTCCGCCTGCGAAACCCAAGAACGGATCCGGGGGTAAGGCTACGAACTCAAAAAGTAAAGACTTTAAGAGTTCGCCTCTCACAAAAGAAAAGACTCTACTAAAAGTTAAAATGTGCTTTTGATAATATTTGGAAGGAAGATAAATAAGAACTTTATAGAATTACTTCATGGAACATGCAAAAAGAATAAAAGAAAGAAAGGTACATCATATACAACAATTTATTTACATAAAAAAGAAACAATTAAAAGCTTACATTATGCCTTTTGAAGGGAAGCCTTGCCTAGCCTTTGTTATAGTAGCCTTTGAACGCCTTGAATACTCCTCTTGAATATGCCAAAATGGTGCCAAAAGTGGATGGAGAAAAGTATGGAAAAGGGATAAGAAAAGGGGTAGGAAAAAGGCTCTTTTTGTGGTGTTTTGAGTAGTGGAAAGGTTAGGCTTTTTATAGAGTTTGTAGGGTTTTATAGGAGGATAATGGAAGATAATATTAGGATGGAGATAAGAGGCTTAAAGGAGTAGAGAAGTGGTAGGAAAAAGTGATGAAAAAGGATAGGAAAAAGGTAGGAAAAAGGAACTCTTTTTGTGGGTTTTTAAGGATGATTTTGTGATGTTTTTGGGAGGTTTTATGGGAGATTTATGTGGAGATGAGGGAGGATAGGATGAGAGTATGGATTAGGGAATTGAAGAAGGTGGAGGAATGGAGATTTTGATGGTAAGAATATGGTGGAAATATGATAGAAAAGGTATAGGAAGAAAGGGTTTTTTTTTGTGGGTTTTTAGTGGTGTTTTAAGATGCTTTTGTGAGGGTTTTATGTAAGAATGGTGGGGATAGTATGAGAGTATGGATTAAGGGGTTTAAGAGGATTAGGATAGGGAGATTAGGATAGTAAGAGAATGGTGGAAAGGTGATAGGAAAAGAGTTGTAGAATGATGATATTAGAATAAAGATTAGTAGAGAGTGATGAGAGGAATGAGAGAATGGATGAATGAGAATTTAGGGGGAAGGATGAGTGAATGATTGAGTGAGTTTGGCTTCAACAAGAGGGGTATTTATAGGCTTAGAAGAGGCTTAGGATACATGCATATATAATCACATTCATGCCTCGGATTTGCACAGTTGACTGGCATATACAACCATGTGGCAAGGGGAGTGTTTTCGGTGGACGGTGGAGCTGGGAGGCTGAATTTGGGTGTGGACGGAGCTAAAGGCCGACTGGCCTTGGGAAAGGGGAGGATGTATCGAGCTCTTGTTCATGTATTCTTAGACGGTGAGGGGAGGAGTCAACTAACCTAGGGAATAGGTGGATCACACTGGACGAAGTGATTGTATTGTTTAGCTAGCTTTTGAAGTGTTTTTGAGTGCTCTTGTGAGGATTCGATCTCGCGACCTCTAGAACTTGCTTTTAGGGTTTGCATGGCTCCATTTTTATATCAAAAATGTACGTGTAGCTAGAATGGACCACACGTAATCATGCATGTAGCTTTAGGTGAACAAAATACATGTAAAATGCATGCATTTATCAAACTTCTTTCATTTCTTCCGCTCTTTATTTTTGTATTATTTTATGCGTCAAAATCCCGGTGTCTACACTAGTGTATTGTTAGGTTTTTCCCCTAGTTTCTCTCTCAAAAAATCTTGTTCTTACTTTATCCATTTATTAATGGTGGTGTTAGCAAGTCATTCCTTTATTGATCATTTCGTGGATTTCTCCTTTATGATGGTCATGGTGGGGTGCTAGGTTTTGGTGGTGGATTATCCTTTATCCAAAATCATATCCAATCTCATTTGGTGTTCAAGCTTTTGTTCGATTGATGATACAAAGTTCCACTCAAGCTAATATCAATGCCCCTCACGCGACGGAACGCTCCATTGGAGTTGCACCTACTAAAACGTAAGGGCATTCACGGATCAGCTACCTGAATTAATTGAGTAATTTTTTCAGGTACAATTTTTCGGGTACTCAAAATTACGGGTCAACAATACACTTGAACCACAACCGAAAGTTTTAGGTACTTGAAGTTCATTAAGTTGTTATTATGAGTTTTTTTTTTTACTTTATTATTTTACATTTTTCATTTTATCGGCATTTAAGTTGTTTGACTTACTCAGTTACTCATATATATTCCCCAAAATGTTGAGTCAACATTTAAACTAATACAATATGTCTTTTTTATTCTACTTCTCCTTATTAGTCAATCTATCTTTTTCAGGTCGTTTTTTCTTTACATTCAAAAACTTTTTGTTGGTATAGTTTCTTTTCCATGATACTTTATATATTGTTTGGATTTATAACTTGCCTTTTATTTCTTTCATATTTTTTAATATTATAGTCATCCACCTAAATTAACATCCGTTCAGAAGAACGGGAAAAAAATATGTTATTCCAAATGGTAGGCTTATTTTAAAAATTATTCCAAATGGTAGGCTTATTTTGAAAACTTTAAAAGTTATTCCAAGTTTTCAAGTACTTTAAAAACTATTTCTAGTTGTCAAACACTTTAGATATTATTCCAAGTGAGTTGATTGTGAGATCGATGGAGAGAGCTAAATGAAAATGAGAGAGGAGCAAAGTTTTGCGAGCAATATTTTAACAACGGTATAAGAAGAAGCTCACGAGATGAAATAATTTTCAAAATAAGCCTACCACTTGAGATAGTTTAAAAAATGGTTGACAACTTAGAATAGGCAAAAGTTGAAGCCTACCAAATGGAATTTCCCTAAAAATTATGACGCTTTAAAAATTGACTCATGTTAAAACTTTTAGCGTTTTCTATTGTCAAATAATATCTACCCCGTAATTACCTGAATCCGAAATATACTTGACCCGTATTGATCTGAATCCGAAATACACTTGACCCATATTTACTTGAACCCTAAGTACACCTACCTCGTGTTTGCCTGAACTAGAAATATACCGAACCTGTATTTACCTTATTTAGATATGCACCCGACACGTATTTAATCTGCTTCTCGAATTGAGTGGTTTGAACAAAAAGTTTTATTTGATGCTAGACTCCTTAGTTATTGCCGGGAAAAAAACCATCATTCTTTCTCCTAACATCCTTATCAAACAAAGAAAGTTTGAATACAAGCAGCAAGGCAAACTGGTAAAATTACAATGTTGGTTCTTTATTATTATATTCGAAGGCAAAAAAATTAATTTTTTGTGTAAATACAAGCTACAAGGCAATGTGGTGAAATTATCAAGTAGGCTACTCATCATTATCTTCAAGGGGGAAAGAATAAATTCCTGTGTAAATACAAGCTACAAAATAAGCTGCTAAGCAAGAAACTCCTTCAAACAATTTTTCGTTCGTCAAGGCAATAGGCCTCTTTATATTATGTATAAATGTGAACTATGTACTTATTTTTTGGTATCTTTTTTAGAAATAAAAGATGTCATGTATTTTAAAAATTTGGTCAAACTTTTGCAGAAATTTGAGATTTTACATAAAAATACATTAAGTTAAATAATTTCAAATTTTGAGATTTCAACGTTGGATGATTCACTGATCAGACCCATGATCCATCGAATACCCAAAATAGGTCGGGCCGGTTCGAATCGACACGCCAGGGAGATCAAACCCGACTCTACCGGACTATTAAACAGGCCTACTAGCGCATGACAACTTGAATTTGGATTTTAAGCAACCCTTATAGAAAATGTATCGATAGATCGTGCATGGTATTCAGTTAATGAAAAGTATAAAATACAGATGTTTAAATTGAAATTTAGGTTGATTTTGGGTTGCATCTCAAGTCTGACGAATCAGCATTCCTTCTTCCTTTGACAAAGCAATCACAAAATTAAGGAAATCTATCTTTCTATTCTACCCAGAACAGCTTTGAAAAAAACGAAAAATAAATTTGGAGGTGCGAATGAGAGAGACACAGAGGGGGCTCTGCGTGTAGATGGCGACGGAGCTCGTCAACCGATCTCTCTGTTATTTTCCACACTTCTTCTTCATCTCTTCTCAGGTGATTCCTCAAAACCAATATCTCCATTTCAAATATTTTTCTGCCCAAAAGTTATTGCTTTGATTTGGATCATCAAAATATCATGATGTTATTTTAGTCAATATCCATGATTGTTTGTCGTATTCCTCTCCCTAATTTCTACCTAATTTTGCTTGGTAGAGTCTGATTTTGATGGAAACTGAATTAGTGGAAGGAAATTTGAAAATGCATGAAATATATGATTAAATAAAAAAATAAGGGAGTTGTGGAAACAGGATTTGGTCTCCGAATTATTGTTATGTATTGGGTTTTTGTTGTTCAATGTTGTGTTTTTTGTTTTTTTTGATTATAAACGTCTGATAGAATACAGGGTGAGGTAATCTGATGCTTATAAAGGTGTGATCTCTGTGATAGAATTAGTCACCTGTTGTAAGATCAAAATTGGACGACTTTTTGGGGAAGGACCAAAAGGGGGAAAAAAAAGGAAAGAAAGAAGAGGAACTGGGTATATTTTGTTTTCAAAATTTCTTGTGATTCAGCAGATGTGTTTGTGGGTAATGAACTAATAGAGGCACGTTTGCTTGGTTGATGCTACTGTTTGTAGGGTGAGAGGAGGTGAGAAAGTGTGAAGTTGGGGATGCCTGTTGATTGTCTTGACAAGCAATGGGGTTGCGGGAAGTCACGTTCTGTAAATTTGAAGAGAGTGAGTTCTATGGTTTGCGATATAGGAGATCCTTGCCTTCATCAGTCCCCAATCAAGGTCAGTGCCTCTTTTTTGTTCTCCCACCCTTGATGTGCCAACCTAAATTACTGATGTCAACTTGACTGTTTTTATCTTTGTTATATTTTCCACCAAACAATATGGAGCGTGTGGGAAGTAATGTTTGAGGCTTGCTATTGAATCATCATCATAATACCCAAATATGTGAAGAGAACTTGAAGAGAGATGAAGCAACTTGCAAATAACTCTGGAATAATTGAAAAAATCAGAAATATTCAACAAATAAACAACATGAATCTGTGGATAGAGCTTGGGATAAAGATGATCTTGATAAAGAATAATCACCACAAGATCAATAAAGGAATAACTTAGAACACCACCAAATCATGCAAATTTGGATAAAGTAATAAGATTTATGGAGATAGTTTTGAGTTGGTCTCAAAATACCATATATTAATCATCAAAAGTTAGTGCCTTTCTTCCCAATGCCTGACTTAAATGGCAAAGAGGTTGGAGCCTTCCCCAAGAAAGAGACAACTTACATCCAAGGGTCAAAATCAACCCAATGGACTACAACCAAGGGCTAAGATGCACCCATTACAAATGACCTAGCTTGAGGGTATCTCAACTATACATTAGTGGGGGTAAAGGGGTCATTACAAGGTGGGATTAAGAGAAATTAAAAGAGGAGAGAAGACAGATGAAAAACGCAGAAAAACAGGTGGCACGATCCTGCGGTAGGGTGGCACGATTGCGAGCCCCTTCAAAATCCCCACTGAATTAAAAAAACGGCACGATCGTGTGCCCCTATTGCACAATCGTGCGAGCTGCTCCGGCTGGACGACACGATCGTGCAAGACGGGTGCTCTTGGCTGGCTTCACGGTCTCGGCACGATCGTGCGGACGTTCGACATGACCGTGCGGGACCCCCGGGACAAGGTGGCACGATCGTGTGCCTGGGTGTGCTCAGAAATCCCAAGGCCTTCGATACTGGCACGATCGTGCGCCCTGTTGCTCTTCCTTTTCTCCTTGACTCTTCTATTCATACCGAACCTTGATCTCGACACCCTAACACCAAAATGGATAAAAAGCCGATGTCACCCTCATTTATTACCGCTAATATGGTCGCTACTCGAGGGCCTCCTTGCCAGGACAAAGGAAGACCGAGCTTGATGGTGGTGCACCCAATCCCGTGGTGAATTGCACTTCCAAGCCCCTAACCTTCTAAGCCCTTCTTGCTTGGCTGAATAAGGCGGAGAAGGGACCCGAGACCTTTCCACAATACCATCAATTTCGGGATTTTCCTGAAATATTCTTCCTGTTCCAAAATCTGATTCTGTATTGCATTGTGTATGACTTCTTTTATAGCTGCACATATCTCTTTTGTTTCTTTTTTTTTTTTAAAGGTTTTGTGATTTGTTTTCATGGTTTGGCCCCTGAAAAATGATTATGTAATCTTGTTTCCTAAAACTATATTATCCTCGTATTTGTTTGTGTGCTCATGTTAAAGGGATTGCTCATCCTTCGTTATGTCTGTTTGCATGGGGTTGAGCGACCCGACAAGGATGGATGTGAAAGCAATCTTGCAGCTGTATATATTATGATACTTTAACCTGCTGTACTGGCGAATACAGGAAATTTACATGTAAAATACATTGCTGTCCCTAGAAAGCATATGGCAATCGGTTTGACTGGCAAAAATGTTGGGATATAGAGAGTTGAGGAACAATTAGGGGGTCAATATTCTAATTTAGTCTTAAGTCTGAGAATAGAAGATATGCTGTAGCCGGTTTACTCAAGAATGTGAAGAACAATTTGGAGGGTGAGGGGAGAGATTGCATGCCTTTCAAGCCAGGGCTAGTCCGACCGAGTTGCGGCTGTCTTTCGAGAGTTTCTCTATGCTAGGGTCATCCGTATCGGTAGGAAGCCCTTTCAATTGGGAGGTCATTCACTTAATCAGCTTATTTCAAAAATTCTTTTAGAGTGCGTTTGGTCGCATCAAAATCCTTGGAAAATTGGTCACCTTTCCCAAGTCGACTAATTTTCCCCATGTTTGGTTGTCATTTGTTAATGGGAAACATTTTATGTGGGGCCCACCATTTTACAATGATCATCGGCAAAAATTTTCCTATGGGGGGGTATGGGAAAAAATTTTGACGGTGGGATATGGCGTCCAAAGTGTGAAGATTTCCAAAATGCCCCTAATATAACAAACCCTAACAATTATGAATGTGGGTAGTTTGGACATTTTGACCATTTTCCTAGGAAATTTGCAACTTCAGCTAAACACGGTAAAGTACACTTTCCCGGGGAAAATTTTCCCATCCAAAAATTTCCCCATGAAAATTTCCCCAGGAAGAATTTCCTTGGGATTCTACCAAACGCTCTCTTAGTGTGTATTCCCCATAATAAGTGTGTAGGTGAATAGGCTGACAAACTATACCACGCACCCTGTAGAACATTTAGTCATATGTAGTGATGTTTGCTTGCCAATTCCACGGGTCCTATGGACACAATAGGCATTTCTAGTGTATGAGTAGTTTGTCTTAATTCAACCGCCTTACTCTGAAACTACTTCTGCGGAAGCCGTAAGTCATCCATCTTTCCATGTGTGTGCGTTTTGTTTTGTTTTGTTTTTTTTTTTTTTTTGGGGGGGGGGGGGGGGGGGGGTGTTGCTTATGCACCTTTGTTTTGTACTTTATGGCAAGACATGGCTCTAATGTAAATGATAATCACTATGCTTAAGCCCTAGCCAGGCCAAAGTATTGTTAATGTGATCATAAGACTGCCGAAATTTCATCAGAAAAAAATTGTAATGATACACTGAAATGAGAAGACAGATTTCAGACACAACTTTCTTTATCAGCTGGTCCACTAGGAAGCCGAAGGCCTAATGCTACACTTATCTAGGTTAACAATTTGTAAATTGAATTCTAATACTGCCCAACTGTGTGTTTACAAATTTAGCTTTCTCAGCCAGTGTTGTTTCTGCAATTTAGGATTTTACCATACAGAGAGGATACCCTTGGACATTTCTGTTTGTTGTGTGGATAGATGTTGTGTCTTTAATCAATCATTAGGGAAAGAAAGTGTAATACGAAGAAGAGTTGGGGATTCATGTACAATTTAGTAGGCTAAGATTCGGTCCATATTTGCAAGATTTAAACCATATTAATGGATTCAGATTCATTATTTTGGGATTCAATGAATCTAAAATTGAATCTGGATCCTAAATGAATATTTCTTGGATCTTGAGGTCCTGATTCATTTAAGATCCATAAGATTCATTTAACTCTTCATGACCCATAAACCCGCTTGAACTTGAACCCCACTAGACACTATTTCTCAGTTTATTTAGGGTGTGTTTGGTAGGGGGAAAAACATTTTCTAGGAAAATATTTTCCCAATTTTCTAGTGTTTGGTACAAAAAAGGAATCACCAAAAGGAAGGAAATTGACTTCCTTTGTTCAACCTAGGAGAAATATTTTCCACCTTTGGTTGTTTGATCAATTTTCCAAAGAAACTTTATAGCATAGGGTCAACCATAAAATTATAAATAAGAATTTTGAAGTTTGCTTTATTTTTTTTTTTTAAATTTTACAACATGTCTAGTAGGCTTGTCAATCTTCGACCTGACGTGATAACACGACCCGAACACGCATGGGAATTATGGGTTATGCACACGACTCTCTCGACCCGAACCCGAAATAAACAATAAATTAGTGGGTTAAACCCGACCCGCCAGTTTGACCGAAAACTTTATTTGTTAAGTTCAAATCTATCAGAATTTGTGACTTTTCGTTGGAATTCATGACTATTAAACTATAACCTTAACTCATTCATTTGTTATTTCTCTAAATTAAGTTGAAACATTTACAATAATCTATCTTTTCTAGAAGATAATCGTATTTTATAATGTATATTGTACAAAAAATAGTATTTTTAGAGACAAATTTTTTTTAAAGAAAAAGGGGAAAAAGATTGCAGTCATAATCCGTTGGGTTGACCCAAAACCAAAATATACCGCCCGCATTTACCCGAACCCGAAATACACTCGACGCGTATTTACCTGAACCCGATATACGACCGACCCGTAACCATAGTTATTAACATCCTGATCCTAATCTACGATCTTACGATTTTATGATTCAAAATTACTATCTACATTCGGATGTACGATCCTACGTGGGTTAATTCCGATCCTACCTACCCCATGAATCCGAGTTAGGATCCTATTCTAACAACCTTGCCCGTAACCCGCACTCCCGCCCGAATTGACAGGTATAATATCTGGTGAATATTTTTGACGTTTTTCACTGCTGAATCTAACTGGAATTTAAGAAGGGCGAAATTCAACTTCAAGACTTTGTGAATACGAGTGACTTGATTAACAAATGTTAAATATGAATTTAGACGCCAATATTTTTATCAGATAACATAATTGATACAATTTTTAAAATATTTTTTGCTGCTAAAACTAACTGAAACTTTAAAACAACATTCAAATTTAGCTATTTTGAGTGCCAAATATTTCCATTTGTAAAAAAGTTCAGATATGAATTTTGAGTGCCAAATATTTCCATTTGTAACATATGTCGCCACTTATGTTGACATTTTCTTCTGCTGAATTTGACTAAAACTTAAAAGCAAAATTCAGCTTCAATGGTTTAGCTCGAAACTTTCTAATACGATAGGATTTGTTTAAAAAGATCTCAAATATAAATTTTGAGCTCAAAATAGTTTAATCTAATAACATATATCACCATATATACCAAAATTGTTTGCCGCTAAAACTAACTAAAACTTCAAAGCAAAATTCGAATTTAGCTGTTTGAGTCAAAACATTATGATATGATAGGATGGAGTGGAATAAGCTCAAATATAAGTTTTGAGCTTGAAATATTTTCATTTGTGACATGTATCACCATTTATGTCGACATTTTCTGCCGCAAAATCTGACTGAAACTTAAGAACAAATTCAATTTCAATGGGTTGGCTTAAAACTTTGTAATACGAACAAATTGATTAAAAAAAGGATCAAATATGAGTTTTGTGCTCCAAAATATTTTTAGTTGATAACATATATCATCACACCAACATTTTTTGTCGTTAAAACTAACTGAAACTTTAAATCAAAATTCAACTTTAGCTATTTGAATTGAAAATTTGTAATATGATAGGATGGATTGAGAAATTCTCAATTATGAATTTTGAGCTCAAATGTTTTCATTTGAAACATATATCACCACGTATGTTGATATTTTCTACTGCTAAA
>CM055874.1:31792382-32174882 GCA_029582165.1 Portulaca oleracea
CTCGTAGATGTATAATAATCTTTATCATATGTTGTTGTTGCCAGCCTTACCTCTGCACCATGTACCAAGACCAAGCATTGACACTGCTCTGTTATCCACCGGTACTAGCGGAGTGATCTTGTTGGAACACATAGTGATCAAGTAGAGGGCTTTGTTATGTGACGACCCTATCTTAGGTAGATCCTCATTATTGAAAGTGAAGATACTTATGAGTTGGATGATTTTAGACACCGGCCTTCCGGGCGATGTTGTCGCAAGTGTCTAAAAATTGTTGTAGTGTATCAATCAAAAGTTTCCTATGTGGTTGAGACATTTAGAGAAGCTGATAGATGGAGATGTCTACCTTAATAATCTTAAACTAAGTTAGCGGGGGATCCTCAAGGGGTCCTGCCACCTATTAACGAGCCCTACATCGTCGGCGACGTTGATCGACTCTCATTTTGGCACTCAAGCCGAGTTAGAAATGCAGCCTCCGGTAGAGTTTGGGGGTCTTTTAGAGTACAATGATATCTCTATATCTATGTTTGAGTCAGAATCGGTGTGGCTATCATCGATGTCCTCATCGTCGCTAACCCATGTGCCAGTTATGCTCAAATCTTTCTAACTATTAGATATCAACCTTGAACTGCCCCTCCTCGATGATGAATAGTAAGGGTTAACTATCTCCTTGCTCTCTTGACTTAAGAGGATTGCATGTGATGGGAGAGGGTTACTTTTGTTGTTTTGCTTTTACGTTGCTTTTGGCAGTTGAAGTGTCCTTGCTGTAATCATATCCTCAATCTGATTCTTCAATGTGAAGCAATTCTCTATGTCAAGCCCTCGACACTTATGGAGGTTGCAAAATTGCATGGATTCCAATTCTTGCCTTTAATATTCGGCTCTGCTTGGGGCAAGGGCAACTGAATTATCCCTTTCTTGACCAAACACTCTAGCGTCTGCGCAATAACATAAGTCATGTCGAGTGGAGTATACCAATCATATTTAGGAGGGACAAAATTGTACTTGTGCTACTGTACCACATTGGTTTCAACGTCCTTAGTGGAAGCATGGCAGTGCTAGTAGTCCTATTTGTGCTTACTCCCTTCGTGTCCTGATTGGCTCCCTTGCAAGTTTCTAGTCTCGAGCTTTATATACAACTTCTTCAAGTGCTCAAAGTCTTTTAACACGTAGACCTCGAGTTGCTGTTTGAGATTCTCCTTCAATCCATGCATAAATGTGGACAATTGCAATGTCAGTGGGAAAGGTTCTCTTATCTTGGACACCATGGAGTGCCATTTCTTGAAGTATCCCAAGAAGGGTTGTTCCTCTCGCTACCGGATAAGTATGATGTCCTCGAGGGATGTCCGCTTCTTCGGGACCGGGTTGTAATGATCAATGGAAACCTTGTAGAGTGTTGTCCAATCATTTTGAGTTTCGACAAGCAAAGTATATACTAGTTTAGAGCTTCATCATTCAAGCTAGAGTGAAATATGTGGTGTAGAAATCTGTCTCTAACCCCTTTGTTGGCATTGTGTAGAGAAACTCACACACATGGGGTGTGGGTTTCTCCGATGGCGCAAACTTCTTTAATGGAATGTCAAGCTTTTTAGGGAGCTTGATTAGTGATATGATAGGATGCTCAAATTCCACATAAGATAATACTAACTAATACACACATTTATTAGAGATTAAAAGTAGGAATGTGAGTCAATCATATTTAAGATAATTTTTTTTATTTTTGTTTTATTTATGGAAATTCAATGTTTTTATTTATTAGAAATAATTTCCCAAATTCAGTTCATTACAATTTTTTTAATACCATAGTATTTTGTTTAACATACAATTTTGAATCTTAGGATCATCAAGAATTTTGAATTTCATACCATAAAAAAAAGAATTTTGAATTTCATATATCACACAATTCATAAAATGCCAAAATTTCTGAACTTATTATATAACTGCAAAAACGTATCCATTTAAGAGACCTAGCATTAATTTCATATTTAATAGTCAACAACCAAGAACCACACGTTTTTTATATACGAAATCATACTACAATCTTCAAAAATCCTATCATACGCCTATATATCATATATGTAGCCACTCTTATTTACAAATTTCTCTGTTATTGGTATTTAATTGTGTAGTACAGGAAGAATCATACTATAATACTCTTATTTAATTATTTTAGTGTAATATAAAGTGTAGGAAAATAAAAAAAATTAACAGTTATATTAGCTGCTATGTTCATACCCAATTGTTTAACCAGCCATAAAACTATCATAATATCCAAATAAAGCATCCCAATGAACATCCAACACTGACTTTCAATAAACCCCATTACTTCACTAATTGATCATTTCTAATAATATCCTAAAAATTAAGTTATGTTATAAACCTGTAACACTCTCACATAATTGTTAAACGTGATACTATCATGTTTGAAAATTTAGAGTTAAAGATTAAAAACACTTCATGATGCAAACTATTTTAATTCATTCTTCCGCATTTTCATTTCTCTCCGTTCACTTCAATTCATTCAGTCGTACAAAACACCACAGTATTTGTGCGTGGGGATCTTCTACATTACATATTTTTTCTAGTCTACTTTTGTTTACTTATATATTCATTTATTTTTGTTTGTCACAGAATTACCATGAACTATTTCCACTTATTGACGCGTTAGAAGTTGTGTTTACATTATTTTATCCTACTTTTCTTTAATTATCATACTTATCTTTTGTTTATTTATATGTTCATATACAAAACACCACAATACTTGTGCTTGGGGATCTTCCATATTACATATTTTTTCTGGCCTACTTTTGTTAACTCATATATTCATTTATTTTTATTGGTCACAGAATGACTGTGAGCTATATCCACTAATTGATGTGTTAGAAATGGTTAGGATTCGTTGTGTTTACAATATTTTATCCTACTTTTCTTTAATTATTATACTTATCTTGTGTTTATTTAAATATTTATATACTTTATTTATCACAAAATTATCATAATTTATACCCAATTTTTATACCTTTCAACCAAATTTTCAGAGTCACTTCTTATTTGTAAGCATTTTTTTGTTTTATTTGAGTTTTTTAGTTATATAACCGTTTATGCAATCTCAATCATTCAAAAAAAATTCTTAGTTTTCCTTTATTTCTAAAAAAGAAAATGATTGGTTAACTTCATCGCATTAATTCTCGTTCTGTTACACAATTAATTACTCATCAGTATAACTCTCATCATTCTACAACAATCCTAAGCCATTGTTTACTACACCCATGCATCACTCGGGTTTAAGACTAGTTCAAATAATTATATGAATAACGACAGTTTAACCTTTTCCACGGTTAAATTTGAATGAATATCAACATCTTACTTGATAATATTTTTGAAATTAAATATACTTAATATCATATCTTTCATATTGCATCTCCCAAAAAAAATAAAATATGTCCATTATTAGTCATATTTTAATGGTGTTGTTGAACTTTCACAAACATTTTTTTTTCTATCTATGAAAGAATAATTAATTTCTCTTTATTATGAAAAAAATACTACAACCTTGTTTTGAATGATGTTGTAATTGTTTGATATATGTTTAAATTTTAGAATGAATAATAAGTTGTATATATGTGATTATAACTTATTACTACTAAATATTAATGATTTATAATTTCTCTAACCTATTCTATTTTAATTATTTTTACAAAAAAATCATATTTTATTTAATAAAAGCAGGCTTCCAACAACATTATATTTGTAATATATACAAATTGTTTCGATTATTTATACATTTATTCTGATGTTTAAGATCAAATGTTTTTTGGGATGTTATTGAGAAAGATTTGAAATGAATTAAAGAGTTGCTTGCATTTATTCAAATTGACTAATAAAATAAACCATTGTTCTTTATTATATGTGTTTAAATCAAAATTATAACTCATGTTTCTTAATTTTATTTTCATATTCATAATAATATTTAATTCACCAAATTCAAATATACATTATTTAATAAATGTTTCCTGATATATATGTGTGTATGTGCACGTGTATATATGAAAAATAAATATGTTAATTTTTGTTAGTATAATACATATTCTATAAAAGAAAATTCAACACATAATTCTTGATAGTTTAATAGTTGGCAATATTCGCGTGCATCACATGGGATTTGAGGTGGGCTAATGGGCGGGTACCCATTGGGCACAAATGGGTGGCCAAAATTGATGGGCTGAGCCCGCTTAATAATTAAATGGATTGGGTAGTTAGTGGACATGTCAATTACAAAAAATTACGGGTTGATGCGGGCCGGTAACGGGTCATGACTCATATGGAAATCGTTGACCTAGCTTCGTTGAGTTTCTGCTAAGTTGCTCATATTCTGAGCTCTCCTCTCCACTCTCTCAATCATCCCACCTTGGGTCCTTTTACAAATTACAAAACAATTCCTCAATTAAAACAACCAAAAAGGGGGACCAACCCTCATTAAAATAAAGGAAAAGTTAGCCAACCTATTGAAATATTTTAATCAAAGTTAACTCTTTAAAATTGTCATTTCCATATCTAGGATGTTCTTTCTTGTGACTATTTTTATTAATTTTAACGTTTTGTCCCTGTATTAGCTCTATTATCAGTCTCGTAAATAATATTTCATCCGTCTCAAATTTTTGTCCACTTTGATTTAACACTTAGGTCTCGTTCTTTTATGCGGTAGATTGTGGTGCAGTACCACACCGTACCGCAATTCTTTAATTTCCATCACACTTCACCACACCATACTACACCACAATTATTACCAATATATTTTTTCACTTTTCTCTTTCCTCACTTTTTTCTTATACTTTTCATATTCTCTCTCCTCTCCTACGCCACTTACCATAATTTTAATCACAACTCACCACAATTCACCACATTTTTTCAAATTCCATCGCGCTGCACCATTACCACACCGCAACCAACCGTATTTAAGAACGAGACCTTACTTTTAAAAAAAAATTAACAAATTAGTTTCTATTCATGATAAAATACTAATAATGCCCTTAGTTTTAGATTCAAAAATACTATTTATACTTTTCCCTCACATATTTAAATACTTTTAAAATTTAAACTAAGATTATTTTAGAAATTTCAATTAAATTAAAAATTTACATTTTTAGAAAGTGGACATAATTTTGAGAAATTATAAAATAAAATAGTGGACAAATAATTTGAGATGGAAGGAGTAAAAATTTCTCCATAAAAAAAATTATAAAATTGTAGCTCCAACTAGCAAACAAAGCTTACCCCAAATTCAAAACATATTTATATAAAGAAAAATTAAAAACAATTACCGTTTGCGTGAAATTTGCTAGGCGCATATTGGTCTCACCAAATTAATGGTTATTAAATTCACACTACAATAAGTCAATAAGTAGTATAAAACCTTAATTAATAAGACAATGACAACATAACTGCGAGAGTTAATTAACATTGCAACTAGCTCGCCCGAGCCCGTTTAAGACCCGCATCCGTTTAAGACCCGCTTAAACCCGGCCCACTTAAGCCCACAGGAAAATGGCTTAACCCGGCCCGGCCCGACCCATTTAAGGACGGCCCAAACCCGGCCCAATCCGGCCCGTTGCCCACCTTTACATGGGATATATACTAATTTTCCTCTCAAAGAAAAAACAAACCCCATATTCTCCGTTCAAATCGTTCTTTTGACTCATTATTAATCCACTTTTTCATATATTCATTGTTATAATCGGATTTAATTGGAGTGGAGGTGGTCACCTCTATATCCGCTCCAATTATGATCGGAGTTAAACTTTTTTATCGGGTTCGGGTTTGGAGCTTTTTTTGGATTTTGATCGAATTTTTTCTATTTTGGATCGGAGTGCATTCGTTTCATATTCGAACCTACGTGACATTAGTACTTACATATGCAATATGGATCTACTATTACATAGCACTTGTGCAGGGGCACATGAATTGTTGCACAATTTTCTACCAAAAGGTTTAAATTTATGACTTTTTTGTCGCTAAATAATGTTATAAATAAGAAACACACAAGTTGAAGATATTTATTGAGTGAATAATAACCCAAAGTACCTAATACCTAACATAAATACAAATGCAAGACATGCGGAATCAAAACAGAGGCAAAGTCCTTGAATAGAAAAACAAGTTGATAGTTGGCGAGCAAATGAAAAAAAACTAGCTAGGACGTAGTAGGTGTAGGGTAAGGTAATGTGGCTATGTGGTTATGAGCGACAGTCCCAATCCAAAGCTTACCATTGACCTCCCTAACTTCACTAACCAACTTCATAACCAGGCCCTTTTGATCCTCCAATACTTGAAGGATCTCCCCTTTGTCATTGAAGAGAGATATGACTGTGTACATCTTCATCCCCATCAACCTAGCTAGGATTTTCATTGGCACCGGCAAACGAAAGTAGATCCTCCTAATCCATGGGTTGTGGATTAGCACCTCTTGTGGTGCTGTCCTACAACAATCAATCGCTACCCAAAACTCTCCTTTCTCGTTCACTCTTACATTGTCTGGAAACCCTGGTAAGTTCGCCACCACCTCCACTTGCCCTTGTTTTTTACCAACAAGCCATAACTTCATTAGCCTGCATTAATAATTAATTAAAATTACTGCCATTATCTGTACATGGCACGTTACCGACGTAATTACATTTACCCTACTTGACTTATGTGGTAATAATTTTTGCATACCTGATATTTGAGAAATAATTTTCATCATACCTGACATTTAAGTGGTCATAAATTTAAAGCCTTTCAGGTATGTTATAATTGATTTTTTATTGACTTTTTCGGTGATCTGTAAAAAAATAAATATGAAGTGACCTTTTATACCCTTATTATTATTTCCTTTGACTTTCAATTAAATGTGAAATGACTTTTGTTCCCTTAGTATTAATTGTTATGGCATTTTAAAACTCCACCACTCCACAGATTCCTCTTCCCGGCCCCCCACCCATACAGAAAATGAAAACCTAACCCCTCTCAAACCACAATGTCTATCTTCTACTCTCGAACATAGTCTTTTCCTTCTCAAATTAAAGGGCAACATCGTATTTTCACATAGTGATATAAGGGTATTATTGTATTTTTCCATTTCCGATGACAAGTTACCGAATTCTAACACTAAAAATCACTTTCACTAAATGTCAGGTAGGGTGAAAATTATTTCCCAAATGTCGGGTATGCAAAAATTATTACCACATATATCAAGTAGGGTAAATGTAATTAACTCATACATTACCCACTAATAAGGATTTAGCTAGATAAGAGACCTGCAATTGGTAGTTTCGGTGAAGAGAAGGAAAGATTGGTCCCTTGATAATTGAACTCCGTTAGGAAAAGCCAAGCCATCCAACACAACTTGTGTTTCCTTGGTAGCTGGATCATACCTAAGAAGCCTGCCTGTTGCTTCCCCCTCTAATAATATTAGAAAATGATTGCTGCAAAACATAACTAAACTGAGGCTTGGCTAATTTGTCCACATTGAAAAATAAATGAATAATTAATTAATTAATTAATTAATTAATTAATATCTCGTCTGCATTTGACAAAAGTAAAATTTTCAGTCGCAACATAAACAATATCGTCAATAAATAAACAAAGAATTTTGTTGTAGTGGTAAGGAGATAAGACACAAAGAAACTCACACTCTATTGTATCTTTTGCTAGTGTCAGTGAAGAAGATGGAGCCATTGGTATGAATGTCAAGGTCATTTGCAAAGAGAATTGGGTGTCCATCAACATGGGTTGCCAAGGGAGTGGCAAGCCCACCTTCAGGCCCAACAAAAAGAAGCCCATAATAAGCATCAGCAATGTACAAATCCCCATTTTTTCTGTCAAATCTCAGACCCAATGGCCTCCCACACATCTTCTCAAATTTCCATTGCTTTGGTGTTGTTGACTCAACTCCTTTTGCACACATCTTCATTGACCTTCAAAAGCAATGATATCTAATTAGAATTGTGTACTTTCTTAAGAAAAATGTTAGGAAAGAGAGATTTAATGCCTCAGTTTCACGGGAGAGTTGCAACTTTTAAGGGTGCATAACTAAAGCGATATAATTGAGATCTTAGTATAAACTTTAACAAGGACCATGATAAACATTTTGACTCAAGATGGTTCTTAACCATCTTACGTCAAGATGTTTATCATTTTCGCTTTAACAAATTGTTTAACCGTGTCCGTACAAAATAGGTATGTTTGGCATATCTCAAAGAAAACATGAATTTTTTGGAATAACCAACTTGTTTTCTTGATTCTCTATGTAATGTCTTTTGATTTTTGGATTTTTTATCATCTTTGTAATATTATTGTACGAAAAGTGACTCATTGTCCTAAAAAAATTATTCATTCATAGGTTCTTCCCTCTAGATCTAGTGACATCAAAATTCTCACATGATAGAATCAAACATTCCATTATAGAAAAAACTCACCAACTTGGTGTCACAGTGGCGAAAGTCTCCCATCCAATTTCGTGCCCCATCCACCTCACAATTCGACCATCAGCCAAGCCAGTATACGGGCCTCGACCCATATTATCAAACTCCAACGATTCCGGCCCAAAGACTTGATCCACAAACTCCAACTTTGCGTATTGACCCAATCTGCTTTGGTTGTCTCTAGGCCAACTCTCCATTACTTCCTTGTAAGGTGCAATTTGGTGCCTAACGGGTTTGAACTCATGACCTCCTAGAGGTCCCAATTCAAATGGGTCCATCACAATGAAGCCTAGTATTACCACCAATATGAGAAGAAAAGGGTGTTGAATCAACTTCTCTTCTTTTAGAGTTTTTTTCTTCTCCATTTTTTCCCGATATATCTTGATTTGGTGAGTTTGATTTTGGGCTTGGAGGATAGAAGACTAGTGAAGTATTGAAGAGATGGAGAAGGTGAAGAAAGAAAGATGGTAAGTATGGTGAGAAGGGCAAACTACATTGGTGGGATGTAGAATGATGGCATGAATTGCTTGTGATAAAGGAAGGCTTGTGGTTGGTTCATGTTTGGGAGTGGGTTGTTACTCTTACATGCAAAAGGAAAGAGGCTTTTAATGTCGCGGAAAGTTTTTTAGCTCCTTCACAAGTATAGGTAAAGGTGAATGTGAGTGAGAGTACTTGGTACTTGGTACTTGGTACTTGGTACTAGATAAAGTCACTCTGGATATTACTATCTTGGAGAGTGAGTGACTGAGTTAGACTATTTTTAAGGGTTGCTACTCTTGCTGAGGTGGAGGAGAAAGGGGAAGGAGAGAGATTGTTTTTGTAGAGGAAAGAAAAAAAGGGGAGAGATAATCCATGGAGTACCTTGTTCTTCAACTTTATAAATAAATAATAATTTTATTATTTTTTTTACTCTTTTAAATAAAAAGGTAATTTTCAGGTTTATTAAAAAATAAATTAATAGATATCTATTAATGGGGTCTATTTTAATAATAAAATATAAGGAGTAATTTTATATGCGTTACCGCACCCAAACGCAACGCAATTTACCGCAACTTTACCACAACATAACGCAAATTACCATTACTTTTTAACTATTTCCACCCCAACTTAACGCAACGCAAACGCAAACGCAATGCAACGCAATACAACGTGTTGGGTGGAATGTGGAGACCAATTTTGGGTTGATCTCTGTCTCTTGGGGAGCAAGGTAGAAGAGTTTGAGTGGGAATCAAGTTGTTGATTTGTTCCACTTCTTTTTTGTAATTCCTTTGCTGTAGGGACTCTATTAATCCTAAAATTGTGTCAGTCTTATACTATAAATAGAGCCTAGGTGCTAGGTTTATTTGTATAGCAATTGAGAGAATTTCATCTTATACCACAAGAGATTGACCTGTAATCTCTGTGTCCCTGAGGGAGTTGTGTGAGGCTCATCTGTGAGTGTTGAATTCTCATGTTGTAACTCTAGGGAGGTTGTGAGAGATTGTGGAGGTCTGGGAATCTCTGAAACATTGTTGTAATCCTTTGATAGTGCATCGTTCGTGGTTTTTTCCCGGTTTGGGTTTTTCCACGTTAATTCCTTGTGTCGAATCTTTATTTATTTTTCGCCCTTATTATTGTTTGTCTGCTAACTACGCTCTGAGAATCCTAACAAGTGGTATCAGAGCTTTGGTTGGAACTGTGGTGATAGAGGTCATTTTCGTAGGGATTGTCCCAATCCTAAGAAGAGCAACAATAATGAGCAGGACTTTGTATATTCTGTTGAGGACTTTGGTGATGCCCTAACTGTTAGTGTTGACAAGTCAGAAGGGAGTTGGGTGATAGATTCGGGTGCTTCGTTTCATTCTTCGTCTAGCAGGGAGGCCTTTAGTAATTTTGTGAATGGGAGGTTTAGCAGGGTTAGACTTGCAAACGGTCACAACCTAAAGGTGTTAGGAAGAGGTGATGTGAACATTAAAACTTCTAAGGGTGGAACTTGGAGGTTGAAGAATGTTCGGTATGTCCATGGTCTGACCAAGAACCTTGTATCTGTGAGTCAACTGGATGAGGAGGGGTTCACGACGAGATTTGAAGATGGTCATTGGAGGGTAACGAAAGGATCTCTGATAATTGCAAATGGCAGGAAAAAGGGGAAGCTATATTCTGTCATTGATAACTCTAACATGCCGGTCCATGCTCGTCAAAGGCGGGTTAGCTTCTCTGATGAGAGAAGGGTACCAGAAACGAGGAGGTTTCCAGTCGAGGCTAGGGAACGGATGGTCAGCCGAGGAACGCATCTAACCTGCACAGGAATTTGACAAATTCAACACGAGGTAAAATCACAATCCAAAATTCCCCTAAGTTGTTGAGGATGATGCGTATGTCGAAGTTGCATGGGCGTGATCAGTTCAAGTGGGAGCCTGTTGGTAAATGAGGAGTTGATGGGAGGTCAATTGAGACCTCTATTGATCTTTGCTGAACAAGATCGAGATGGATGCACTAAAGGATTCGAGGAGGTGTTGAAGTACTGATTGATGATAATCGACAAAGGCTGTATTTACAATTGGTCTCCAAGTGGGAGATTGTTGGGTTGAATGTGGAGACCAATTTTGAGTTAGTCTCTGTCTCTTGGGGAGCAAGGTAGAAGAGCTTGAGTGCGAATCAAGTTGTTGATTTGTTCCACTTCTTTTTTGTAATTCCTTTGCTGTAGGAACTCTATTAATCTTAAAATTGTGTCAGCCTTGTACTATAAATAGAGCCTAGGTGCTAGGTTTATTTGTATAGCAATTAAGAGTGTTTCATCTTATACCACAAGAGATTGACCTGTAATCTCTGTGTCTCTGAGGGAGTTGTGTGAGGCTCATCTGTGAATGTAGAGTTCTCAGGTGTTAACTCTAGGGAGGTTGTGAGTGATTGTGGAGGTCTGGGAATCTCTGAAACATTGTTGTAATCCTCTGATAGTGCATCGTTCGTGGTTTTTTTCCCGGTTTGGGTTCTTCCACGTTAATTCCTTGTGTCGAATCTTTATTTATTTTTCACCCTTATTATTGTTTGTCTGCTAACTACGCCCTGAGAATCCTAACACAACGCAAACGCAACGCACAAAAGAACGGAGCCTTGCGTTAACGCACTCAAACGCAAAGCAACTTACCGCAACATAACGCAAATTATCATTACTTTTAAACTATTTCCAACGTAACTAAACGTAACGCAACGCAACACAACGTAAACACAATGTACAAAAGAACGGGGCCAGGAGATTACCAAAGAGGAGATAGAGAGAGTGAGTTCTCTGCTGATGTGGCAGCGAGAGGAACTCGAAATTGAGGTTATCTCTATAAAGATAGTCTTAGTGCTTTGTATTAGGTGAATTTACACTTTCTTGTTAATCTTTTAGTTCCTTCCATGATTTAATGATTCAACTAATTTGCCAGCTGAGTATTTAGTTTGTGGCTTGTATTGTGTACACAATGTTTATTTATTTAAAACATGTGATACCAAACATCACCTATTTATAACTATATCATTCCTCAATTTTGAAGTGTACCTAAATCAACACATAACCCCAATCCTTTCAAAAATCTAATTACTATCCTAAATATTAAAAAAAATACTATCCAATCCTAAATATTAAAAAAAAAAGTATTGACAACAATATTTCTCTTGCATAGCGTTATGACTAGAACCTTTTACTGTTATACAAAATATGAAGTAAGCTCTACTATTACTAAATACTATATAATATTCTTTTTGAGGTAATATATTATCATATCTCTAACTCACACTCCCAAAATTTGACATCAAAGAATAACTTTATGTAAAATGACAATAGTACGTTGCTATCAAAAAAAAAAGACAAAAGTTATTTCATTTAGCAAAATAATAACAAAATATAAGTTACAAATTTTAATTTAGAAAAATCAAATTTGTGAGTACGTTACAATATTTTTAATTATTGCTAAATTGCTAACTATTACTACTAACGTTTTTTTACCGTTTATTATTTGTGTAGGTTATTCTTAGCTTTGGGCCTAACATTGGTATAAGTCTAACATTTTCCTTGAATTGGCCTTTAAAAAAAGCTAATCTTATAAATTAAATCTATAAAATATTTAAAAAGATAATAATTCCATTAATTAGACTTATCCAAAAATATCCTTATTGAACAATATATATTACGATTCTCAACCTGTATTCATATATATATATATATATATATATATATATATATATATATATATATCTGTTTTGCTAATCGTCGCCCCCTGGGGGCGATGGGTAAGAGGGAATCTTATCCAATTTTTTTATTATATAAATCTTATGTCTATATCATAAAAGATTATCTTTCCAATATAATATACTTATTATCTAACTAAATCTAAATAAATCTTATCATTATCTAATAAATATTTTATAATTATTTTCATAATTGTAGAATTGGAAATAACATATAAAATTGATTATCTTGTATATCTTATAGAATTAGCGTATAACTGAATTCCAAAACATTGAATTATTGTGTAGATGGAGTCTCCCATACTAAATTGCGTTTGTTCAAGAAAAAAAAAAAGATTCATGAAAATTGAGTTGAAATTACAAGTCAATTCAAATTATCCATTATAATTTGTCTAGTGTTTAGGGTTTGGCGGTTCGTGGGACGTTTGGATTGGATTTTGTCTAGTGTTCAACTAAAAGCTCTCCAGCCTACTTGTGGTCATGCTTCAACTAATCCAACTGAATTCCAAATTGCAGTTTACAGAACATTTATATAAGATGGAAATTTCAAATAATAATGGATAATTTGAATTGACTTGTAATTTCAACCCAATTTTCACAAATCCTTTTTTTTTTCTTGAACAAACGCAATTCAGTATGAGAGACTCCATCTACACACTAATTCAATGTTTGGAATTCAATTATACGCTAATTCTATAAGATATACGAGATAATTAATTTTATATGTTATTTCCAATTCTACAATTATGAAGATAATTATAAAATATTTATTAGATAATGATAAGATTTATTTAGATTTAGTTAGATAATAAGTATATTATATTGAAAAGATAATCTTTTATGATATACACATAAGATTTATATAATAAAAAAATTGGATAAGATTCCCTCTTAACCATCGCACCAGGGCGACGATTAGCAAAACTGTATATATAGGGAAATTGGATTCTAATAATCCCTACTTTTGCAAATTGGATGACAATAATCCCTACTTTATATTTGTATTCTGGTGGTCCAAAAAAATTAAAATTATATTGTAGTGGGACATAATTGAGAGTATACCCAGAATATCATAGATTTTGTGTTGTATTTGATTCAAAACTTTGTGTAACACTTTACCACGATTTTTAATGAATTTACAGCACTTCTCCCAATTTTTTTGAATTTTTTTTCTATTTTTTATGATTTTTTCAATTTTATTCTTTCTAAAAAATCATAATAATTGCTAGGAATCTCAAAAAAATAATTTAAAAAATGTTTTAGCAACTACACTTCATTACCTATCTGGGGGCAGGAACGAAAAAAATAAAAACAATATGGGGTAGGCATGAAAAAAATGTGGAGATGGATTTGGTACCACTAAAATACAATTGTTTTTTTTTTGGTCCACCAGAATACAAATTGAAAGTAGGGATTATTGCCATCCAATTTGCAAAAGTAGGGATTATTTGAATCCAATTTCCCTATATATATATATATATATATATATATGATTTCATTATCCAGTATTTATTTATCTTTAAAAAAATTAAAGTCTTCGATAGTTTAAAATCTCGACATGAAAAGTTGATCATTAGTCAAAGTGATTGTCATATAGCCAGTAAATTCTCCAATAGTTAATTGGTACCAGTGTATGACAATTGAATTGAAGCTTGTCTATACTAATGACTTACACCTTATGGAAAAGGGGAAAAAAAAAAGAAGAAGAAATGCAGTCAAATGGTAGGAGAGAAACTGCATTGTCATATAATATGTTGACATAGTTCATTGTGCTTTCATTTAACTATTTGACTAATGAATATTTGTTCTTAATGTAGGTTCTCTTGCTTGGGTGCAACAAAAATCACCTAATTGTTTTTAGTTATAAGCTAACATTTCTACTTTGGTTCAACCAACTTCGTTTTATCCTATTCAATCAATTTCCTTCACATTAGTGCTGGTATAAGAATACTTCAATATTGGCCACCAACAAGTTCACTACTCCACAATTTTAACATTATTTTCCTTTGTTAACTAAGCAATACAAAATTGCAGGAGCAAAGAGGGCATACAGTACTTGGAGTTGCTAAGTAGTATTCGATCATGGTGACTGGTGATGAGGTATTTCACGAAGAAACCAATATCTGGAAAATCACCATTCATTCTATGAACGATGATTATGAAACTCGATCATGCAAGGATCCCGAGTTCTGGCAAGCAAGACAAGCATTCCTCGGTAGCTATCAATTTTCCACACACGATAATGGTATCCAGAACAGGTTTAGGAGATCAGTGAAGGAGATTGAAAGGTACCAGTCATTCTCTAGACGTCATAAATTGACAAGATCAATCAACGAGATTGGTGAAGTCGTGGTTGCAGCTGTTTCAAAGTTCTATTATCAAAGATTGGTGCCTGCCACCAGAAAATTTGGTACTAAAAGTTTAAAGAATCGTATAGTTCGTCCGTCTTTAGTTTTTATTGTAAAATGCTTTACACGACAACGCAGGAGTGGGGAATAGAGTGATGATATGTGTCTAGTTGCAAGATGCTTTAGTGTTTTGTTTTTTATGAAAGTAATACACATTATGATTTTTGAGACTATTTTTTTTATAGATTCTATTAATTATCAATTATAACAATCTTGGAAGATGTTGCCTACGTTGGATTAATTGTGTGGAGCCTAAATTGAGCTTTAGGCTAATCTTGATTTAATTTGGTTTACTTTTGGGAACAAGATCTGTTAGAATTATAGATGAAAATAGTGGTAGTTAGGTTTAGTTGGTTTGTTTAGGGCTGTAGTCTGTTCTTCTTTTCTTTATTTTTCTTTTCTTTCTTGGGCCGATTTTGGGGTTTTTGGCTCCTTTTATATACTCGGCCCAGGGTCTTCTTTTCCTCAGGGTTTTTCATTGTATCCTCTTTCCCTCTCAATAATATTTTGAATCTCTTTCTTCTACCTCTCGTTTTCAAGCTTGACAATTAAAGCTTTACATGGTATCAAATCCCTCTCAGGGCAAGATCCACCTTTCCTCTTCACGCCATGGGAGAAACCTCAAAAAGCTTCGTACCGGATCCCTGTGATCCTCTCTTCATACACCCATCAGACCAACCAGGAATGTCCTTGGTTGCAGAACCCTTCTCAAGTGAAGATTTCGACACCTGGAAAAGATCTGCAACAGTTGCACTTTCTGCGAAAAATAAAGTAGCGTTCGTCGACGGGAGTTTGTCAAAGCCAGGTGTGGACGACCCCCGACTCCCCTATTAGAAAAGGGGCAATGGCATGGTCCTTTCCTGGATCCTAAACTCCCTGCAGAAGAACATTCGCGACAGCGTTTTATACTCCACGATTGCGCAGGACTTATGGAAGTAGCTAATAGAGAGATTTGGACAGACAAACAAAGCAAAGCTATATTTGATTCAACCAAAGGTGTCAAGATTGTCTCAAGACTCCATGGACATCTCAACATACTACACAAACGCAAAGAAGCTATGGGAAGAAATGGGGGTAGTGACAATTTTCCTTCTTGCCAGTGTGAAAAGTGCACTTGCAAACCTCAAATCAACAGACAATTCGAAATTCACTTTAAGGAGCAGAAGCTTTTACAATTTTTGATGGGCCTCAACGATAGCTACACACATATAAGGGGAAACATTTTAATGATGAGTCCCTTACCCTCTTTGAGCTAGGTTTATGCCATCCTATCCCAGGAAGACAGACAAAGACAAGTGAGGGATCATGTAGATAACTCAAATGATTCGGCCTCTTTCTATGTCAACAAGAACTCACAAGGAAATCAAACCAATTTTGAGAAGAATCAAGATTCTAGGAGGACAAATCTATTCTGTGACCATTGTAAGAGGCCTGGCCACACAATTGACAAGTGTTACAAGATTTATGGGTATCCCCCTAAGAACCAGAACAGATCCCAGAATAGACCTCCCAATCAAGGAAATGCTAGGAAGCAAGCAAATGTTACATGCCAAGACACAGACAGAAATGCATCAGGACAAAAGGAGTATAGCTCATCTCTTTCTTTCAACAAGGACCAGGCATTACAATTACTCCATCACTTGCTGAAGAATCTTGACAATGAGACAACCTCTCCTAGTCACGGAGGAGAAACAGACACATCCTCAGGTAATATCCAACCTTTTTCATTCAAGCATATGTTAAATACAGTTGCTTGTCTTTGCAAATTGAGTGAAAATGGTTGGATATTAGATTTTGGTGCCACTAATCACATGTGTGGGAATGAAAGTGCTATGTGTTATATGAAGGATCTAACCCAACCCGTGCATGTGACTTTACCCAATGGAAATATGGTTTCTGTCAAGAAGTATGGGAAAGTAGCTCTCACAAAAGATATTGTGCTGACTGATGTCTTATATGTGCCTCATTTTAAATGCAATCTAATATCAGTCAAAAGTTTGTGCAAACAATTACAATGCACTGTCATCTTTAGTGAAAATGATTGTACAATGCAGGCCCCTTTCTTGAAGAGGCCTCTGGCCCTTGGTAAAGAAGCTCAAGGCCTTTATTTCTTGGACAGAGGAACCTTTCAAGACTCTTTTAATGAAACAGTCAGATGTGATGACATTGCTGCCACTGTTAAGAGTAACTTGTGGCATGAACGACTAGGTCACATACCAAAAGCTAGGATGAAATTGTTGCCATGTACCTTAGAACACAATCAAAGCTTCCATGATAATGTGTGTGATGTATGTCATAGAGTTAAACAAAAATGTTTGCCTTTTCAAAATAACAATATATCGACTAATAAATGTTTTGAGTTGATACATGTTGATACTTGGGGCCCCTTTAACACAGCAAGCCATCTTGGGCACAAATACTTTCTCACAATTGTTGATGACTTCACAAGGTGCACTTGGACTTACCTCATGGTTACAAAACATGAGGCTTTTGGCCTCCTACAATCTTTTATGGCCATGGTGAAAAATCAGTTTGATACAAATGTAAAAAGAGTTAGGTCAGCCAATGCTCTTGAAATAGGTAGAAGTAACCAGGCTGTTGATTTTTTTGCCAAGAAAGGAATCCTTCATGAAACTAGTTGCACACAAAAACCCCAATAAAATGGGGTTGTTGAAAGAAAACATAGGCACTTATTAGAAGTGGCTAGAGCTCTCATGTTTCAATCTGACTTACCTTTGAAATTATGGGGTGAAAGCATATTGACTGCCACATACCTTATAAACAGAATGCCTACCCAATTATTAGGAAATAAATCACCATTTGAGAAACTTTTTGGGAAGAAACCTTCCTATGATCATCTAAAAGTTTTTGGTTGTCAGTGTTTTGCCAACACCCTTAAGAGAGAGCTGAGAAATGTGTGTTCATAAGATACCCCCAGGGCAGAAAAGCTTACAAGCTGTATTCCTTGGAATCCAACAAAATTGTCATTTCTAGAGATGTAGTCTTCCATGAGTCTGTCTTTCCTTTTACAAAACAAAATGCTTCGAGGCAAGACCTTGTAACAAACCATGGTACATCTGATAATTTTGACACTATTATTGACACTGAAAATTTCACAAGGACTGAACCTCAACAAGAAACTGTTGAGGAAACAGCCTCACATACTGATTCTACTTCCCAGCATCCTAGGAGGTCTGAAAGAACTCATCGAGCTCCAAGCTACTTGAATGATTATGAAACCTGTTTTTCTAGTATCACTGACCTACATTGTACTCCCAAGACTGTTTTCTGTGGTACTGCTAATAGTAATGCAGATTTCAACACTTACTTGGATACACATGAGCCAAGTTACTATACAGAGGCAAGCAAACACCCAGGGTGGCTGCAAGCTATGAAACAGGAGTTGAAAGCTCCAGAAGACAACAACACCTGGAAGATGGTGACTCTTTCAAAAGGAAGAAAATCCATAGACAACAAATGGGTTTATAAGGTAAAACACAAACCAGATGGAAGCATATAGAGTTTAAAAGCTAGGCTTGTTGTAAAGGGATTCACACAAAGAGCTGGAATTGATTATAATGAGACATTCTCACCTGTTGTGAGAATGACCACCATTAGAACCATGATGTCTATGGCAGTAAAAAGGGGTTGGTCCCTTTTTCAATTGGACATTAATAACGCTTTTCTTCATGGAGACCTCCTTGAAGAAATCTATATGAAGGTCCCTGATGGTGTCCACAATACATATTCAAATGTAGTTTGCAAGCTCAACAAATCCTTATATGGTTTAAAGCAGGCCTCGAGACAATGGTATGCAAAACTCATTGAAGTTCTTTATAAAAGGGGATATAAACATTCTGAAAACGATTATTCTTTATTCTATAGAAGGTCCGGGGGAAGTCAGTTTATTTAGCTGTTTATGTGGATGATTTACTTATTGCTGGTGATGATACTGAGGAGATAAACTCTCTGAAGTTTCATTGACATGAAGAATTTAAAATTAAGGACCTTGGAATTGCTAAGTTTTTTCTTGGAATGGAGATTGTTGAGATTTCAGGTAGTTTGGTTTTAACACAAAAGAAATTCACAAAGGAACTTCTGCACGAGTTTGGTACAAAAGGCATGAAAGTTGCAGTCTCACCAATGGATACAAACAGCAGATTGTCACCGAACTCAGGCACCACATTGCCTGACCCTTTCCAGTACAGACAACTCGTAGGTAAGTTAAATTTTTTGGTGAATACAAGGCCTGATATTCCTTTCTCTGTTCAACATCTCAACCAATACCTGAAGACTCCCACGGATTTGCATTGGAAGGCTGTGATTCATGTGCTGAAGTATTTGAAGGGCAATCCAGATTTAGGAATTGTGATACATAAAGACAATGATTTTACTCTCCAAGGATTTAGCGATTCAGACTGGGGTCAAGGTTGTTAAAATCGATATCCTAACTCGAAACTATGGGGAAGTTAGGATCAGAATAGGATCGTGGATCGTGTGTAAATAGTAGAATCGTATCGACGATTTTGGACCATAAAATCGTAGGATCGTAAATCAGGATCGGGATTTTAATAACTATGATTGGGGTGCATGTAAATATAGCAGAAGATCCATTAGTGGTTTTGTCATTTTTCTTGGCAACACTTTGATTTCATGGAAATCAAAGAAGCAGCAGGTGGTGTCTCTTTCCTCAGTAGAAGCTGAGTATAGGAGCTTAAGATGACTGGTTGCTGAGCTAGCTTAGTTGAGTAGGTTGTTGTCTGAGTTTCAGGTTGATTCTGTCACACCAATACCTGTTAAATGCGACAACCAGGCTGCTATATATATTGCCCATAATCCAGTATATCATGAGAGAACCAAGCATATTGAGATCGATTGCCATTTTGTTAGAGAAAAGCTTGCAAAAGGTTTGATCATACTGAATCATGTTCCCTCAAACTCCCAGTTGGCCAACATCATGACCAAGGCTCTTCCTGGAACCAAACATCACAAGAACCTTGGCAAATTGGGTTGTTTACCACCCTCCAATTTGACGGGAGGGGGGGGGGGTGTTAGAATTATAGATGAAAATAGTGGTAGTTAGGTTTAGTTGGTTTGTTTAGGGTTGTAGTATGTTTTTCTTTTCTTTATTTTTCTTTTCTTTCTTGGGCCGGTTTTGGGGATTTTGGCTCCTTTTATATACTCAGCCCAGGGTCTTCTTTTTCTCAGGGTTTTTCATTGTATCCTCTTTCCCTCTCAATAATATTTTGAATCTCTTTCTTCTACCTCTCGTTTTCAAGCTTCACAATTGAAGCTTTACAAGATCAAAGGGTCTATGCTTGAACAATTCACAAGAGACTCGGCAATACCAACTCCGGGCAGTCCTTGACATTGGCTCTACTCCGTGGTGGAGAGCGTTTCAGCCCATGGTGTAATTCCTTAGTGGTGGACTTGCAGCACTTCGACTGTGCTCCCGGGAGTACAGAGCACAGTGTGCCCAAACATAAGTGATATCAGCCACATGATTCCATCTTCCGTCCAATCAATGTTATGGTCATTTTTCTTACCGTTTGAGTAGTTAGTGGAAATTGGGAAACGTTATTATATATCAGCAACCTCTATTGACAATAGTATGATCGATTATCGCTATATTATTTTTTTTTCATATGTTCATAAACTTGTAACAATGTTTTTTTTTTTGTGTCATGATGATGAATTATTTAAAACAATATGAAACATGATATTACAAAATCTAAAATAATTTTTAACAACCACTTCAACAAACCAAAAAAAAAATATGAAAATTCTAATTGTTGAACAATTTTTATGATTACTCCAACCATCTTTTATGCTTCAAAGTTTATGTACTCATTAGATAACAATTTAATCATATTGTTCAATCATAAAATAAAATAGTAATTATCTTTCATAATAGTGGCGCCAAGATTCAAAATTTATATATTTTCCTATTTATTTTTTGAGTTATAGAAAGCTACGTGCATGGAGAAACTTTAGTAATTAATCTAACACCTATAAAAAATAAAAATAATATGATGAAGCCTCAATATACATAAGTATAACTAATATGGGCTAAAATATCTAATATATACTAAGATTTAATAAAAAATAATTTACTCATCAAATATATATATATATATATATATATATATATATATATATATATATATATATATATATATATATAGGAAAATTGTATTATAATAATCAATACTTTCACTAATTGACAATGGATCAGACTTTCACTTTGTATTCTGGTGGTCCAAAAAAAAAAATGGATTGTAGTGGGATATTTTCGAGAGAATCATAGATTTTGTGTTGTATTTGATTCAAAACTTAGTATAACACTTTACAATGATTTTTAATGAATTTACAGCGTTTCTCCCGATTTTTTTTCATTTTTTTTACTATTTTTTACGATTTTTTCACTTTTATTATTTTTAAAAAAATCATAATAATTATTCGGAGACTCAAAAAAATAATTTAAAAAATGTTTTAGAAACTACAATTCATTAACTTTCTAGGGGAAGGAACGAAAAAAATAAAAACAATATAGTGTAGGAATGAAAAAAATAAGAAGAATGTGGAGGTGGATTTGGTACCACTACAATCCAATTTTATTTTATTTTTTTGGACCACCAGAATACAAAGTGAAAGACGCCCAATCATTCAATTGGAAAGTAGGGATTATTAGAATCCAATTTCTCTCTCTCTCTCTCTCTCTCTCTCTCTCTCTCTCTCTCTCTCTCTCTCTCTCTCTCTCTCTCTCTCTCTCTCTCTCTCTCTCTCTCTCTCTATATATATATATATATATATATATATATATATATATATATATATATATATATATATATCATCATCATCATCATCATATCCCAGGTTATATATGAACATTTGCTATGAAGCTCGTATCAAGTATGAAAAATATCAACCAAATAATAAATAAATCAATTTGGTTGAGAAATAATTTAAATCAACCACAATATTAATTACAAATATAACAACTCTATATATCCAAACTCATGCTAGACTAGATAAGTAAACATGGAAATATTACATTCCAAGTTTCAAATTCATGGTCATGAAAGAATACATGAAATATTGATAATGTTTAGAGTTACTCAAATTATAATTATAATAGTCAAATTCCGGGTTATTTGCATTTTGTACCTATAAGTATAGGGGTATTTTTTCTGGACCCTTAATTTTCATTGTTTATTTTTGGAACCCTAAAATTTATGATTGAGTAAGAAGGGACCTTTAAGTTTGTAGGTTGAAAAAAAAAAGGCCCGTATACAGGTTTTATTTTTCTTCCCATGTTTGAATTTATTTCCCGATTAGCGTCTGTAATGCCCCGAAAATTCAATTATGTAAAAATCAAAGTCAAACTAATGTTAACGGAAAAAATTCAGCGGAAGTCTCAAACTTTATTTGAGCGTCACTGCCGTATCCGCGAAGGAATACAAGGCAAGAAGGAAAAACTACAACTGTCTGACAACGGTAAACCAACTAACAAACTCATACTTAGAAATAAAACTCAACACTAACTTCAAATCTTTTAGAAAAGAAACGCAACATAAATAACAACTTCTAATCACGTCATCCTTAATTCTAACTCCCGTCCCCAACATATAGATCTTCACCTGAAAACAAAAAATTACAAAAAAATGAGGGGAAAACTCAAAAATCTCTAACACTAACCGTGAAAACAATTTAAATACATTTCAATTCATTTAAGGGAAGGGGAAACAAGTCAAACTATATCGCAAACCTTTAACCCTTATAACTGTTATCTCAACCCATCTCATTCATTTTATTATGCGAGCGAGATACCACATCCCTTAAAGTAACTGAACAACTGAATCACTAATACATCGCCTACCACAGGCGTCACAGAGTTCGCCTACCACAACCATCAAGAGTTCGCCTACTACAGGCATCAAAAAGTTCACCTACCACAGGCATTAATCAATCCCGCTTATTGTTTCACTTTGAATTATTAGTATCTTATGCAAAACTCAACTCACAGCTTTCAATTCAAACCCAACCCAAGTTATTAAAACCAACTCAAAACTATGTATAAAAGACCATCTAAATTTCTCAACTCATAAATCAGTAATCAGAACAATTATCCAAAACAGCTGGTCACATTTTCAACATAAAGACCCCTTCGAGATGCAAATTCCGAAAATAGATTAGAAATCAATAAAAACAATTAAAGTGCATCTCAGTGGGGATTAGGACATAGACATTACCTGGTTAGCTTCACTTCACTTCAAATAATGAACACTTGAGTTCACTAACGAGGCGAACTAGCTCGGGCCTAAAATAGAATAATTTCTATAATTAAAGCGTGTCCTTCGAAGTTAGTATTAACTACGTTCTACCTTACCCTCCCCTAGGAACACCATAGGGTTCCCAACATTCATGAATTAATATTTCAAACGTACTTCACACATTCTAAATAATCAACATATTAAAACCAATCAACATTTTCACATAGCAACACATTTATTAACATGTACAAACAGGATAGATTGCATCTCTCTCATAGTAAGGTCCATAACTTGACTTTCCGACATCCTATGATCTTGGTTTTGGATTTTCTGGAAAATCAGGATGTCTACTAGAACTCATATGTTGACCTCAAGACTAAAAACACACTCTAAGGATCCTAAAAACAGTAACCAATCATACTTGTCCAGATCTGACCTAGGTTTGGTAATCGAGTCATAACTCGACTTATTCAACTCCAAAGCCTGATCTTTAAAATTCCTATGAAAGCTAACATCCTATGGGACTTCCAGCCCAAACGGTTTGGTCAAAATATGACTACGTGATTTATGGTGACTCCTCCTTTACACCCTATCGAAACTATCTCGTTCCCGGTTAATTATTATTTGGTATTTCTGACGTTAACTCAAGTCAACCAATCCCGAGAGTCTAAATTGAGCCTCTACTCAGTTATCCAAGGTCAAAGACAACTCCTAAGTCTCCTAATACAACCAAGGTCAGCTCCACCCATTAACTCACACAAAACTTCCAGTTTAAACCACTTAATCTCTAATTAAACAAAATTCTAAAACACAACTCAAGAACCAAAATAAACTATACTTTTGGACACCAAAACTCCCTCAAACACCACTCATAACAAGGGTCTAAATTCTAACAATTATATTCAACAATTTAAACATTTTTAGGTAAAGAAAACTTGATAACAACATAATAATAATATAAGCACGTAATAATAAAAAATAATAATATAAATGCGTAAAGTTTAAAACTTTACTAAACATAAATATTATAAAACTTATAAAAACAATTAAAGGAGTTTTAGAATTCTCAATAGGTAATTACAACAAAAATTTTCATAAAGAAAACCGAATAGTAACGTAATAATAATAATAATATACATACGTAATAATCAAATAGTAATAACATAACTACGTAAATTTTGAAACTTTAATAAATATAGTACATTATAAAATTATAGAAAACAGAAGGAGGGGGTTTAGAACACCTTTTGATTAATTACAACATAACTTTTAAGTACTCACAACATAACTTTAACGTATAAAACGAATACTTAATTTAAAACTAAAAAATCATAAAATAAAACTTTAGTTAAACAAACCACAACAATAGGAACACCACTACCCCAGTGGCTGTTCCTAACCCTACACCAACGGTCGGCAATGATAGTCAGGTCTCTCCTGAAGATCCTCTTCTTGCTTAACTAAAAAAGACCAAAGCGGAGGTCACTATGTGGCAACTCATATGCGCATCACATGCCCATAGATAGAAGATGTTGGATGCCCTTACGACACTCACAGTACCTCCTACGACGTCTCTTGAATCCTTGGTTGCTCATGTTGCTCATGTGACCACCCAACAAGAGATGATTACTTTCGGGTCGAGGATCTACCTCAAGGAAGAGCATCCCACAACAAAGCCTTGTACCTTACACTGCAATGCTCCAATAAGACTATCCCGTTGGTTCTGGTTGATAATGGTTCAGCTGTAAACGTGTGCCCTTGGAGGATAGCACAAAAGTTGGGAGTTCAACAACAACATTTGGCTTAAAATGGTATACAACTCAGGGCCTATGGCAATTCACCTCGGAGATCAGTCGGATCCATAATATTGCCCATTACTACTGGCAATATCACTCGGAATGTAGAGTTTGTGGTGCTGGACATTCCAACCTCCTTCAATTTGCTACTAGGGAGGCCATGGCTTCATGAGTGTAATGCTATAGCATCCACCTTGCATCAAAAGGTGAAAATGTTGGTTCAAGGTCAGGTGATCACCATCTCAGGAGAGTCTATCAATGTTGTTTTCACTCCCAAACAGTCAACCCTTGAAGTGGAGCACGGTTCAATGGATGAAGAACTCCACAACTATGAACTTGTGGCAATGATGAACCAGGACGAGGCTCCTTTAGATTTCGATCCTAACTCAAATCCCAAGGTACACACTATGCTCAAGAGACAAGGTCATTTCCCTGGGATGCCGCTGGGAAAGAATCCAAAAAATAAGATTTCTCCTGTGTTCAAGACCTTTAAGCAGAAGGGAAGGTTTGGCTTAGGATACGGGCTAACGGAGAAGGAAGTTAGGCTCGCAAAAATGGCTATAGCTGAGCAGAAAAGGATGGACAATCCTCCCACTTTATTCCAAATGAAGCCCTATCCACTTACTCTGAATGGGCAGTTTGTTAGGGAAGGTGATGACTTCCCCTGCTATGGGTTCCCTGAGCCATTTTATCTGAAGAACAAAAGAATTCAAGTCGTTGGACTAGAAGTCTTCAATGATTGCTCCATTAATATGGCTACTGCCTTTGTTCCCGCTCGGGACAAGCAACCTCTACTGGAATGGACTCATCTTGCTGGGAGCAACATATTCGGCATGTTGTTCGGACAAGAAGCTCTCAAAGAGAAGTATGAAGCTGACGCTGTTATTGCTGCATTATCCAACCCAAGCTTTGATCCGAGCTCTATGATCTCTGAAGAAGGAGAAGTTAAGGCGGTCTCGTGGGTTGATGCTGAGGAGAATAGCTTTGCTTTATCTGTAGAAGAGTCTGTTCTTAAGGGCATAGGGTCAGGTCTTAAGCGTCTAGAGCCAAGTGAGTCCGGTCTTGAGTCTACTGGCGATGTATTCCTTTCTGCATTCAATAAAATGAACCTTTCTGCTTACTCTGATTCTTCTTCCCCCCTCTTCCCTGAACTGCTGCGCCAATAATAATCTGGAATTTAATGTATCCTTAAAAGAATTTCTAATGAACATGAGCATAAAATGGCGGTGTTAGAAGACACCATCACCATAAATGTGGGCATAGAAGAACAACCTCGGGAGTTGAAGTTAGGTAGTTCGCTCACAGCAGAAGAACGGGTAGCATTCACGGAGCTTTTCAAGGAGTTTGTGGACGTATTCGCATGGTCCTACGAGGACATGTCGGGGATTGACAGGGAGATTGCGGAGCACACCATACCTTTTCTTCCTAATGTAAAGCCAGTTCGACAAAAGGCTAGGAGGATCAAGCCTGAATGGGCTAAGAAAATTGAAGAAGAAGCAATCAAGCAACTTAATGCTAAGTTCATTAAAGCAGTCCAATCCTGAATGGATTGCCAACATTGTCCCAGTACCCAAGAAAGATGGGAAAGTGCGCATGTGCGTAGACTTTCGAGACCTCAATAAAGCCAGTCCCAAGGATAGTTTCCCATTACCACACATTGATGTGTTGGTGGATAACACTTCCGGACACGAGCTCCTGTCATTTGTGGACGGATATGCCGGTTACAATCAAATAAAAATGGCAGAAGAAGATATAGAGAAGACCTCCTTCACCACACCGTGGGGAACGTACTGTTATGTAGTCATGCCTTTCAGTCTCAAAAACGCCGGAGCAACATATAAGAGGACTGCCAACACCCTACTTCATGACATGATACACATAGAAATAGAGGTTTATGTGGATGACATGATTGTTAAATCTAAAACAAGAGAAGAGCATATTCCTAACCTCCGCAAGTTCTTTCTACGACTTCGCAAATACGAAATGCGACTTAATCTAGCAAAGTGCACCTTCGGTGTTACCTCTGGGAAGCTACTAGGTTATTGGTTAGCCAACGGGGCATTGAAGTTAACCCTTCAAAGATAAAGGCTATCCAAGAGTTGCAACCGCCAAAGTCAGAAAAAGAGATAAGAGGCTTCCTAGGACGAGTTCAATACATCAACAGGTTCATCTCAAAGCGCACCATGACTTGTGAACATTTATTCAAGAAACTAAAGAAAGGAAGCAAAAGAGAATGGGACAATCAATGCCAAGCAGCCTTTGACAAAATCAAGGAGTATTTGCAACATCCTCCAGTCCTCATGCCGCCAATACCAGATGAGTCTCTACTCCTTTACCTTACCGTGACTAGCTCTACAATGGGGGCTATGCTAGCTCAAAAGGTCAAAGGTCAAGAGAGTGCCATCTACTACTTGAGCAAGAAGTTCCTAGACTATGAAAGTCGATACGCAGACATAGAGAAAATGGCTCTCACATTAGTATGGGCCACCAAGAAGTTAAGGCATTACATGCTATCACATACAGTATATGTCATAGTTGAGAATAATCCCATCAAATTCATCATGGAGCAACCTACCATCAACAACCGCATCGCTCGATGGATGGTCATGCTCTCAGAATTCAATCTTCAGTACTTGCCTCAGAAATCCATCAAAGGACGGGTTGTTTCAGATTTCCTAGCTGCTTCACCATCATAGGAACCTCCAAGCACTCACTTGGAATTCCCATATGAAGATGTATTTTTCACCGATGAGATTACATGGGAAATGTATTTTGACGGAGCTTCTAACCAAATGGGCTGTAGAGTGGGAATTTTATTAATCTCTCCAGAAGAGGCACATGTCCCTGTATCTGTAAAGCTGGATTTCGATGCTACTAACAATGCTGCCGAATATGAAGCATGCATCAAGGGTTTACAAGCTGCGTTGACCTTAGGTATACGCCATATAAAGGTCTTTGGAGATTCTAGCCTCATCATTAATCAGGCTAAAAATACATGGAAAGTTCGGAATGAATGTCTTATGGCATACCAACAGAAGCTCTTGGGACTTGCTGACCAATTTGAGCAAATTAACTTCCAATACCTTTCTAGGGATCACAATGAATTGGCTGATGCTCTAGCCAAGTTGTCTTCAATGATATCGATCCCATCAGGTACGCTCCAACTACCAGTAGTAGTAGAGCGACAGTCTGAACCAGCATACGTCTGCAATATGGAGACACAAGAAGAAGAAACTGAAGAATGGTTTCACGACATATATAATTTTCTTCGGAAAGGAGAATATCCAGCTGAGTTAGATGCTCGAGGACAACGGGCAGTCAGATCCTTAGCAGCACAATATTGCTTGGTCCAAGATCGCCTTTACAAGAAATCACCTACGGGCATTAATTTATTATGCATCGATGCTAAGAGTGCAAAGGAGGTCATGGCTAATGTACATGGAGGAGAGTGTGGGCCTCACATGAATGGGCGCATGCTGGTGAAGAAGATTCAAAGGGCTGGTTATTACTGGTCCACTATGGAGGCGGATTGCTTAGAGTTCGTTCAAAGGTGTCACAAATGCCAAGAGTATGCCAACCTACAACATCAACCCCCATCATATCTAACTACTTTGACATCTCCATGGCCGTTCTCGGAATGGGGTATCGACATCATTGGCAAGATCCACCCAACCGGAACCGGAGGGCATGAATACATTTTGGTCGCCATCGATTACTTCACTAAGTGGGTAGAGGCAGCCTCTTACGCCAAACTCACATCCAAGCAAGTGGCCAAATTCATCCTCCAAAACATCATATGTCGATATGAAGTGCCTCATGAGATCATCAGTGACAATGGAATCCATTTTCGGAAAGAAGTGGAAGCTTTGCTCACCACTTACAATATTCAGCATCACCGGTCTTCACCTTATCAACCGCAAGCTAATGGAGCTGTGGAAGCGGCCAATAAAACAGTGGCAGGAATCATCAAGAAAATGGTTGTTACTTACAAAGATTGGCCTGACAAATTGGCATTTGCCCTATAGGGAGACCGAACCTCTATACGAACTGCTATAGGTGCAACACCATATTCATTGGTGTATGGGATGGAAGCAGTCCTGCCGATTGAAGTAGCGATCCCCTCGCTTCGAATAGTAGCAGAGAGTCAATTGCCAGAAGGTGAATGGGCTAGGGCAAGGTTCGAGGAGTTAATGTTAATGGATGAAAGGAGATTAAGGGTGTTGCATAATGTGCAACTATAACAAAGTAGGATCACCCGAGCTTTTAATAAGAAGGTGAAAAGTCGCTCACTTCAAGTGGGTGATTTGGTGCTTAAGGAGATGGGGGCACCTATACAAGACCCAAGGGGAAAATTTGCACCTAATTGAAAGGGTCCTTATATGATTAAGGACATTTTGGCAGGAGGAGCAGCTCGGCTTACTACTATAGATGGAGAAGATGTAATTCAACCTACGAATTTGGATCAGCTCTAGCGATATTATGTTTAATATAACCAAGCTACTGGAAAACCAATTTTCAGACACTTGGAGTATATTCAATAAATGCTCATGTACATAAGAAAAATAAAGTTTGCAAGAATACAATAATTGTGAACAATATTTCTTCTTTTATTAATTGATAATGCAAGTACATTACTTGTAAATAAGAAAATTCAAAAGGCATAATTAAATAAAAGATTATTCTGGCAAAGCAGTTTCAGTTCCTTCATTCTGTCTACCTTCTAATCTTGCTTCATTTCTTCCACTTCCCCAGTGGTCTCATGGTCGATCTCCATGTCTCTAGGTCCATTGAGGTCTCTCTCTTTGTCTTTGGGCTTATAGACCCACCTGCTCGGTTTTTGTATCTCAACCCTCAGACCGAGTTTGTCTTTCGCCGAGACCTTTTCACCAAGGCGGTCCTTTATCGATGTGCGAGGACCCAACCTTGCCTTCACGAATGCCTGTCTTCTTCTCGCTTCTCCGGCACAGTGAGATTTAACGACCGCAATTAACCATCTGTGGTAACCATCATTAGCAACTTGAGATATGTGCGCCTTTGGTGGAACCCTAAGAGTTGGTCTTCTTTCCGAATATTTCAGCCATGACTGTATCACTGTGCTGCGAAGTTTCAATGGCTCGGGAGCTTCACACAAAAGCTTGGGGATGTCTTGTTTGCGACCCATTTGCCGCCGCACTCGCTCCGGAAAATAAAAGGTCATGTGCGTCAAACCGGCAAGGCACACATAGGCGTTGCATGAATCATGGGTCAGATATTCAGAAATATGCCACCGTTCGATCCACCAAGTGATGTTGCGAGGCTCCTTTAGGAATGCGATCCATTTCGTTACCGAGTGGAGATCGGTGTACTTCCTCTTCCTCTGACAATAGTTCGCCAATGCCGAAGAAGTTCGGGGTTCTTCGATGAGGCCAAAATGTTCCATCAACCAGATCTGTCTGTAAACTTAGCCAGGGTAAGATTGCATGCCAATTATCCCAAACTAACGAAAAAAAAAAGATGTAAAACCCGTAGGGGTCTTACAGTCAGTGGGGACAGAAACAAAAAAAGAGGAAGAAGAGAGAAAAAACCTAAAGTAGCAAGGGGCTTCCCCGAAATTCATGTTCTGGATCTAGGTCGTCCAAGCCCATCAGAGTCTTTGCTAGCATTAGTGGCACTGGATTGTAGCCCTGGGACATGTCTTCAACAATTTGAATCAAGTTTGTCAGTCCGGTTCTTTTGCCACCGTGATAGAAGTAAAACTCACCAAGGAGACATAATACGAGCGCTCGCACTCATATCACTGGGCCATATTCCAAGGTATCGGGAGATTGGAAATATTCAATTATGGTTTGAATGTATACCTTTTCGCCAAATATTGCACTTCCGACGACCCGAGATGGAAGACACAACAGCTCTTTGTATTGTTTGTGGACATCAGTTGATATTGGAGGTGACGTCGGTCGGGCAAAATGATTCGTCCCTAGGATTGAGGACCACTCCTCCGGAAGCGGACATAACTCCTTCAAAGTGAACCGAAAAACGTGCATCTTCGGGTCCCAAAAAGTCTCCGCCGCTCAGAGAAAGTCATGGTTGACCCTCACTTGTCGAAGGCTCAACAAGCTCGTCAGCTTGTATCTTCTGAGCTCTTTCTTCTCTTCTTTGGACAAGGTGCTCATCCAAGTGGCAAGCTTCTTCTCAAAAGCCATGAGAATTTGGAGGATTTTTGTGTTTTTGGAGAATATTTGATGAAGACTTTAAAGTGAAGATGATGAGTAATGATCATATGCATAAGATGAGGTATTTATACACCTTCATCCATGATCAAAATGAAGCAAAACGGTCAGCAAGTGATCATATAGTCATTGCCATCACATCCCTTGCCCAATCATCAACGGCTAGAAAAAAAAGGTAATCAAAACCCGCGGGGGTTTTGATACTCCCAGACCCACGCGCGCCTAGCCAAGCCCAAGCCCAATGCCTGCTGAAGAGAAAACTCGCGGGGGTTTTATGGCGAGTTGGGCCCGCCTTCGACGACCAGCCCATCCGCCTTCTGATTTTATTTGGGCCTTGCTTCTTGTGAATTAAATCGACCCGTTCATGTATCTTTTATGTTTTGGGTCTTTTCGTTGGCCCAATGACGCTCGGTTCTGAAATTTTTTGCTCGAGTTTACTTTGACACTTAGGTTTTATGTTTTCTTTTATTTTCTTTTCTTTTTGGGGAAGCGGGATTAATTTGGAATTAATCCCGTCATGTAGAAAATAATTCAAACATGCATTAATAAAAGTGAAGTCATGCATAAAAAATAAAAATAAAAAATAAAAATAAAAATATATAGTCTTGCATTAAAATAAAAATAATAAGTACAAAAATAGTCTTGCATACAAAAATTAAAATGCATGGAGTCTTGCTTGGCATCAGTTTGGTTACCACAAGGAGCCCGAATCGCCGCTATCTTCAACCGGATTGTTACCAGCATTTGAAGTCCCAGCATTGGAAGTGCCAGCCGTACCAAAATAAGTATCCCACGAGTAGTAATCAGGAGCAGTCTGCACAGGAGGCGATGGTTCAGACAGGGGGACTCCCGAAGGATGTACACTTGACGGTGAAGACATGGAATGCTCTTGTGAGGCGGCTAACCATGAATGATTGGGAACCTGCCACTCAACAGATGGAGTAGGCCATACAGGACCGATTCCATAACTGGGGGCTAGCCAACCAGAAGAAGAAGATCCTCCTAGCCAAGAGTGTTGAGGCGCAGACCACTCGTGCATACCCGTAGGCCATGAAGGACCCATCCCAGGAGCCGGAACAGACCATCCAGCAGAATGAGAACCAGAACCAAAAGAGGAAACATTGTAGGGTGCAGGACGTGAAGTAGCGTCATCCGCTAGGGCCTGACTGCCAGGATACCCTACGGATGCACCTGAGTCATGGTCCCTCACCACTATCTCCCGACCATGGCGAGCGGAGCGCACTGAAGCTGGAGTATGACGAGAATGAGAGGGTCGAGAGGTGGCGCTTAACTCTGAAGCATCCTCCACCCAATATGAATGGGGCTGAGTATCACAACCATACCCAGCACTGTGATACGACCCTCCCTGACCAAGTGGCTCCTCCAAGGACATCTGAGCCATGTCCTCTTCCATATTCGGAGCCATCTGACCTGCTACGATGAGATCCAGTTGAGTGTTGACCCTCGACCAAAACGCCTTTACCGCGACCCTCTGGTACAGCTGCTAGAGGAGGACGAGAAGATCCACCAACTTCTTCCCGAGATTAGCCTCGAGAAGAATATTCCCCTAACGAAGAACGGCATAGGGGCTCTGTGCGAGGGGCTCCTGCAATAGAACGTCGAGGTGGTTCCCTGGGAACAGACTCCGCATCAGCCTCCATATCAGCCCTTCCGGCGGTATTGCCGCGATATCTACCTGAGCCGGTGAATGCTCGGTCAATATGTTTCCTCATGGTGCTCCACTCCTTAGTCAGTTGACGGAGGTAAGCCCATCTTGGCTGAGAAATAGCAAAACTAGGATTATATGTATGAGGAACATGTCGGATAAAAAGGAAGCAGCATGAAATGAGGAATTACCGGCTTCCGCTCGAATGCTTGAAGTGTGGAACACTCGCTGCTGTTCTCCACGTCCAAAAAGCCGCCAATCTTTTTCCTTTCTGGCGGAATCTCCACCTCAGCGTCCTTGGCATAAGGCCCCAACTGTAAACTTTATGGTCAGGAATCAGCCAAGACATAATAAAGATAAGGACAAAAGAAAAAGAAAAATGAGGAAAACCCGCGGGGATTTTGTGGTCTCCATAGGCCCAGTTCCGCGGCCCAGCACTCTTCAACAGCCCAGTTGAGGCAATAAAACCCACGGGGGTTTTATGTCACAAGGGCCCAATTTCGCGGCCCAAATTCGCTTCAGCCCATTCGAATTAAATCATGCAACCAAAAACTGACGGCCCGAAGACTGCGGCCTAAGGGTTCCCAAAATTCAGGTAAAAATCTGAACCCGTTTGCATTTCCGAAAAAATTAACACTTTGTTTTTTCTGTGATTTTCAGGTCACCACTAAAAAGGGACCATACATCATCCGGTTGCCACATAAAAGAGCACCATCATCAGCAGCAGTCATCCAACGGATGCCACTTAAAGGTCTCCGACGACACCATCAGCAGCATTTGTCCAATGGATGCCACTTAAAGGTCTCCAACGACATCATCAGCAGCAGTCGTCCAACGGATGCCACTTAAAGGTCTCCGACGACATCATCATCAGCAGTCGTCCAACGGATGCCACTTAAAGGTCTCCAACGACATCATCAGCAGCAGCCGCCCAACGGATGCCACCTAAAGGTCTCCGACGACATCATCAGCAGCAGTCGTCTAACGGATGCCACTTAAAGGTTTCCGACGACATCAGCATCATCAGTCGTCCAACGGTTTCCACCTAAAGGTTACCGACGACATCATCATCACCGACACCATCAACATCAGTCGTCCAAACGGTTGCCGCCTAAAGGCCTCCGACGGCAGCACCAACATCACCAACATCATTTGGTTGCCATATAAAAGAGCACCGCCAACATCATGTCAGACATCAAGCAGACAACATCTCAGGCTACTTTGACCTTCGTCCTATTCGGACTCTATCAAAGTGGGGGCTCTCTATAGACACCGGGATTTGCACCAACATAATCCCGACCCGTCAAAAATTCGATAATCATTTGGGCCGGATACCAAAATGGGTCATTGAGCCCATGTGATTGGCAGAGCAAGCATAGATATACAAAGCGGCCCACTATCTGAAATAAAACCCGCATGGGTTTTATTAAATCAAAGGCAGCCCAGAAGAAAGGTAGCCCAGAAGCAGATCCGGCCCAGTGACTACAAAACCCGCTGGGGTTTCGTATTACCTGCAGCGCGTCGTTTTGGCTTCGTCCACATCAGCGATCCGCGTGAAAGATAGAAAAGTCGCGGGGGATTTCTCTTCAAAAGCTGGCGCCAAAAATCCATGCAAACACCTTGATTTTAGCTCACGTGGGATTGACTTTTGACCTTGACTTTTTATAACCCGCGGGGGTTATCTGATTGCATGGGATAGGGGCATGATCTTAGGGGTATGTCCCCCATTTTTTTTCCCTCCAAACCTCACCTCATTCACCTATAAATACCCCCTCCATTCCATGCATAATCATCAATTAATCTCATAAACCATCACCATTATACTCAAATTCTCACCACATCATCCTTATTCTACTCAAATTCCATACCAAAACTCTCTCAAAATCCTATCTCTAATACTTCCATATAATCTTCCCACCATCCTCACATTCACCCTTCCGATCTTCAAGTCAAGGCAAAGTCAAGCATTTCGACCGGCGCATTCGGGCTCCTAACTCAAAAGAGGTTCGCTTTCATTTTCATTATTGTTGTTTAATCATGTAATTTGTACGTTAATTCCGTTACTTGTACATATTTTGTAAACCAAAAATCTCATTTTTATATTGCATGATGAGAATATAATTTTGTGAAATTAATTAAACTTCTCCCCGCTCTTTTTCATTTTAAATGTCGATTTTAATAGAGTCTGTTTTCTAACAGGCGAATTCGAGAATTCTTATGATTCTCGAAATCGTAACCTTACCCCCGGGCTTAGAATCGGGTTTTGTAGACCGGAGTCACTTTTATTATTTTTTACGGTTTGTCGGTTTCCTTAAATCGGCTGGCGACTCTTAATTCTTTTATAACCCGTTTAATTATTTTAAACATACGGATTTACACCAAAATAATTAAAAAAATGGTTTAATGTTTTCCACACACTAATCCAAGGTTAAAACCTATAGAAAATGGGCTAGAAATTGATAAAACCCCCGCGGGGTTTATCAATTTCATCCCATCTTCTCTGGCCAATGAAGATATATGGTCCAGTCTATGGACTGTTAAAACCCCTGCGGGTTTTAACACTCCATGGTGGCTCGCTTTGCTTTGTGTTGGGCCTGGGTCGGGTGTTTGGTCGGTATTGAATTATTTCTTAAAGTATTTCGGTGTAATTTCGAGTGTTTAAATAAATGAAAACGGACTTATAAATAAATGAAGTTTCATCACTCCGAAAATGAATTTCAAAAATAAAAATATCCTTATTTAAGGATTAAGCAACCTTATTCGGCTCCTAATCACTTAAGTAGCGCATCACGGGAAAAAGCGATCGCTTTCTTTCCGGGGTCCTACATTCACTGCCTTGATGACCTTGGCATTAGGTTGTTTGATCACCTCCACTTCTATCTTTTTGGCCTATTCAGGCTTGATCCTCTTAGCTTTTGTCGCATAGGTTTAGCATCGGGGAACTAAGGGATGGTATGTTGTTTAACAGGATCCTAGCGTACAGAACACCGGTCGTGTCTAACCCGGGGAGCTAGAGCCTTTAAACTATGGTCGGGTATTAGGGTCAAGTTTGGTCCAAGGTAACAAAAAAGGGGATTTTTTAGATTAGACTACGAGAAACAAATAGAAACAAAGGTATAACAAATGATAAAAGGCAAGGACTCGGGGGATCAACAGAGCCAACTTAGTGAAAGACTAGGCTCGGTTTTCATGATTTTAGGAGTGGTATGTATTCAGTTGTTATGTGTAAGGATTGCATAGATAAAATAGCATCAAACGTCCCTCTCTCAAGTGGTAGTTTGATGCTTACTTCCCGAGGTCTATCATCACTCTTACATATGATGGTCCTTGGTAGTATTCAAGTGCAATCCAACCTAATTAGTTCCAAAATCTCATGTTAATATAGATTAGGAACTAATTAATCAATCCAAAAATTTCCAACTTAATGCTTGGAGAAGGATTCATAACCTATCGGCACCAAAATCCTTCAAATTGAGTAAGGAGTAATGGAGGAGACACTTAATTACCTAATTAGTCACCCTAATCTCACTAATCCAAGCCTAATCCCTTATTAGGGGCCCTAAATACGCTCTAACCTTAAGAAAACTAGTTACACATATTCACAATGAAGATAATCACAATCATCCAGCAAAACTTAAACATGATTCTAACACAAAGAAAATAGTCCAAACTAGCCACACTAATTACCAATGCCAAACAACTATTATAAACAAGAAATAAACAAGAGAGAGAAGGAAAGATACCTAAGTATGAATAATCTGAGCGAGATCAATAGAAAACCATAATAAAATCCAAATATAACTTGTAATAGAAATCCAATGGAGTAACAAATTGTATTTAAGGGAAGTTAATAAACTTAGAAAATGATGCTAAAAACCTAAGAGTTTCTAAAAGAGGCTAAAATAATGAGAGAATAAAAGATATATATGTTAGGCTATGATATGAGATAATAATGAAAGATATCCAAGATGTGAAAGATGTCCTCAAAAATAGAGCAAAAGAGTATTTACATATAGGTTTCATTAAGTCAAACATAGTCCTTTTAGCCTAAAATTTACGAAGCAGCAAAAACAAAGCGGGTGAGACATGGTCAGTCACGGTCGCGACGTCCTCTTCTAGGCGATTCTTATTTTTCTCCGAAGGAATCTGTCGCGGGTGCGACACTTGTGATCGTGGACCCGACATCTTGGGCCTTCTGGAGTCACCGGCGTGACAGTCCTTGTCGCGTCTGTGACACTACAAAATCCAACTTACTTCTCTCGGAATGTCACAACCGCAACACTCCTCGTCGTGGCCAGACTGTGCTGTCGGGGAAAAGCTCTCCTTGGGGAGTCAAGTTTGTGACTCGTCAGTCACGAGCATGACCTCCCTATGTCATTTTAGCCTTGGCTGGCTTAAGGGGGTCACGGGCGTGACCTACAATGTCACGATCGTGACCTCCCTGATCAAAGCTCCTTTGAGGTTGTGGTTTATTTTGATGATATTTTGGTGTATTATGGGGATGAAGGTGAGCATTTATCCCACCTTGAGAAGGTATTTGAGGTGTCGAGGAAACAAAGGCTATATGGGAAGATCGAGAATTGTGAATTTTGTACCTCCCAAATTATCTTATTGGGGTACATAATCTCGGGAGATGGTATCTCTATGGATCCGTCTAAGGTGGAGGTCATCCATTCTTGGCCAACCCCTACTTTTATCATGGAGGTCAAGATCGAGTTTCCATGGTCTTGCATCTTTCTATCAGAAGTTTATTCGTGGATTTAGCACTATCACCTCACCTATCACGGAGTGTATGAAGAAGGGCGTGTTTGAGTGGATTAAATCGGTCCAATGAGCATTTGAAAAGTTGAAAGTTGCTCTATGTGAGGCACCCGTTTTAACATTATCGGATTTCACTCAAGTCTTTGAGGTGGATTGTAATGTGAGTGGTATACATGAGCATTGAGGTCGTTTTGATGCAAAATCTTCGCCCCTTAGCTTATTTTAGTGAGAAGTTGAACGGGTTTCAGAAGAACTATTCCACATATGACAAAGAGTTGTACACTTTTGTTCGAGCCTTAGACCATTGGTCTCATTACCTATGGCCGAGCCAATTTGTATTATATTCCGACAATGAGGCTCTCAAGTATTTGAATGGCCAACACAAATTGAATGCGTGTCATGCCTTGTGGATAGAGTTTCTACAAAGGTTTAACATTGTGGCCAAACATAATAAGGGGAGTGTGAATGTGGTAGTGGATGCTTTGTCGAAGAGGCATATTCTTTTGTCTTTGTTGGAGGCAGGGGTGCTTGGTTTTCAAGTTCTCAAGGGGTATTACCAAGGTGATGGGGACATTCAACATCATTTAAGTGGAGATGGAGGCCCTTATGTGTTACTAGACGGATATTTATTCAAGGGAAACAAGTTGTGCATACCGCGTTGCCCTTTGAGGAGATTGTTGGTTAAGGAGGTTCGTCGAGGAGAACTTGCCAGACATTTCGGCATCAACAAGACGATCGACATGCTTAAGGAGCATTTTTATTGGACCCGAAGTGGATTTAATGTTCATCGAGGGACTTGTCTTCTTATCTCGAGGATGATGAACCCGAAGTGGATTTGAGGGAAAATCCTCCTCAAGAAGTGGAGTGAAGTGTCCCGGGTACCCTATTTTACCCTCATAACATAGGCTAAAATGGTCGATTCCTGACCACCCGAGGAACTACAATTTCATGTCGACCCGAGCTTGAGTCGGATGATCATGGCCATCCAATGGATGGGACGGGATGGCATCTAGGGAGGAGTTTTTCCATATCGGCACAAATAACGAAGACGGGGACCGGAGGGGAGGTGCAAGGGTGAAAGAAGACCATGGTTGGAGGTCTAGCAGGGCAGTGATGACCGTGGCGTTCATTTTCACGACCGTAACATATGGTCTGGGATAACTCAGTTGGAAGCCAGGGACGTCGTAGGCGCGACTACTCTGGTCGCGGCTGCGACCCTTTTCTTCCTCATCACGTGACTTAGCCGGATTTTCGAGGGAGTTGTGGGCCTTGTTGCCCGAAAGGCATCACGCTCGCGACGCCCAGGTCGTGACGGAACTTCCACGACCGTGACACTTTTCCTCGTGTCACGGCGTCGCGCCCGCGACAACATTGGTCGCGGCCGTGACACAATGGAGCCAATTTTTTGAGTGGAATCTCTCATCGTCACATCGCGACCGTGACGATCGCCGTCTAGTCCGCAACGCTCGCACCTAGACGTTTCCCCCTTGCACAAGCCATCGTGTCGTGGCCACAACGTCCAATGTCGCGTCCACGACGCACTTGCTAATCGGGGCTCTTTGGTCTTTCATTATATTGCTGAGTTGGATTAGGCTTGGGAATGGAATTAACTTTTGGGTTAATGACCCTTTCAAAGCAAATCTCTGTTGGGGTATAGTCCCCATCCTTACCTATATAAAGGTAATTGGAAAAGAGGGAGAATTAGCTAAGTTAAATGATATAAATGTATTTTTGAGGCCAACTCAGAACCTCTCTTCCAAACCTTGTTTACTTTATCCATTGATTGATTAATTGATGGTGATTTTTTCTAGTTCTTGGTGATGGATTATTTTCCTTAAGCCAAGTCCATATCAAGTCTACTTGAGTGTGCAAGCTTGGAGTATTTTTTGGTATTGCTATTAATCGTTTTCTATCAAGGCTTTATTATTATTATCAATAAGAACATTATTATCATCCTCTTCAAGCATAGAAATTCTTATTCTCCCATCATGATATGCTTCACCTTCTCATCTTCCAACAAGCACACAAGAATCAATTCATAAGGTGGTGATTTATTCCCAAGTTGCAAGATTCCAGGTACAAAGAGAGTTTCAAATTCAAGGGACAAACCTAAGAAAACATCTTGAAATACATGGTTTGTAACAAATATTTAACGTGGATAGAAGACAAGATAGATTTGGAGCTGAAAGTGATGCAGATGTTGAATGAGGTGAAAGAAGAGTTAACTAAAGTTAGGATGGTTTTAAAGTTATGTTGGTTCAAAAGAAAAATAAAATTAGGTAAGAGTAGGTAGAAACATATTTTGAATAATTCAACCTTGCAAAGAACAAGGATTTGGTTTTGTCATCTAATTTTTAGGCATTTGTTATTTCTCAATGGCTGCCAATTTGTAATTTCTTTATGTGTAGACGAGTTTCACGATACATGAGTATCATGTTTTAGGAAATTGGGAACGCTATTAAAATTTGTTGTTGAATTATTGTTACAAGGAATCAAGGATGGTAAAATGATCGGGTTAAAACGGTTAGAATCAATGTTGTGTTAGGATTCTCAGGGCGTTGTTAGCAGATAAACAATAAATAAGGTGAAGAAATAAATAAAGATTCAACCCAATGAGTTAACATGGAAAAACCCAAACCGGGAAAACAACCACGAACAATGTACTATCAAAGGGTTACAAGTGTTTATCAGAGATTCACAGATCTCCACAATCTCTCACAACCTCCTTAGAGTTACAAACTGAGAACTCGGCACTCACAGATAAGCTTCACACAACCCTCTTGGGGACACAAAGATTACAGGTCAATATCTCGTGGTATAAGATGAAACACTCTCAATTGTAGTACAAATAAACCTAACACCAAGGCTTTATTTACAGTACAATACTATAAGATAATAATAGGTCAATAACAATATCACCCTTCCTAAGATAATGTGTGTCCCACTAATTTGATACTATATTCCAAAGTAATATAATATCCACATGTAATCAATCAGCCTCGATGTGATTGTCCCATCACAATTTAGTAACAATATAACATTTTCCACTTTATATTAATATTTTTCCTGAATGAACACAATCATGAAAGAATCTTCAATATCATATGAAACTTACCCACCAAGCACAATTTTGACTTTCCAAAATTCATCCCACCAAAATAATAATTTGGACTCCACAGAATTAACCCAATGTTGATGGTTCTCTACTATGCAACAAGGGATTTTTGCATTTTGGACTCCAAAGTGTAGGGTAATCAATTTTCCGGACCCTTGGCTTTTATTGATATTTTTTTGGACCCTAAAGTTTATGGGATAAATAAAAAAGGACCTTAAAATTTATGGAATGAAAAAAAGCTCGTGTACCATTTTTTTTCTTTCCATGTTTGAATTTCTTTCTCGATTGACGCCAAACTTCAAAACTAAGGTTAAAAGTAATATTGAAGTTATAAAACACATCCCTTATTCATGTCAGAGTCACTTACACTCCTAAGTACACTTTGTAATTATAGCTTCAATATCAATTTTATAGCTTCAATATTAGTTTTAACCTTAGTACTAAAGTTTGGCGCCAATTGGGAGAGAAATTCAAACATGGGAATAAAAAAAGAACGGGGCTTAGGTTTTTTTTTTCAGCCCACAAACTTTAAGGCCCTCTTTTACCTAACATACAAACTTTAGGGTACAAAAAATTAACATTGAAAACCAAGGATTCAAAAAATTAATTACCCTATACTTCAGGGTCCAAAATGCAAACAACCCTATGTAACATGCTTTCATATGTGAAGGCGAGCTTGAATACCACAACACATGAGGTAAGGTATGTAGGGTTAGGTTCAGTGCAGTCATAAACCATAAAGGTCGATTTATCATGGATTTCAAAAAGAGAAATTGTAAAATTATGAAATCACAAGGGTTGGATTATTATAGATTTTGGGAAGAAAGAGTTTGGAAGTGTGAGGTTGTTGAACACGAAATTGTGCTAAAAACTCTAACACTTTTTTGAAATTGTTATAAACTAATTTAGCTCAAGATCAAGGACCTGTATAAATAACGATGGTGGATAATACATAACTATCTTGGATTATATTTTATATTAGGGATATTCTATCATAATAAAAATAAAATCAACTGCTATTATTGATTTCATATGTGAAATAGTCAATTATAGTAACTTGCTATAACAAGTTAGTATTTATAAATTAACTAGTGGCGGATTCAGGATTCAGAGTCAGTGGTGTCAGATAATTTCCTTAAAAAAATTGAACAGAAATAAATGCTAAAATAAACGTCAAAATATAACCAATTCATGATAGCCCAGTACATAAATGTCAAACTAAGCATTAAAAATTTGCTCATTCATACACATACAACAATCAATTAACAAATCCTAATTTAATCACATTGATTTAATCACATAAATCTAATTCATAAATTGCAACCAAGTACTATGAGAATAAATTCAATAAAGAGGAAATAGTAACTTGAAAAAAAAAATCATAGAGTGACTTTACATAAATTATAATTCGATAATGGAGATATTAGAGAGATTGGGTAGGTGTCTAAGCGAAAAAAAATGTATGGGATACAAACTGGCAGGCGGCTACGTATTATAACTGCTGCAATGCCCGCCTAATGCAAATTTTTTTTTTCAAAAAAAAATAGAAATAGGTCAAAAACACGGGCCCCGGATTGAATCCACAACAAGAGTGTCTAATTAGTTCCTATTTCTCACACGCAAACAACACCAATGGGCTACACAACTATTTGTGATTTTGTATGGTGTCAAATAGTATATAACCAAAACAGTTTTTTTTTTTTTCTACATAGATTTTTCTTTGACAATTTTAGCGGTGTCAATTGACACCACACCTATACATGTAGATCCACCCCTAAAATTAACCATCCAATTTTTATGGCATGATGGAAATTAAAGATTTGATTCAATGTGAGGGATCAACAAATAATGTGGACTCACTCATATACTACCTCCGTCCCAAATTGTTTGTCCATCTACCTAACTCCCTTGTCCCAAAATGTTTGTCCATTTTATAATTCTAATAATTTTCATTCCTATTATATCTCTAATAAATACTCTTTTGTTTCGTTTTTATTTTTCTTCACATGAGAAAAGTAAGGGCAATTTTGGTACATTACATATTTTTCACCCCATTTCCCATGACCATTGGACTTTTAAATATAGTTGGATGGACAAACAATATGGGACGGAGGTAGTACTCAATCTCCCTTGTATGCGGTTACAAGTTCCATGTCAATAATTATATCCTCGGTTTTCGTTATGAGATGGAAATTTTGAGCAACAAGTTATATTGCAACATAGTAACAAATATATACTCAATTTTTTATCTATCTGATAAATGTCAGTTTGATTTTTTGGAGACATCTACAAATTTTAGAAATTGAATGATTTCATACCTCTGAATGATGAGAGGATGAATAAAGCATTGTTTTTACTATGGTATGTTACAACTTCATCTTTAAATATTCTGTTTAGGCTCTAAAAGACTGGAACTTGGTTCTATGTAGACATTTTTATAGGCATTGTGCACACCTTTTTCATTTAGAACTTTTACTCTATGTTTCTACTGGTCTTATATTGTATAATTCATTGTGTGGATATATTTTCTTACAATAGGAATCCACCTACGTACACAACAATTAAGGTGCAAGCTTTAACTAGCAAAGGTGGCAACTTTGACATTAAAAAAAATTGTTTGAATTTTATATTTCCAATTAATTGCCAGAAACAGTATGTATGTTATGCACCTTATTGCTTGAGCACTTATAAAAATTATGAATTTTTGTCATTGAACCTCCTGTTAAAAGTCAATATGAACTATTGATTGAGTTGATCACATCATTTGATTGAGAATAATAAGTTTTTATGTCGATGCATCAAGATGGTTGTTAATGCTATAAGTAATTCTAATCACATTCATTTAATTCGCATCTTAACGTTCAAAATCTCGTTTTGATTTCCTGTAATTTTTATCGTAGGTGATTGAAGAAACCACTATCTACTACCATATTATTTTGCGTGTTATTTAAAATATTCATTTTTATCTTAACTATTGTTTTCTTTTTTTGGGGGGGGGGGTCATAACTATTATTGAGTTCATAGTTTTATTATAGCTTGGTTTGTTTAATCGAACAATTACTTTTTTCTGGTTTAATTTTTTGAATTTCTTCATGATGTATGATTATATCCATCTCAACCAACGCTTGGGTATTTTTAAATTAAAGACGCAGCAATCCATAGATGCTTGCTAGTATATATGTGTGTGTATGTGTGTGTATATATATATATATATATATCAATATTATTTTTGAATCATATAATTGAAATTAGTATTAAAATTTATTTTTATTACGAAAATATATATATGAATAATGATTGTACAACTTTCTCCACAATACCTTACTCCATATTATTTTTGAAATTAAGTGCAGTTAAATTTCATCACTTTCACCTTTCATCTCCCAAAAAAAAGAAATAGATTCATGATTAGTCATATTTTAATATTGTTATTGAATTTTCTCAAAAATTATTTTCCATTCATAAAACAATAATTAATCTCTCTTCATTATGGGTGGGGGCTTTCTATTTGCTTGCATTCCAACTCTATCATGAATGATGTTGTGATTGTTTATCTATGCTTAAATTTTAGGATTTATCATTATTTTTTATTTGTTATTATTAGTTATACAACTAAATATTTATGCATTATAATTTCTCTAACCTTTTCAATTATCTTAATCATTTATTCTAATATTTAAGGTTAAGTGTTCTTTGGGATACTATCGAGAAAGATTTGCAATGAATTATATAATTGCTTGCGTTTATTCCAATTAACTAAAAGAAAAATTACTATTATTCTTTATTATAATACGTGTTTAAGACAAAATCATATTACATCTTTCTTAATTTTATTTTTATTTTCATATAGTTATAAATTAAATAATACTTATTAATTCTAAAATTTAAGAATATATCAAACAATCACAATATCAAACAAAGTCAAGTTGCATTACTTTTTTCTATTATTAGTGTCACAAAAAGGGATTATTGTTTTGAGAATACACTAGCATTATATATCCTCTGCGATGCATGAGAAGATTGTCAATTACTAAACTATCGAGACTTATGTGTCGTTAAACTTTTTTTTATAAGAATATGTGTGTTAAACTAATTAAAATCGAAATATTTATTTTTCATATATATATAATTTATTTTTCAATTTAGTGAATTAAATAATATTAATATATTAGTTATTTACTACTAAACACTAATGTTTTATAATTTCACTAACCTTTTTTATTTTTAATTATATTTTTATAAGATTATTTCTTATTTATTTGGTGAAAACAAGCTTCCAACAACATTGTGTTTACGGCATATAGACATAGTTTCTATTTTCTTAATCATAAATTATGATATTTAAAATTAAGTATTTTTTGGGATGTTATTGAGAAAGATTTCAAAAGAATTATAAATATATTTGCGCTTATTCAAACTGGTTGATAAAAGATTAAATATTGTTCTTTATTATATATAATTAAGGCAAAGATATAACATATATTTCTTGATTTTATTTTCATATTCATAATAATATTTACTAACAAAACTGAAAAATAATTATTTAATCAAGATTTTCCGATTTAATACATATAAGTCATATTTTATAATTATTTTATATTTAATATATATGCTTATTTTATCAAAGAAGGTAGTGAGTAAAACTTTTTAGAAATTTATTATTTAATCAAGATGTTTTAATATATCATCAATTTATATACGTGAAAAATAAATAATTTAATTTTAATAAATTTAACACACATAATTCTCACTAATAATTAAATTTAATAACTAAGAATATTTCCATGGATCACATCAATGCATGTACACAACCTTGTTAAACTATCCTCTATTACAAGCAACAATAATTAAATAAGAGGATGAACACATATTATCCGAGTGGCAATACTCTTCCCACTTTTTTTTTCACTCGGGTAAAAGGAATAATAAAGGGTTTAGGAGATCATTTTATCTTCCTAAGAAATCTACGTACAAAATAGAGGAAAAAGCTATAGAGGGACTATGGTTCCAAAAAGTTTTAGCAAGTAAAGCATGCCCCTGATTTCTTAACTTAAGTATATACATATATATTGTATGACTGGAAATTTGCAATACTTCCCTTAAAACTAGTATGACACTATTAACATAAGTATGTGTAAAAGTCGTCCATTTCTCCAGAAATTTCTAAACAAGGACCAAATGTTGTGTATCATAGTATATTCCAAGAAAGCAAAACTAATGTTATTAACAAAGAAGGTTAGGTTGATGTGGTCACATCCATTGATGATGTTATATATTTTTATATTATTCTACATCCTGCATGCAAAGATTCATTTATAAATACCTATGAGTCTTTAATTTTGTGATGAAGGGTGAGAATGTTTTAACAGGTTCTTGATATGAATATCCCATTTCTATTTTCTTTAACCTCCCCTAGAATTACACACTTTACTTTCTTCCTTGCTAATAGGTATATATCCTTTCACTACACAATTTTTTTTTTAGTTGACAAATTAAAAACAAACACAATGGGGAAAAAAGAGCAGCAGCAAAAGATATGGCTTCAGTTAATGACGATAGGCATTCTTGTACTAATGTCAAGAGCATGGTTGATCGAGTCGGTGACAAGTCCTTCAGAAGTGGATGTCCTGCGAGCTTTGAAGCAAGGGATAGACCCAAACTCAATCCCAGAATACTCGTTCCTAAGTAGCTGGGACTTCTCAATGGACCCTTGTGAGAGTCCAGGGGCTCATTTCCTAGGAGTCCTATGCTTGATCTCTGATGAAAACTCGACCTTCAGTCGTGTCACAACACTGGAGCTAGATGAGGCCGGCTATGATGGTTTCTTGACTGATGAGATTGGGAACCTAACCGAGCTCACCTCCTTGAACTTGAACAGGAATAAGTTCAGGGGTCCTATCCCTGAAAGCTTTCTAAAACTTACCAAATTGACCACACTATTTATATCAAACAACTTTTTCACAGGGAGCATACCTACTGGTTTAAGAAGACTCAGGAGGCTCCAGCAACTAGATGTGTCATACAATAAGCTCGCTGGCTCAATACCCACATGGATTTCCAACTTTCGGACCATGAACTCATTGAGGATGTCCAACAATGGCTTTTCTGGGAGAATCCCAAGTCTAGCTGGGCTGTGGCAGCTCACTGTATTGGATCTCAGCAGTAATCAACTGTTTGGTACATTACCTCAACTTCCTACAAGCCTCAGAACATTGTCACTCAGCCATAACGTACTTTCAGGCACTGTTCACTTGTTGTGGAGGCTTAAAGAGTTGAAAACATTAGACCTAAGTGATAACAGATTCACTGGCTCAATTAGAGGAGTGATTTCCTTGCCAGCAGTGACTGCAGTAAATCTGTCAGTCAACTGGTTCACTGAAATAGAGGTGGCCAAATTCACAGGAAGGACAACAATGTTGGAAGTGCTTGATGTGCATGAAAACCGACTTCAAGGACACCTGCCTGTGAATCTAGTCACTATCCAAAACCTAACAGCCATCAATCTTAGTCAGAACCGGTTTTCAGGGACTATTCCAAGGGATTATGGGCTCAGACTAGGCTCACCTTGGAGGCGTTTGTACTTGGATCACAACTTCCTAGTGGGAAATGTCCCCCCAGAATTTGGCAACCCAAAGCTAAAGATCAAAGGGAGCTTGGCTAACAACTGCCTCAAGTGCCCCAGGAATTTCACAATGTGTAGTGAAGGTCAACGTCCAAGTTCTGAGTGTATAGGGCAAGTGACACCATGAATTTAGCAATCACAACGACTAATTTCCTTCCTACCACAAAAGACGATAGTTAGCATGTAAAATAATAAACAAGAGGGTCAATTCTTTCAAGAAATGGCTCAGATAAGTGTATTAGGATAACTATATACTGTTAATATGTAAATATATTCAGTCATTGAAACTGAATTTTTCATCTTGGAACTGAATGAGCTTTACACATTCTAATGCCATCAAGTACAATTTGATTGTTCAAAGTGCTACAATTCCGAGCAATAACCAAAACAACGTGAAACAAGAAGCTACATGTCATATAGAATTTAAAGAAAAATCTGAAGTTGAGGAAGGACAAGAGTTCAAAAGAGCCAACGAATGCTGACATTACCAAGCCAAATAAAAAGAGGGAACTGCACCACAGCGATGAAGAGCAAGAGATAATGATGTCTGCTTGAATCATAACTCCTAACTTCTACAAAAAGAACTCTCTTCATAGTCTTGACCAAGAAGATCCCGGTGTTAAGACAAGTCCAAGGCATCAAGAAATAGTAAGTAAAGCTCCACAGTATCCTTCCAAGCACAGCTAATGATAACCCGGTAAACATGTAACCAGCATACGCCACAATGTCTAACAAGGGTGCTTCACCACTTCCTAAGGAAAATAATGATACTTTCAGCAAAGAGACTTGTAATAACCAGCCCAACATTCCTTTCACAAACAACAAGCTCAGTGCTTCTGGGCTAAACCTGTCAGAATGTTCATTGCTTCCTGAGTTACTACCTCAAATTAGGATTAGGAGCGAGTAACTATGCATGTACAAAGGTTAAAGGATCACATTCTCAATATGAGTTCATTTCTGCATACTTTTACTCCATTACGTTAAACACTGCATGCAATGTCTGTTGAGGTAAGGACTCCTCAACGGTAACAAATTCAAACAACTACAACAACCTTAGATTTAGCGAATTTACCTATACATGATTACTCAATTGAAGATATCACAATAAAACCAACGTTTGACTTACATAAGATGCATCACTTATGATCTATATCTAGGTTAGTCTTAACCAAAAAGCAAAGCACCCTTGAAGTTTCCATGACCAAAACTGCTGCCTTTACTTGATAAGCATATTAAATACCGGGCAACAATATGTCAACCCAAGTATGATTGAAATGACTACATAAAATCCAGTCCAAGATCAATTAAATGGTTATTACAAAATCTATAACTATCAAATGGTTCTCACTAGCACATCACAATATCAATTTCTTCTTTTATTCATGGCTTCCATTTTGTAGCCCTCAAATAATGATCGTTTACTATTTACAAATGAACATTATTCCATGGTGCAAGGATCATGATCAATCAAAGAAAAATAGCACGTCTGAGAAGAGAATATAGATTGGTTTCTGTCCATGATCATTTAGTTGGAAAAGGCACGAAATACAAAAGAAATAAATAAGACAGGTAGATAAATGCGTACCTTCCTCGAAGACCCAGCGAAAGTCCAGCCAAAACAACATAGGTACCAAACGCCATAAATGGAATGTATAAATCCGGTGTATTAATGTCATCAATTGGAGGTTTATATGATAGTCTTCCACCAACTGGTTCACTAACTCTTGTCCAGTGTCCCTACAGCGAAGAAAATTGATAGTTAAAACTGAAAGAATATATGATAACTTGGTTGAAAGAAGAGAGAAAGTAGACTAGGTGAGAAAGACTATACTTACCCTGTGCAAAAATGGTAAAAGAACAAGTTTCAGTTTGTTCCTCACATAGTGATCATTCACTTGAAAGTAATATTGGGGGTCAGAAAAGTACCTACTTATCTGCTCCAAGAAGCAACATTCGATTCTTCATCGCATATTAAGAAGTTAGAAGATATTGGGTGTGTAAGGAAGAGCTTACATTGCTTTGCACATATTCGGAACTGGAACCTAGAATTTTCTCCCCATATGCACCTAAACCACCACGGATAAAGCCAGACCCAGCAACAGAAAATGCGTCCCCAAATGGGTTTGATGGGGAGTTTATCGGTGATCTTGGTATACAAGGTGGCCCTCCTACATTGTCGTACTTATCTACAACAATGTCCACACACAAACAACATATTTGATCATAAAAACTGCTACACCAGCCACAATTAACAATTCTTGAACCAAAACTTGAGAAACTCCCTCCCCTTCAATTCTATATTAATTGAGTTTTGGGTGTGTGACCTTAGGTGGACACTGACTTGGGTTTATCATTAGTAGGCTACCAAACAACAATTCATCCTGAAAATCTCAGACATAATACATCAGAAATACGTTGCAAGAATCAAAGTCACAAATTATTTGTCATACAAAAGGCAAATCAATATAAACTAGAAAGCATGAGTCACTTATCACTGTCGATCACAAATAATCATCACAGAGTTGGATGAAATAGAAATTTAACATGAATTATAAGTAATTATCGTGACATTTTAGGAGTATAAATTGATAATGTATACTAATTCCAATATCAAAAGTAATTCAAAGTTATGAATTCCTACACATGCCAAAAGGCCAATGGATGTGAGAGAAAGGGCAGGAGGTGTATCCGATTTGTTAGAGATTTGATTTAGTATCTAAACTTTTGTAAGATGCAACAAATCAAATTTTAGCCTATATCACTTTAACCAACATGAATCTTTCACGGAGCTTCCTTCGTAGGACATGCGGAGGAAATATGATGTTTATTGACATAATTCTCTTACGTCCCATTCAACATGTTATGTTAATGACGATGAGAATTGAATTAATAATGGGAATCAGAGCGAAAATGAAATATGTTTATGAAATTTCAATTTGCTAGTTTGTTATGAGGTAATTTAAAATGGGATAGATGAGAGTAAAATTAGCATGTTCTTTGACTTCTTTCGTGGAAATAAGTGACATGACTTATATGATTTGTCTTACTCACTATTCTTTATTAAAAATTATTTAAAAAAATACAAATATTTTTCTACTATTATCCACCTTATCTCCACTTTACCAATTTATGAACATATATCCACACTATCCTCAACTTAACAATTTACCTGCATTTGGAACTTACCATCCACAGAAAAGAACATTTACTAAAATATCTTTTTGATTCATTTAAATAGAGTGAGTATATTAGTATTTGATATTGGCTTATAAATTATCACCTCTGGTGTTTTTATTTCCATTGTTTTCCCTCACCTTTTACAACTCCCATAAAGCAAACATTTGAATTGTATTACTAGTTTATGAATTTTCATTCCACTCCTCAACTCCCTCATACAAATGCACACTTGGATTTGTTAAGTACAGAATGTTGCTAGTTTATGTTGTTGTATGTTACTACTATGTAGGTTTATGGTTGTTTTGGTGTCCCCTTTAAAGAAAATTTTTTTTTAAGCAAATAGAATTTCTTAGGTTTGTTGGCTTGTAGTTTCCCTCCTCTCTAATATAACCTTTGAAGGTGATTCTTCATCAATCACTCATTGACGTGGCGAGTGACTCTTAAGTGATCGTAAAACTTTAAAGATGACCCTAGAGAGGCCTCAATATGAGTCAAGTGATCCTTAAATTGTGGATTAGATCATAGATTGATCCTAGACCTAGTAAACGAAGTTGGGTACAGGTCCGGTTAATGTTCGGTATAGATACTTTTTGGGTATAGAATATAAGGGTCGGGTATGAGCTAGATTCACTTGAAGTTCGATTCAGGTCATTTTCGGTTGAGGCATGTCCTGGTTGGATACGAGTTTGTTTTGTTTGAAGATTGGGTTGGGAATTTCGGATCAGCTACAGTGACTCAGATTCAGGTCAGGTATAAGTTGATTTAATCTGGTTTGATTATGGTTTGGTTCAATTTTCAATTCGATCCCAGGTTGAGTCTGAAGAGGTTCAGCTATTAATGATATCAGTTGATTTCATGTCAATGTTAATCGGTTACTCTATGAGCGTCTGAATTGTTTCAAGTAAAAATAGGCTCGGTTGATTTTCAGTCAATGGTAGCCGGTTGTTAAACTGGTCTAGGTAAGATTTGATTCAATGTCAAATCGGGTCAAATTGGGTCGGATTAATTTGAAACCAACTTTTTTTTATACACTAAACATATGCATATAGAGCAAAAACTATAAAGTTAAGGAATATGAATGAGGATACTATCAAATTGAATGCAGAAAAACTTGACTCAATTTATTTTGGAGTATTGTTCAAACTCAGTTGACAATAGGTTGAATCACTTTGACATATGGCAAAATGGATTATAAGTTGAGTTAGCTCAAAAGCAGTTATGGCTTGAATCGAGTTTGGGTTGTTGGTAAATTAACGGCCACTTAGTTAATTATTATTAGTTAATTAACTAAATAGGCTCAATTTATCTAGAATACAGTTTCTAGATAATAATCATAAACTGATTAGGATTAAGACTTCTTATCTTATTAGTATTCCTACTAAGTGTTTGGGTATGTCTCTAAGACTAACCTATAAATATATACATATGTGGTATATATCAGAATACAAGTATCAATGAATCTAATCGATTCTCTCTCGGGTAAACCACCATCGGAGGTTAGGGGATTTGGGGTGTGAATATACTGATGACTCCGTAATTGGTAGCTACCACTCCGAGGCGTTGCCCTCAAGGACTCGAGAAAGGAGATTGCAGTATTCGTGGGACAAGATTCAACAATACGATTCTAATCGCTTTCGCACTAAGTTATTTCGATTCCACTCTATAGTGCTATCAGAGCCAGGTTGCTTGAACTTGTTCTCGAATTAATCTTACCAAATCAGTTTAGGTTTAAGTAATCTGCTTAATTAAACATAATGTTTTCTTATGCCTGATTTGTATAACTACGTGTTTATATGCAAGGTAGAACTAGATTATGAACTACATGTTTATTTTTCTATACTAAGAATCATGTGTTCATATTGATTCCAATTAAACTTTGTGTTCATGCCTCCCAATGAACTATGTGTTTATTGCAGATTTTTTTTTTTTTTGCCTAAGTTGAAGAAATTATATGTTTGTTATGTTTTAGATAGACTTGGTGTCCAAGTTTAAGTAATGGATGTTGAATTATATGTTTGTCCTCAGTCACCCTTGATTTGTTCATAGGCTATCGTGATATCGATCCTCATATCCTATAGAACTGCGTTCTATAACACAAGTTGTCAAGATTCGTGTTTGGACCCTTACCCAGAAATAAACTTGGTGTTTATGCTTAATTGACATGAACTGTGTGTTCCCTTATTTTTGTCCATAATCAAACTTTCATGTTTTGATCCATGAGCTGTGTTTATATGCTACATGTTCTTAAGCTCCTATTCATGCCCAAGGTTAAACAACACTGTGTTTGGTTTTATGCCTAAATAAAATGTTTGTATATCCATGCCCAGATTAACAATAAACTTTGTGTTTATCCCTAATCTCTATAGTTTGTCACATCCAAATTGACACACTCTGTTTAATTTTCTCTCGATTGCCCTAATCTAAAGTACTCTGAGTCTCTGTCCCAACCTAGACCCCTTCCCAGAATCTGCCTAAATCAAACATCAGAGATATGGGTTTATATGTTACACCCACATCATCCTCCACGAATATTTTGGCGAATCAGAAGAACCCTAGAAGAGTACCAACCGTTTTTTAATTGAGATAAAAGAAAAGGGGTATAAGAAGAGTTTTTCGAGTAAGACTCCAAAGACAAGATTTTTCATAAAAATCGAGGGTCGGATAGAAGAGTACCAATTGTTCCTCCATATCCTCGTTTTGACCCCATGAACCCCGATCTCTGAGTTTTCCGGTGAAAGAAAGACGAAGACCACCAAGATGAGAGGCGCGTAGCCCTCACGTGTCGTTGCCTGAGAGGCGCGTTGTGCGCGTGGAGGATACCATGCCCTCGTCGTACGCTGATTTATGTGACGACAACCATAGTTTTCGAAGTTTGAATGCCAGGAGAGATCGAGAGTTAAAGGGGCAGGGGTGTGAGTGGCGTTTTTTCTCATCAATGGTCGTTTGGGGTTCTCCGCGGCAATCGTGGACTATTGGGGCGATGAGAGGAAAGGTTCACAGTGGCTATAGCCTGGAACCAAGCTTAGAGTCCGTTTTCATGGCTGCCGTGGTGGTGGGAGAAACGCAGATGGGAGGTTAGATGAAGGGGAAGAGGATTAGCGAGAGAGAGGGGAAGTCGAGAGTGAGAAGGAGACTAGGTCGTTTGGCATGCAATGGGAATCGCAATGGGAATTTGGGAATTCATAATGACAACCTTCTTGTTTGTTTTGTGATAATTCAAATTGGGAATATAATTGGAAATAAACACACATTGACTAAAATATATTTTATTGATTTATGAATATTTTAATAAATTGAAATGGATAAAAGGTCATAAATAACACACATTTACTTCTAGAAAATCAATTACCATATGAATTTTAAAAAAAAAAATTAAGTCTATAAAGATTTTAATAAAAATTAATTAAGCATCAAATGAATTAAAAAAATTAAAAACAAGTATATAAACGTTCAAATTATGAATAGTTTAATAAATTTACATGATAGACCAATTGTTGACGGCTGTCGTAAGATTCAATAACTCAACTAGGTTTACTAATATATCAATTATAATAAATATTTAATTAATAGAAGGAGAAGACGTAAACCCTATTACATTAGTAATATCTCAACCGATTTAATAACAATAATATTTAATTAATATAAGGGATTATAAGTAAAAGTAATATTATGTTTAGGTGACGATAGCCAACAAAATTGACAATAAACGTGAGTTTCTATTTAATATAAGCAAAAAAATGAATAAATATGAGTTTTTATTTTTTTAAACAGGGATAGTTTTGATATTTAATAGTGACTAACGAATTCCCAAGGTCTATTACCACACCCCCATGGTAATAGATTGTTGGGAATAGACCTCTTCTATTCCCATTCTCATTCCCTTCTTTTTTTTAATTACCATGAAACAAACATGGTAATTTTATTCCCAATTTCTATATTCCCATTCCCAACCCCCTACTCCCTCGTACCAAACGGCCCATAGGAGAATAGCTGTACTGGGCTAGGGTTTTTTGTTTTTGTAATCGGACTTGCTCCCATTGAGTTTTTGCATGGACTGATATTTTGGGCTATTTTGTTGCCCTACACGACTACACCAGGTCCCCCTCTACATTGAGTTCTGATTATATGTTCATCAATATTAATTATAATTATGTGTTAATTAGTCTGCTATGTCTTCATTTAATTAGTATGTTTATGATTTTGTATCATGTGACTTACTACCTCCGTCCCATATTGTTTGTTCATCCAACTATATTTAAAAATCTAATGGTCATGGAAAATGGGATGAAAAATATGTAATGTACCAAAATTGCTCTTACTTTTCTCATGTGAAGAAAAATAAAAAAGAAACAAAAGAGTATTTATTAGGGGTATAATGGGAATTACAATCATTGAAATTATAAAATGGACAAACATTTTGGGACAAGGGAGTTAGGTAGATGGACAAACAATTTGGGACGGAAGTAGTATCTAGTTATAATTATTCTAGTATTTATTGATCTTAATTTATGTAATTAATTTTATAAGCATGCTAGAATTAATATGATTATTTATCATGGTGTAGTATGAGATTCAGGTTAATATGATTTAGTGTCGTGTGTTAATCTCATTGTATTATTAATGTAAATTTATTTTACATAGAGCTAATTGTTCATTTTACATGTCATTAATATGAATTTGTTTTAATGTTACTTGTAAATTTGTATTATACGTATACGACATGTGAACTGTAAATTAGTTTCGCAAGTTATTGTAAATTCGTTTTACAATACCCTAATATAAATGAGTTTTATATGTCAAAATTATTCGTATGAGTTATAGAATTTGTTTTATATGGTATATGAATAATGTGATATTATAAATTAGTTTTAGAATTAATGTGAATATGTTGTCGTATTAATTCATAATATCACCTACATATTTGTCTTGTAAGCTTTGTGTTAGATTTGTTCATATAAAGTTTGATTTCTTAGGTTTTTCATCGGTGAGATAGTACATATGCAATTCAGTTTTACATACTAGACTTATAAATGTGTTTTATAATATATCTCATGGATTTTATTTGATGTTTTATGAGTTTGTTTTATAATTTTATGTGACTATGTTTCATATAATTATGTCGCCTAAGGAATAGTTGTAATTCAGTATTACAAGCTATGACATTATGAGTGCTGATATTTCTGTAAATTTGTTTTGTATATAATATGAGTTAGTCTTATATGAAAGTACATAAATCATGTTTCATGTATGACCAATATATGTGACTATAGATATAAATTTATTTTATGAGGTCATGTAGTCATTCTTGTCATGGTCTTTGTGTAAATTAGTTTTGCATAAAAGGGATAACTAATATAATTATACAAACTAGCTTTGTGTAATTATCATGTAATTTTGTTTTACATATTTTTAATTAATCAATAGGGACTTACAAAATGACAAGTGAAACTTCTTATGTGATTTTTCTATTACATAAAAGGTTACTAAAGACTAAGTTTGACTATGTGAAATTGTTTTATATATCCTCACCTTAGTTAAAGATTATATGATTTTGTTTCATATGATCTGAAGTCAATTAAAAAAGCAATAAAATTTTATTTTATATGCTTATCATATGATTTTGTTTCATGTAATACTAATTGATTAAGTTTAACATTGATTAAATGATATATAAATTCGTTTCATATACCATCCCATGTAAATTTCTTCTACAAGGACTAATCAATTAAAAATTTTAGGATATGGTTTGTAGCCATATCTCACTTGTCTCATATTAATGTATAAATTCATTTCATATACCTTATTGTGTAAATTCATTTTACATTTATGACCGATTAAATTTTGTAATTCCCACGTGTAAAGTAAGATAGTTTTACTTACAATCAATTAGAATCATGAATATTAGTTTGACATGACATAGCGTAAAATTTGTTTTTACGTATAACACATCGATCTTACTTTTATAAATATGTTTTATGTAAGTGGAAACATATTCTACTTTATGTACTGAATTGATGTTAACAACTTTTGAATAAGTTTCAAAGATTGATCAATCATCGTGACAATAAACAACATATCATTAATTTGTTTAACAACATGATCCATATAGATGTGTTTCTTTTATGGAAAATTTTGATAATTAAATTTAAAAGGTTTCTAGTTTATGTCGCTTGCAATGATTATGAGCCTAGCAAAATTTTCGTTCGAGCGATATGAACGATGGAACTTTTTGATAATCTAATTATTAAAATGTGCCTGAATTTTATGTTTTTAATAGGAACAAATAATATATAACTCCCCCAAAGTTTTGAAAAATGAGGATTTTACCCTCCATATTTGAAAAATCTTAATTACCCTACCTAACCTTTACTGTTTTTATAAATGTATACTTTTTCTGATTAGTCAACGATATGAACATATTTATCCTTATAATTTTATTTGGTTTGACAAAAATAACCTCAAGATTACACCTTCTTCTTCAAATTACAAGACAAGACGTGAACCCTTGTGATCCATCTCTTCCTTTTTTTCTGGAGATATATTCTTCTTCTTCTTCTTCAAATTCCACCTTGGGTTTGTGCTTTTACACCTCTTTTTCCCATTTCTTGGCTACTAATTTCACCATACTTCATATCTCTTCATTGATTATTGCATAACGCAGACCAAAGACAGAGGGTGGGAGGGGGGGTTGAAGAAAATGAAGAATCTTTGAATTTAATTGGTCACGAATCACCTGCTTTCTGGGTTTGTAAGTGTAACACCCCCAGGTTACCAATCACCAGATTAAGCTAAAACACTACTTAACCCAATGATCAGTAGCGGATAATTACCTGAGAGCACTACCGCCGTCCATGAACATGGACTAGGCTAAGACCCCAACATGCCACACCAAAAGACTTCACCCAACCCCACATTTAGAACACCATGCAAGACATCACAAGCATCAGGATAAGACTTCTAGAATTTATACAACCCAAAGTAGTGGAAACAACTTAACATACAAACCATTCTTAACACCAGCCACAAGACCAAAATAACAACAAAACTCATGAATTCCGTCACACCCCTAGTTATGGCTCCTGTACTTCCAAAAAGGAGCTCCAAGATCACCTAAGTATCCTCTAGGTTGCCTTTGGGTTCCGCCCTTCGGTGACTTTGCCCTTGCCTTTCCCTTGCGGCCCTAAAAGTAACAAACAACTTAAAAAGGTGAGTTTACTCAGTACGTATACTAACGAAATTGACTAAACAAGTAAGAGTAAGACTCGTTTCTTTTTATACAATTACCCCTAGGCGCGCAGCTCCATTTAATAAAATATTGAAGTAAAGTTTGACAGAGAAGGGTTTAAAGAATCAACTTACAAGAACTCTCATTTTTGGTAAATACCTGACTTCACAACATAAATATCCATTTGACAGGATAACCGACCACCGGTTGATTAGAAGTGTAAAGGCAAACCATGATTTTTCCACAATAAACTTGCAAAATTAGGAATGCAACCATCATTCACAAGGAGCATAAATTCGTACGAAGCTATAGAAGTGTTGAAATTAATATGCTTATCATCGCAAAAGTTTACAAAGAGAAGGTAACGTGCTATGGTAGGACTTAACATGGGTGCCCCTACTTGCGATCATCGGCTAAGCCTCCGTATGCGCATACCCGGACTGATCGGGAGATCCGGATGGTGGATAATTATCCTATACTGGCCAGGATTCCATGATGTGCAACTAAAGCACTTCAGTTATCTTTTCCTTGGGTGCACTAAGGCATGGAATAATTTCTCATGAGGTGCTCAAGGCACGTGAACATGGGGTGTATAAAACACTAATTCCATGGTGTGCTTTCATGCACATAAATCAGGGGCGGGGCTTTATTACTTAAAACAACTGCTAAAACTTTGGAAACTGTAAGTCGTAAGATAACTTTAGTAAAAACTCGACAACAAGCATGAAGAGGACTTTTCCTCGAGTAAAGTTAGCTTATAAAAAGGGCTTCCTGAAAGGTAAAATCCTTGATTTTTGGTATTCGAATGAAATCTAGTTACTTACAAAATACAGGGAATTTTCCTCTTTAACAACACTAGTTCTTAAAGTATGAGGTTCGCTTCTAAGATTCAAAATTTACCCATAGAAGAGCATCTTCCTTGTAGGAAAAATTTTTCGGCATGAAACCATGTACATAAGAACCATTTGGCGCATAATTACAAGAATACAGGAGTAAATAATTTTAGTACATGTATGGCTCAAGAACTATGTAGTACACGTACCTGACGACGAAAACTACCAACGAGCAAGGACTTGAACAGTGCACGAGCAATGATCACTTGAGCGAAACTTAGAGAGGAAGAAAATTTAGAGTTAGATCTTCTCGTCTAGATGGGAGAAAAGCGAGGAATTCTTAAAAGACAAAACCGGTTCGCAACTAAAAGAATTTTCCTACTTTTACAAAGAGGAGGGTAACTATTGCTGTAGATATCGGATTGCCACACAAGAGCAGACCCTATCTTCTAATTCTGAAAAAAAAATTCCAGAACTTCTGTCCTTCAAACAGACACCTATAACTTGCTCATCCGACGACGTATGAACGCAAACCATATCATTCCGGAAAGCTTAAACAGTCCTCTACAACTTTCATGTTCAGACCCGACGCCATATCAACCTTTAACTAGACGAAAACTAGCCATTTCTATTCTGCCGTCACTTAAATTCCAGATTCGCATCATTTTACGGTTTTGGTCATAACTTCTAAAATACACATCGAAAAGTCGATCCGTAAAAATCGGGTGTTAGCTAACACTCTTGTCCACCTAATTAAACTCTAATATCACCAAAAATCCTCTTCTTCATTTTCTGGAAAACGCAAAACCAACCAGAATGCACCTAAAGTGTTCAAAACTCACATGCATGTCTAAGTCTTTGTGATTTAGTCAAGAGTTCTTCAAAAAACCACTATGGTATCATCATATACACAGAAACTCAGCCTTATTTGGTAAAAAGGACACTAAAAACAACCATTTTAGACTCATGTACTTTCACAACCACATTCACAACTAGCACCAAATTCCACATGCATCACTACAACACCCTTTTTAATTCCTACTTATGCATAAGTTGTAAACATGCATCTTGAATCCACTAACTTTTCTATATTCTCACCAAGAGTTAGGCTTCTAATACTACATGCATGTTTATTTTCATAAGAAGACCTCTTGAAACCATCAATATAACAAGGATCTAACAAGAACTCACCTCTTCCTTTCTTCCAACTTGAAACCCTCCTTTCTTTCCTTGAAGAACTCAAGAATTCTCACACTAAAATCTGAAAATAACACCATTTATAAATAAAAACTCAGATTACCACTAGATATGACCATTAGAATGGAAGGAGGAGACAAGAGGGAGAAAATTACACTTGAAAAAGGAAAGAAGAGAGGGACGATGAGGATGGTGGTGGCGCCGGTGGTCGGCGGCGGAGACGACAATGACGCCCGGTGGCCATGGACAAAGTAAGTGGACAAGCAGAGAGAGGAGGGAGCCAAAGAGTCACACCCAAGAGTTTGAATGATAAAGAATTTGAGAACCCCCCTCATTTGATACTCCCTCCTTCATTTATATAACACTAAGAGACTCCCCTCCCCTCCTGCTCTTGTTTGGCCGGTCCAAAGAGGCCCCCAAAGGCCCAAATTATTTCCTCAATTTATTCTCCCACATTTAACTTATAACACTCCTAACTCAATTTTCCCAAAGTATACCATCTACAAGAAAAACTAACCATGGTGACTAAAAGTAACGTAGCTCTCGCTTTACTTTTCAAAAGTAACCCCTTAAAACATCTAATAAACTCATCCTAAAAGAAAACGGGTTACGACCGATAAGAGTATTTTAAATTATCTTTTTCTTGGTCAAGACGAGATATTATTAACTGAGAGAAATTCATAGGAAATTAGGAAACAACGCGTTGCACTGTTCAAGTCCTGAAAAAACGTAAACTGGTTATATATATAAAAAAAATAACATAAAATCTTTAAAAAAAAAAGCACGCCCTTTATTTAATCTATAAGTTAGTTCTATCCAAATTTTTGATTACGACGTTAATCACACACATAATAAAGGGGTTTTTCTTGGGTTGTTATAGTAAGAATCTGTAATCTACTTTTAATTAGTGTTAGTGATTGACAATGATGATTGATGATCATCCTGTTTGTTTCTTTATAAACTTATGACTTTGAAGATTAGGTTTTTTCACAACACTTTTGTTTCATAAAATACCCTCAAGATTGCACGTTCACAAATACTTCAGCAATGGAGCTTCATTCACATATGAGAAGGGGGTGGTAGGGTTGCGTTTTATTGAGCAAATAGGAGGTTGTAGCTGACGGTAGAAAAGAAAATTTAGGGAAAGAATAAATTTTAAATGAAGGGTAATTTGGAACTCTCACCATTTAAGTTGAATAAGCAAATCTGAAAAAGTACATATAAATCATATTAACAATGGTTAGATATCGTATTTATTGCATTTATTATTTGTTAGGTTAGGTAATTAAAATTTGTCAAATATAGAGGGTAAAATCCTCATTTTACAAAACTTTGGGGGAGTTATATGCTATTAGTTCCTTTTTAATAGACATGGAACTTGCGTTGGCTAATGAGCTAACCACTATTGAGAAATTAAACGACACCTACTTTATCATATGGTATAGAAAGATAAGGTCTTTCCTGGTGCAAAGGGATGCATTTGCACCAGATGTTTAATCGTTGTATGAACAAAAGAAGGATGAAATTCGCCAAAGAAGGGGCTTGCCAACACAACCTACATCTTAGGGACGACTTTATTTATTACTAACTCTTATTATTATTGTCCGTTTTAAGTTTCATTATGAGCTAGCAAAGAAAGTTTTCTTTGTGTTGTTATGTATAATTTAAAAAATGAAATGTGTTGAGTGCAATCTTATTGGCAACATATTGTTGCTATTTACTTTGCAAACGTGAAATGAAAATGAGATCAGTTAGTTATGCTAATGATATCAATATCAATTTTTTAAAATTTCTATGTTTCACATTATCATTCATTTACTTAAATATGATGATTTGCAGGTTGAAAACTATATCAACATTAAGTTCCTCATCAAATGAAATGTTGAAATGGCTTATCAACGGCGCAAGTTATGATAGCAATGAGGTTGATTTCTCAAGCTCATTCATTAGAAAATACATGGAAATTCAACGGTTAGAGAAGGAGAGAATACGTTTACTGGCAGCAATCGCTCACGTTATACAACAATTGGGGACTTCTTCTTCAACTTTAAAGAAAAAGAAAGTCATAAAAAGGGATTGGGATGAAGCTCACGATCGCCTTGTGCATGATTATTTCGTTGAAGAACCCATGTACACAGAAGAACTATTTCGTCATAGGTTTACAATGCATAAGCATTTATTTCTCCGTGTAGTTAATGCCCCTGAGGCTCGATACAACTACTTCAAGTTGAGGTATGATGGTGTCGGCTGATGTGGCTTGACCCCACATACTAAGTGTACAATGACCATTTGACAGTGGCATATATGCCGACTGTGTTGATGAGTACTTTAAGATTAGCAAGATAACTTCTTTGGAGTGCTTGAAGAGATTTGTTAATTGTTGAGATATTTGGACCTGAGTACTATGAAAGCCAACCCAGGCTGATGTAAATGGACTATTACAAGTGGCTAAAGCTCGTGATTTTCCCGGTATGTTGGGGAGTATTGATTGCTTGCATTGGACTTGGAAAAAATGTCCAGTGGGTTGGAGGCAATTATTTGAAAAAGGACTTTACAAAGTGCCAACAATTATTCTCGAATCGGTTGCTTCGCATGATCTATGGATTTGACCAAGGGCGGATCTAGCATGGGCTCACGTGGGGTCAAGTGACCCCGCTTAAAAAAAAATCAAATTTTCTGCTTTAAAAACTAACCTGGATAGTTAGGTTATATATATAATATATGACAATTTTATAGCACATCAGTATTGTTGGCCTAGTGGCGCGTGCTTGCTTCCACAAGACACTAGCAGTCAGTGGTTCCTTGTTCGATGCCTGTGTCTAACAAAGGTTATTTTTACTCAGATTTTGCAATCCAGTGGTCATGTGTTCGATTCCTGTCTCCAACAAAGCTTATTTTTAACTCAGATTTTGCAATCCAGCAGGGTTGGCTCAATAAGTTGTGTTAAGTTTTATTATCATCAATTGAAATCAAATGTTAGTTCAATTTTAGAGTAATTTATTAGATTTTCAATTTAGATTGGTTAAATGCTGTGATTATATAATATAATTTTTAGAAATATTACTCTTTTGCTATATGTTAGTTGGTTTAGTAGAATTTCTCTATCAAACTTGAAAACTTATCCTGATAATATTTTTTAGGTTTTATTATGTTCAACTTTCTTCTAATTTTAATTTAATTTGAATTGGTTTAAACACAATTAGTTTAAATGACATTTAATTACTTGAATAATTGTTATTGTAATCGCTTTTTTTAGTGTAAATGGAAACACATTTCAAAAAATTACCTACTCAATCACAATCTCCTTCAAACTCTACCAATATTCCTTTGAATGAAGAAAATTGAACCACATTAATTAGTGAATTTTTTTAATTTCTTGTTTTGAATTTTTATGTTTGACTTTGAACCCGCTTGATATTATTTCTGGATTCACCACTGGATTTGACATGCCTTCTCTGGAACTCCAGGAGCTATGAATGACATCAACGTCCTTGATTGTTCCATGTTTTCTTTGAGTTGTACAATGATTGGGCTCCAACATGCGAGTATGATTTCAACAACACGCAATACATAATGGGTTATTATCTAGGGGATGGAATTTATCCCTAGTGGGCTACCTTCATAAAAACAATTTCAGCTCCGCTAGATCCGAAACAAAAGTCGTTCGCTCAACGTCAAGAGTCCTATAGGAAAGATGTTGGACGAGCCTTTGATTTTCTACAAGCTCATTTTGGCATAGTATGTGGCCCTGCTCGATTGCATGAGAAAGATGATCTTACACCAATCATGCGTACTTGTGTTATACCCCACAATGTGATTGTTGAGAATAAACGTGACACATATGGTCTCAGTTTTGAATATAAGGAGGTTGTTGAATCTACTCCTCTTACTCATGTTCAATGTGGCTGAATGCTTACATACAACTCATACTAGACTTAATGGAAGAATTGTGGAAGAGAAATTGTGCTAGGTTGCGCCAAAATTGAAGTTGGGGTTTAATAATGTTGTTTAATTTGAGTAACTTAATTTAAATCCATTGTATTGTTATGGAAGTTTATTTATGTTGTCCTCGAGTAGTATTATTATTTCTACTTTGTCTTTTTTTGGTAGAACTTTGTCTATTTATTTAGATTGTAATTCTAACTGGTTGTTTGTGTTGTTAAAATTTATGAGGAACAATGGAAATGAAATGTTATCTATCTTAAATTTATTCTAAATATGATTTATATCATAAAGTTACTCAAAAGTGAGTTGCAAGAAAAAAAATGAGTTTTATGGTGAAATGAATAAAGAAAATTTTAACAAAAATAAATTGAGCTTCATGATCAAATTAATTTTTCATTAAATATTATCACATAGTTACTAATAAATAAGTTTCAAAAAAATAATTAACAACTAATTAAAATCAAACCACAATAGTGACATTACTGAAAGCAACAATATTAAATAAATACATCAACTAAAATAAATTAAGTCAAAATAACAAAAAGAAAGTGGCCTCAAGCATTAACTGTGGGACAAATTTCACCTACCATTGTAAAAACACCTCTTACAAGTGGATGAACACTCACTTTTATTATATCTTAAAGGGCCGGTGAATCAAATTTCACCCACCATTGGTATCGTTCATCTCAAATATTTGCTTTTTCCATCTACTAGAATCTATTGTGGTAGGTAATGGTCGTTTTGTTGACATTATGATATCCAATGTCACTCTTTGTTTGATAATTTCCTATATAATATTATATTAATAATCGTAATATTATATTTTTAAAATAGTATTTTTCGTTTCAAATCTATCAATAATAATTTTATATATCAAGTCATTATATATATTGAGAAATTCATAGTCTAACACTTTTAAAGTTTGGCTGCACAATTTTCAAGTATTTAAATTTATTCGTGCTATGGATCGGATTTGCTACTTTCCTGACTTCCTGATCAAAAAAAGGGTGCAACTTGGGAAGAAATATTAGTGAACTGATGAGTGACGACCTATCTTGACATGAATAGCCATCATTGAAATCAAACAGGAATACACTGGTAGGTTACGCTTATTTCTTGACATATTGCCACAGAATTGAGTGACGCCCTTCAACTAGTCAACTGTTGATGCTTCTTCGAATTTAAATTACCTAAATCAAATTTCAGAAATTGGTAGATGGGATTCTGGCAACACTTGGTTAATTTTGATCAAACCAATTTTAAGATGAGAAACTGCTCAAAATTTGCCTATATAGTGCAGACAGAATGTAACAAGCAACTGTGCTTGACAAAATTTCAGTTACAATTACAAGAGACTTATTATTGTCAACCTCAGTAAAATAAATCAAACAATGACAATCTTCTGGCAGAAATCAAAAATTCACCTATACCCGAGGAGGGCAAGAGGCATATCAAACTGTTCTTCAATTATGTATTGGGACAGATGCAGTAATGGTTGAAGCATAAGGTATAGCCATCCACCTGACATTCCTCTCCTTGCTTTGTTGTTCATTCAGACACTCAGAAAGCATACCGATAGATGGCATCAGCAACACCGTCTTCATCATTACTAACTCCAATCACATCAGCAACAGCTTTTGTCTTCTCCGACCCGTTACTAAGAGCAACTCCAAGCTTTGCCAATTCGAGCATTTCTATGTCATTCTCCCCGTCGCCAATTGCCATAACCTGGCGTTCAATTCAATCAGTCAGCTACCAATAATCATTCAGTAGGGTTGCAAAGGCAGAGTCCAGAAAAAGAGATGCTATCAATTACGTGCTCTCCACCGAGCTGCCAAACAAGTTTTTTAAGTCGCATTGGTTTGGATAATCTCAATACAGGTTGATGGAACACAGGCATCGTAAGTTTTTGAAGATACATTTCATTGATGGTCCCCTTGGAATTTTTTGAGGGAAAATATTCCGAGGAAAGATAATTGAGTACCTCTTCTGAAGTAGCCCCCAAATGATCAAGCAGGAGTTTCACACCATCTCCTTTTGAGGTCCCCTTGGGAACAATTTCAAGCATGTCTGGAACTGCTTGAACAACCTTTGCATTATCTCCAGTAGCTTTGGACCAATATGGTCTCAAAGTAGCAGCTACTCTCTCTGAAGTGTCCAAGAAGACCAGTTTCTGTTGAATTAAAAAGTCAATATCACTACAAACTAGCACAGGAGCATGTTAATATATATATGTCTGGATACCGGATAGTCAAAGTGCAGGTGTAACCAAGCATACAACATAGAATACTCGCCCTCACTAGACTGATTCAAACTATGCACTGGTTCAGGTTTTAGGAAAGAAAACAAAATGAAAGACAGACAAGTGAATCTTTGATTCATACAGGAACACCACAATCAAGGAAACACAAGAACTGAACTCACAGTCCAAACTAACTTGGCAAAATCAAGATGCAGAAACACTACCTGATTAAATCAGCAAGCTTAACTTATCACCACTTGAATAGCCTATTCAAGATACAAAAGTTTAAGACACTAAAGGTATGTATAGCCAAACTCACAAAGCAAGCTCAAAGCTCACTGAATCAACTCACATATTTGAAAATGGAGTACTTGGACCCAGCTTTATAAGAGTAAGCCAGCAACTAGTCTGACTAAGTTTTTTTCAAAGGTAGAAAACCCTAATCTAACTTATCTAACCTGAGTATTACATAATTCAGCTACTTGACTAATTAAGAAGCCATACAAAACCCTTAGGCTAATGAAATTAACTCAAAAGGTTTATGGCATGAAACATGCATACAGGTAGCAGTGTGTGTTCCCTTAGCTTATCCTTATAAAAAATAACCTCCATGCATGTCTTCAAGACTTAAGTGTATGCTGTCAAATAGCTTAGATTCTGTTTTTTACAGAGCTTTATGTCCCCTTTACCTAAGCAGCTAAGACAACCAAAATTTACCCATTCTTCCCATAATTCCAACACTCAACTTTTCAACTTTTATCTTAACTTACCAATCCTTATTTACCCAACCTTCCCATACCCTAAAAAGAACAGGCCCTTAGTCATCAACGAATAAGTAGGTAGCTTGAATATGGAAGGAAATAGCCAGTAACTGCAGCAAAACAGCAAAAACTTCAGCAGGCCTGGATTAAGCTTACCCAGGTACAGCTAATTTGTCAGGATCATTTGAGGGACCAAATGAACATCAATTAACTCATATAATAACTTGTTGGGTCACTTAACCTGTCTACTAAACTGTGATCCAAGGATTAAGGCTTTAGGATCCTGCAGAATGTGGACACACAAACGGAAGTGTACTTTGAACAATCCTATTATACTAGATTTTGCATTACAGTATTGACCAAGGCATAGCATTCCTTGAGCTATGTGGCTCCAACGCGAGTTGGAAGGGGCTGTGGACTGAGGGTGGTGAAGTTGATTTCCATCAGCATGCCCTGGGCTGGAGGGTGTCAGGGACAGAAAAATTGTCCACCAAACAATAACTTTTGTTACTAAGTTCTGTCAAAACTAATCCCAATCGACCATGCTACAGCCTACAGCCATTATCATTTAGTAAGATTTAGATGACCTCTACTACTGCAGAAAAAGATGGCACTTCCAATCTATTTGAGATATTTTGAAGAGTATGATAGGACTCATGACCATCTCTATCCCCCCCCCAACCCCCCCCCCCCCCCCCCACACACACACAAAAGAGAAAAAAAAATCTTGTGGATAGGCTAGAACCTAAGAAACTTTCATTTTTTTTTATAGGAAAATAAGATCTATTAATAATAGGATGAAAAGATCTGATGTTTATGAAGCATCCCGAAGTTATGTACAACCAAAGTAAAGGTTATGTTTCTTTTCTTATGAAGCATTCCATGTCTAGTGCTGAGTTCCATGAGCAGTTCACAAATGTTGGCCCCATGGATACAGCTAAGAAAGAGGAAGCAGTTCACGACAAAAGCTTTAAACATTATCTCAAACATCTAAACACACATAAACTAAATTATCAGAATGCCCCAGGGATTCTAAAGCTCAGAACAATCTCAGAGAAGGATGGATTTAGGGCAATCCTTTGCAGATGTTGCCAATTTAATGGTTGAGTAAGATGGAAACACGCATGGGAAACCAACCACAACAATAAACACAACCCCCCCCCCCCCCCACCCAAAAAAAAAAACAAATGAAAACAAAAAAAGACGGGTACATATCAATGCTAAACTGTTTGTGAATTCAAATCTCTTGCACACACCAAAATCCTATTCTTATTTTGTAGAGGCCTCTATATCATGGTATCATACCTGCACTTCTGCAGCAGCCAATAAATGCTCAACCGAAGGCATGGTTTCTGCCTGCATAAGCATTACATTATATTAATCACTGCATTGCATGTCACAATTACGTCTAGGTAGGGTTAATTTAGGGTATTCGTGGTCATATTAGGTTTGTCTAATAAGGTTAGCCATTAGCTGGTTCAGTAAGCTAGTAAAGAAAATACAGAGTGTAGGCAAGGACCCTTCAGATTGCTCTATTTTGGTTAAGCAAATAAAGGTTCATATAACAATCATGTTCCTCATTTCTAGCTAAGGTTAGTTCCATTATTTGGTCGTTGAGGTCCAATCGGTACAGGTAATCTTTGCAAGGTTCACTAATAGAAACACGTCTACTACTTGTCCTCTTGAATGCTTTCATTCTGTCAGGGGATTAGGGTTGAAGGCACAGACTCCCAAGTACTGCTAAGTACCTTTGGCTCATGATAAATGCTATGTAGTGAGTCCACAAGGGGGTGATCAAACAATGTCAAGCAACGGTCTCCACAGAATGCAACAAGCGGGATTTGGTGCCTCAAAGAGTAGACAAATGCCTGAAACAAAGAGAATAGGCAACATTTCAGTTCAAAATAACAAATTGAAACAGCCATATGGTATTCCTTTAAATTTACAGCAACATGTTGTCCAGAAAGTAGAGAACTACCTATACATTACATGACAAATACAAGACTTCCCTAAAAAGCTAGTCATGAGTCCCTCACTGGATTCTCCAGTTCATACAGGTCCATGTAGATGTAGTTCAAGATTAAAAGCTATGCAGTTTACTCTGGAGAGAACACATCCTACCTCTCAATAACCCCCAACACACCACCCTCTCCCAACTAGCAGCTACTTGAAAAGTTTGAGGAAGAGAAACTTTGTAAAGCAAGAACCAAGAACATTGATGCAATGCCATTCCTCTTAGGCAATTAGTTTCCAACCTGGCCTAAGACATCTAGCCATTATACAACTCCATATGCAACAGATTAAACACCTGAATTTTGATAGCTAACTACAGTTCAAAAAAAAAAAAAAAAGGCAGCTGACCACTTCTCACTGAAGCAAAAGTTCTAACGGGCACCTATGGTTCCCAACATCACAAATAATTAATCCATTCCATGTGTTTGGAATAGCACAACTATGGAAGTCCCTCGTAAAACAAATCAGTAGCAAAAGCATACCAACAGTTACATAACCAAAACACAAAATGTCATATGATCCTCACAAACAAAGAAATCATAAGTGTCTACCAGCAGAATAGAACTCATTTTCTAATTACATCAACTCGTTGTCCCTCACACTCTGAATGACAAAAGAATATATGCGGAAAGTAGATGTATGAGGCAGCACTGACCTCTTCACAAAAGTTTGGATCTAGATTCCTTTTAAAAATTTCCTGCCCTTGTCTTCCATAAACAAGCAACCCCTGCATAGATCATGAAAAGCAATATACACAGTAATTAATTAGCCATTAGTGACAAGTTTAATGGCATACTTGAGATTCCCTGCTCACCACCTCCCCCCAACTTTCTTTTTGTTCACAAAGAGTTCTGGGTGAAAATCAAGCTTGAACTTCATAAAGAAGTTCACATTAAGAACTATAGGTTCTGTTGAAGTAGAAAATCAACAGAGACACATTGGCCACTGTAAACTAACTGTTCCACACGCCCTCACCCCCATGATAAACATCCACAAAGTATACATAAATAGAACAAAAAACCCTTCTATTTGGAGAAGTTGATGTATCTCATAGAGCTGCCATTGCGCCAACTTTTTCTGTGATTCCCAAGATAGAGTAGGGTGGCTGTTTTATTTGACAGGAAAAAGAATGTGTGACGAGACAGAGCATAGAAGACAATGGAGAAAGGCATTTATCAAAGGAACTTCTCATTGAGATCAATGCTTTACAAGAGAACTACTATTTCTTAGCATCATTATTGTAAGAAATATAATATGTTGTGCCTAGTTTTATAGACCTAGCAACAGGACTATCTCCTAGTTGTGAATGGAAAGTGATGCACACACTGTTTGACATTCGCTCTAAATGAGGCAAGTTATACAACCAAATGGTCACTTGGAAAGGTTGAAAACCAAGCAAAAACAGCATTTTCACCCTGCCCCAACCACAGTGTACAACATGATTGCAGCATTAGAGCAATTTCACAGCACCACAACCAAACTCGCATTTGAGTGCTTGGCTTTTCAGGTTCTTTATAACTGAAAAGTGAGAAGGATGTATATATGGAAAACAGAGCCCAGATAGACAACATCAAACAAGTGAATCAATGAACGCAGGTAATAGAGTCTTTATTGTTTCCTCTTATTCAAGAATATGAAGATCTCAACAAATCAATATAGAAAATGACAGGGATGAGCTTAGATCATTCATTTCATGATTTTCCCTACATCCATTTCACTTATCAAGTCGATTAATCTGACGGATTCGATGGAAGCAACGTATTTGAGCCAGCAACTTCTAATTATTCCCTGTGGACAGCAAGGCAACACTTTTTTGGCAAAGATCTAAAAGAAGAAACATGAAACAGGAAAGGTAAGAGTAAAGCAGTGTGCATGGCCACAGGCGATCATTTTGGTCATATTGTTGCTGACACCATTCTCCCGTTTCATTTCATTCATTCCAATTCAAGCTCAGTTGAATACAAACAATTAAGTATAGAACAGAATGACCGGATTGATTTGGTAGCAAGTGAAGCAACAGAGACAGGATACTCTGATCATATTACCATCCTGGATGCTTATCAAAAAAAATATTATTATCTCGGGCTGGGCGACATCTGACTTTTAAGGGGCATTTCCTAAACTTTATATCCCAGTTTCAGCAAAATAGAACACTGAAAAATAAACCTGATATACATCAGTAGAGTCAATAGTTTTATGTAATACAAGGAAATCAAACGCCAACATTGTACCTAAGTTGGGAAAAAAACATGAATAAGCAATATTGGAGGAGCATGTTACAATAAAGAAAGCCATAAGCATACCTGTAAGAAAACACCAGCCGAAGATTGTGACACAACGCTATCCGCCCCAACCAAATCAACAGATTTCAATGCGTTTATAGCACCAGTACGAGCCTATAATCATCAAATCATCACTAATTAAAATACATTATGTGCATGAAAAGCAGCTAGAGAAGTACCAAAAACAAATACTGACATATATAATTAGCCAAAGTAATATTATGATCTAGACAGTAGGCATCTGCTTCCAACCCTCCCAAAGATTTGACCCGACTCCTCTCCAAGCATATAGCCTAAATTAAAACTCTTTCGATGCTTTATAAGATATAAGTTCCAAGTTCTGTAACTACTATCAGAAATCAATGTTTAATTTTGAAGCAATTTCCAGCAGTGCAGGACAGTAACTCACAAGTCATAAGGTGCCTGTTCCACTCTAAAAACTGAATGGAAAACACATAAGCCAGGTAATCTACAAAGTTAAGCCTTAGCTTTCACATCACAAAGTTGGCCTTTTTGTTGTAATTCATATGGAGTCACCTGAGATACTTGAAAAAGCTACTAAATGCTACCTGTTATTAGCAAGTAACACAAACATGAAGACACCAAATAGTTGATGGACGAACATTAAGCAATAAACTAGAATCCCAACTAGGTTAGCAATTAAACCAGTAAAAAAAAAAAAAAAAAAAAAACAAAAAAACCATGTGTTCTTACTTTCCCTGTTGCGATGATCACTTGGACACCCCTTGATAGTGCCTCTCTTAATGCATTTGCATTTGCTGGAGAAATTTGACTCTTGCTATTCAGCAAAGTACCTTACATCTCGAAGTAGGAAGATATACATATATCAGCATAGGCCAGCAATGAAGACAGAGAATTCATCAATTTTCAGCCAAAGTCTCACCATCCATGTCACAGAAAATATATTTGAACTTCGGTCTATAGAATCGAAGACTGCCTTCTTTCTTCCTGTCTTTTAGGAATCATCATGTAAGATTCTCTCACTGCAAACTAATGCACAGAAAATCAAAATAAACGAGCTATGCATCTCGTTAACATATTAGTTAAGAACACAAACTAGTGGCCGACCAGAATCACCGTCAGCCTTCTCAACATGAGGACCTCCATCACTTTCTGCATGATATGCACTCTTGATTAACCCTTTTCCTTTCCAGCCAAGTTTCTTCAAGATTAGTTCTTCTTCCTTCTCCATTTCTACCTCAGCCTCCTTACTTATCTCATGATCAAAGCCCAAAAGATGTAGAAGGCCATGAACCTGACGAAAAGCAATTGCAACTTACATTAATACCTGAAAGATGCACACTTAAGCAACAGAGAATGTGGATTTTTATTTTTTTATTTTTTTTGGGTCTCCATCAGGTGACCAGTGTTCAACAAAACTGAAATGATATTCATCCAAAACATACAGCAGAAAGAAATATTTTATCATTTTACAATAGACAAAAAAGATCACCGATTACATTATCCAGTGTTTTCCAAATCAACCCACTGTAATAGCTCAAGTACAAGGGACAGTGACAAAAATACATTTCAAAGATGAACTCGTCAACAGTAAAACGGTAACACGTCAGGAAAGTAAAAGGATGTTTGCAATATAATCACCTAGAGTCACAAGAGGTAGAAGTTTAAAACTAACCAAAAGAATACGAATCTCGTCAAGAAGTGTATGACCTCGTTCTTCAGCTTGTCGAGCAGCGGTCTCAACAGAAATCACAATGTCACCCAACATAAGCTGAAAGAGTAACATATGTGTCAAAATTCCATACTCTTACAAGGATAACCCAAAAAAACAAATATAGAATTGCTTACTATTGGCAATCCAAGCTCTGGGATATGTTGGGACATCGAGAGAACATCAGTGGCATGATCTTCATCCCTCCACTCTTTATTGAGTCCCCGAATGAACACGTCGTTGCATAGAAGTACTGACAACTCAATGGTTTTATACCCACCAACATCACTTATAGCAGTATCTCTGGTTTTGTACTCTGAATCTTTTAGTCCCTCCAATGCTGACTTCATTGCCATTGGAGCATTTAGTTGCAGCATCTCAGAAATACTCTGCAAAATAAATACATGATTAGTTACACCATAGAAGAGAAAAAAAAAAAAAAAGTTCTACCTAGATAAGTAATACACCAAGCTTTCCACCCATTCTCCACAAGCACTAGAGCATGCTGAAGGTTCTTGACATAAGGAAGCAGCAAGAAAACAACCTAAAAAATTGATCTTATGGAGACTCGTCATTTTTCAGACCACTAAGAAGTCACTCTAGCTGCTGACTGCTGACTGCTGAGTACACTTAAGAAAGTTAAATAGAGCAAATTGACAATTATACACACAAGAACTGGAGTATATGCGTGCACATAGCCTAACTTGAGCCTAAGAATTTTTAAACCCCAAAAAAAAAACATAGAGAGAGAGAAGCTGCACAAGTACTGGAGTATACGCGTGCACATAGCCCAAATGATCACAATTTTTTCCCACTGAACCCCATTAAGAATTAAACCACTGTGTAGAACATTTTTCAACATACACATCCACATAAACACTTCAGAATGACATCATAAGCTGCACGATAGATGTGTTAAGTCTAAGTGTGATCCCCAGAGTGAATATATCCACATCCACATGATGACAAAAATAAAAAAATAGAATAAAAGAGAAGGAAAGTACCATAATTTCAGGGTCATTGGGCAAGGCTTGTTCAATTAGAATGTTAACACTGAGTTCTAAGTCTTTCTTTTTCCTAAAACAGTTGAGAGCTCTCTTCCTGGCTTTCCAATACCGTCCATTTCCAGGAGCCCTAGTAGCAGAAGAGAAAGTGAGGCCAAACCCTCCTAAAACCATCCATTGTCCAAACCCAGTTGAAGCAAAAATGGAAGAAGAAGGAGTAGTAGTCCTGAAAAGGGTGGGTGCAACAGACAAGGTGGGTCTCAGGGAATAAGAGACGGCGCGTGTAATAACATGCGCCATAGTGGGCTAACCACACAGACACAGCGGGAAGCCGGAGATGAGGAAATACCGAAATACACACATACACCGGAACTCTGGAACCAACCACTGAATCGGTTTGTTACTTTAGGTTTGGTTTTTAGCCGCACCGGAGGCGGAGGGGAGGAGAAACAGGGGACCCTCAATTTTTATTTTTTTATTTTATTTTATAAATAAATGATAAAAGCCTATCAAATCCATAACTTCAATTTACCAAAATTTACCATTTTTACCTAAATTTATCAAAATTTATTAAAAATTGCCAAAATTAAAAAAAATAATTTTGATATATTAGTGTAAATTTGTCAAAAATTATCAAAATTTAGTTTTACCAAATTATTTTTTACTGATAACACCCTAAATAGCTCCAAGACACCTCTCATGTATAAATCAACAAGGTTTGACGCATGCACCTCAAATTAGGGCACTCATCAACCAAACAAGATTAAACTTCAAACTAGTATTTACATTCGTGCGTTGCATGGGACAATATTAAAATATATATATTGTTGGCATAAAGTTAATTAAACTACATATATAGTTGAAAATATTTTTTATGTTACAAAAAGATGAATGTATTATTTTCTTATATTTTGACAAAAATAAAATATTTTGTAATTATGATTATGATATGTAAATATTTTTTCATCTTTTTTCAAACATTAAGATCTCTCTATCAAACATTTTTAATTGAACCGTATAATATGAAGCAAAATCTAAACCATGTATTAAAATATCTCCAATATAAATAAAGGTAACTATATGTTGTGAATTAGAAAAAAAAATAACATTATTTATATCTATTCTATTAAACTATAAAGGATTATTGGATGATAATACACTGAACTTTAGGGGTATTGGACAATAATGCACTGAACTTTTTTTTTTGGACTCTAATACACTGAACTTTGAGGGTATTAGACGATAACGCACTCAGACCAATTAAGCTGGTGGTTGATGTGGTGGTTGTCCTACTTTGAGGTGTCGTTTTTCTATTTTTTTCAGAAAAAACTTTTGCCGTGTAAGAAAGTACATATAAGTAGGATGACTAATATATTTTTTTGGGAATAAATAGAAAAACAATATCTCAAAGTAGGACAACCACCACGTCAACCACCAGCTGAATTGGTCTGAGTGCATTATTGTCCAATACCCTCAAAGTTCAGTGTATTAGAGTCCAAGAAAAAAGTTCAGTGCATTATTGTCCAATACCTCCAAAAGTTCAGTGTATTATCATCCAAAAATCCAACTATAAAAGTAATATCTTTGATTTTGATATTGTGAGTAAAGAGTAAATTTAAGTGCCCACAGCTAATGAGATTAAAGATAAATAAAATATATTAACAATTTTTCCCTCCCTTTCTCATCTAAATATAATACAATATAATTTTGTTATCAAAAAAATCTATATCTATCTATTAATATTTAAAAGTAATATCTTTAAATTTTGAAACACTAAAAGTAGAGTGATTTTCGAAAACTGTGTCAATCAGATTAAAGAAAAATCAATTAATTTCAATATATTTCTCACCCAATGAATTGCAGTTATTAAGTACAATTCAATGCCCATATTATCCACTTTGTTCCAACCAGTTGTTAATAATTAAAAAAAACAGGTGCACTAATTTCGCAAATAACTGCTCAAATTCAATCTCACTATACCACAAACTCTGAAAAATCCCTAGTGGATACTTGTAAAACCCTAAAAATTTTGAATACATTTACCATTACGTCGTTAATTTTCTTTATTTTTTATCTCGTTTATTTTGTGAAATTTTATCTGTTAAAACGTGAGCTCATATAACCGTTGAGGGACTAACAGGAGTGCATTAAGAATTTTTTTTATTGACTAACTAATATCTACCTTTTTTTTGATAGGGAATGTATTAATCTTATTCCGCAGTCGGGCCGCTTAAGCCAGTGTCTTTAGCAATGAGGTCGGACACAATTGTCAGCCCAGTCTCAACCCGCATCCGGGTAGTCAGTTGGACAGGCTCCTTTGTTACCAGATCTTCTTACATGTGAAAAAAAAAAGCAAACATCAAAGTTCCTAGCAATATAGGAAATACTAGAAATAAACAAGCCAACTTCTGAGTTAACGGGTTCATTCTTCTTCAACAATCATCAACATAGATATGACGTTGATTGCGTCTCCTTCCAAGATGATCTTTTTGTAGCCCATGTCCCTCGCCATTTGAATCGCGAATAGGGCAGCTCTTGCTTCCTCTATATCCGAACTTCCACATCCTCTTCCTTGGCGAACTGACACTACAAGCATTTTCCCGCTATTGTCCCTCGCTAGAGCACCAGCCCCATGTACTTGATCCCTCAGGACTCCCCCATCAAAGTTCACATACAAAACCCCTTCAGGTGGGGGGCTCCATTGGTCGGTAAAGCTTGGTGCTGCTGGTGAGATTTTCTTCTGTGCCTGCCGAAACTCAGCCACCATTTGCATCTCTTGTCGCAACTCATAAAATGGATTGTTGCCAGGAGATTTGTGAACTACTTTGTTGCACATATTCCAGCATGTCCACATGGTAATCAGCGCTGTTTCCATTGCTGTCGTGTCTCGCCTCTAAAGGAACTCCAGTAGATCCCCAACATTATTAGGTGTATCTGTTTCATCACCCCACTTCAGCCCAGATGCAATCCACACCACTTTTGCCCCCTGACACTCCACCAGCGCATGTATACTGGTTTCTATCTCTTCATTACAACATGAGCAATAAGGGTTTGTGCTCGGGAAGCGTTTTGTTATGGTTCCCCTTGTCGATAATGCGCCTACACAGGCTCTCGATCCACCCAAAAGTTCTCAGTTTGGGCAGGACAGGCCCTCTCAATAACTTCACCCAGAACCCTCTCAAATTCCCGCTGCTGCTTTGTGGTTTATCCATCTCTTTTTCCCCGATAATTAGATGGTATGCCGACCTTACTGTCATTTTTCCATTTGATGTGTAGTGCCAAGTAATTTGGACTTTTGGCCACGTAGGACAAAGCGGGATATTATTTATAATTTCAACATCTATTGGGAGAAAAACAGCATCCACTAACCTCACTCGCCACGACGTTGTGCCATGGTCGATCAAATCCGATACACGGAGCCATCTAGCTTCTCCCTTGACCGGTGTGATGGGCCTAAACGAGTTGGGACGCGGTATCCATTTCTCTTCCCATATGTTAAGACTCCTTCCATCGCCTACTACCCATCGAATACCCTTATGCACCACTTTGATTGCTTCATATAACCCCTTCACGTGTAACTTGGTCTCGTGCCTAAAGTCGCGTCAAACATTGTCTTGTGAGGAAAATACTTTGCCTTGAGAACTTGAAACACTAAAGACTTCTCTACCCGTGCTATTCACCAAGTTTGCCTTGCCAACAGAGCAAGGTTGAAGGCTTCCAAGTCTCTAAATCCCAAGCCCCCTTCTTTCTTCTTTGCACAACAAGCTAGGCATACGGAAGAAAAGCAAAGTAGCACCAAACGCTGGCAACGCCCAAGAGAGTAGCAACAATTCAACTACCTGCTCCAGGCGCTTAACTACCCGCTACCAGCGCCTAACATCGGAACTCAAAACCGCTCATCAGCATCTAGTGGGTCGCACCCGCTACACTGGGTGTAGCGCCCGCGACGGCCAAAGAACAAGAAATGACGGAAGACTTCCGAGCTGAGTGTTGCACCCACGACCCTAGATGTCGCACCCACGACGGGCAAAAATTTCCGGAAATAAAAAACGGGCAGCGGCTGCAATTAGGGTTAGAAATTATTTTTATTTTCCTAATTCCTTCTTTATAAACACTATTAGTTATCCTTAGGGGGATATTATCTTTAGCTTTTAGTTTTTATCATTAGTTTTAGACTTAGTTTTCTTTAGTTTTCTTTAGCCCTCAATTGTAATTTACTTTTTCTAAGATCAATGCAAGTAATAAATTCTTTAAGTTCTTGTTCCCTTTCACTTTTTGTTTTGCGATTTTGCTTAGTATTAGTCCACAAAAATTCCATCTTTTTAGTGAAGAGGAGGATTAAGGTTCCTTGAATTCTCCCTTCAGGTGAGGATTGGAGCAGTCTTAGTAATCCAAATCATGCTTTTTCTTGTTTGTTCGGGAGAATATTCATGATTCAAGATTCAAGATTCAAGATTAGTACAACGCATTCCAGGTTAATGTTTTCTGCTTCAGATTCAGTAATTAATTTAGTTTATCATTCATTGCTATAATTTACTTTCTTGAATATACATTCGTTTTCTTGTTTAGTTTCTTGTTCTTGTTTCTTTAGGTTAAGTTTTGTTTCCCAATTCATGTTTCCTTTAGGTTTTATTACTTTCAATTCCTGTTTAGTTTAGTTTAATTATTATTTACTGCTTTTTGCAATTTGAAATCCTTACCAAACCAATTACCTTAGCCTAACACACCATCCCTGTGGATTCGACAACCTTACTCATAAAACCCCAATATACCACAACCGAACATCCCGCGTATAAGGCTTGTTCAGCCTTTCATTCATCTCACTTGTGACTAATACCGGGATGCATTCCAGCTCTTGATCCATCCCTGAACAGCCTACACTCGCATACAAATATGCATAATAGGAACTTATAATCTACTCCAGCTCGTCAGTCTCTGTTTTTAGCACGCCATTATTGTCTTTGAGGGCAGTGATGGTATTGTTTCTTCGTCTTGCATTCGCCTGGTTGTGAAACCACGTTGTATTGGCGTCCCTGAACTGCATATAAATGGTCCTCGCCCTCTGTTGCCACATGATTTCTTCTCTACTCAACTTTCTGAGCTTCTAAAAAATACCATGCCTTTCAAGGGGAGATGACGTCCTTTCCAATTCTGCATTGAGCTGTTTTATGACATTTTGAACATGGCCGAACTGACTTTTATTCCACACTAGGAGCACCTCCATGCAGCTCTGTAGCTTTTGTATGCATCTCCCAATTGGGTTCGTCCCCTTTGCTTTCCCCCATTCTTCCTTCACTACCTGTTAGCACCCCTCCTCCATTACCCACATGTTCTCAAATCTTCGTCTCTTCCCTCTTCTCCTACTCATACTCACCTGCCAATTCAATAAGATTGGTAAGTGGTTGGAAAAATCATCATTAACATGCCTGACTGCTGCCAGAGGAAAAATCAGCCTCCACATCACGTTTGCCAAGTATCGGTCTAGCCTTTCTTCAACTGATTGGTCCCCCTCCCGCTTGTTCTACCATGTGTAGTCATACCCGGTGTAACCTAGGTCCGCCAGCTCGCATTCTTCTAACATTCCTTGGAAAAGATCAAGGATGCTTTGAGTTTTCCTCGGGCCTCCTTTTTTCTCAAAGTTGAAAAATATTTCATTCAAATGCCCTCCTATTAGCCAAGGTAGCCTTGAGTGATCTTTCAAGTTACACAGTAACCCACACATATTTACCTTGTCTTGCCCTTCTGCATATCCATATATTCCAGTGAACCTCCAATTCTCCTCATTCCCCAACCCACATAAGTGTAAGTCTATATGATGGGTAGACCAACTTTTAATCTCCACCTTCATCCCCTTTCTCCACAACATCCCCAACCCCCCTGAGCACCCACAACAGTTCACACAAAAGAACTCAAACTCTTCAAAATTCTTCATCAACACCCCGACTATTAGCTTGGTCTCAAATAAGAAGACCATGTCTAGCCTACAGGATCTCAAGACTCGCCTGAGGCCCTTCACTGCCTGAGGTTGCCAAGCCCTCGGAAGTTTATGTCGAGCAGACTCATTGGCGTAGGTGGGGCTAGTCTCCACCAGCCTCCACCTCTACCTCTTCAAAAATTGCTTTGTTGTCAATCGGCCTAATTTTCCTCTCTCCTAAGACTTTATCGTTCACTTCTCCATTCCTCCTTTGTTCCTTGTGTCTATGATCATGTCATCCCCTATCCCAGCCTCCTCTTGTCTACCAGTCCTTCTCTACATCAGAGCCGTCGGTTGGATTCGACTAGCACTTTTTTCTCCTCGGAGTTCCAACAGTTTCTTGCTATCTTCTTTCCAGTCTTCGTCAGTCCCTCCCCCCTTTCGTTTTCACTTCAGAGGCGATCCCTTCAGGTTCGCCCCATACGACATGTCCTCCTCCTTCATTCCCAATTGGTACATTGCACACCCCTTATGCACATGTCCAATCAACCCACATAAATAGCAGTAGTCCGGGATACAGACATATTTGAGCGGAATCCATCTGGGTGCACCGTCAGTCTTAACTCGGAGACCACGCCTTATTGGTTTGGTTATGCCAATGTCGACCTTGATCTTCAAGTATTTTGAGTGTGCTAGTGTTCGGTTGTGTATTTTTGTGGTTTTATGAGTTAAGGTTGTCGGTCCACAGGGATGGGTGTTAGGCTTGATATGGTAATTGGTTCGTGTAAGGGTTTTTCACACATGCGAAAAAGCGGTAAATTATGTAAATGAAAGCAATAAAACTAACCTAGACGTGGAATTTAAGGAAAACAATAAAAGCATGAAATCAAATAAAGCAACTAAAGCAATCAATGAAAACTAGAATGAACAATGAAAGTAAAGGCAAGAATTTATACCTTCGATGACCAAAATCTTCACTAATCTTCAATCTACTTGGATTCCTCCCGAACAAACAAGAAATCGTGAATTGGATTACTAAGGATCCCCAAATCCCCACTTGAGAGTGGAATTTGTGACTCTTAATCCTCCTCCTCACTAAAATGGATTGGATTGTGGCTAACACTAGAAAGCTTGGAAAACAAGTCAACAAAGGCACTTGAAAGGGGAGAGAGAGGGAGAGAGAGAGAGAGAGAGAGAGAGAGAGAGAGAGAGAGAGAGAGAGAGAAAGCTTGTAAAACACTACAATGGAGACTAGAGAAAGCTTGAAAGAGATTGAGAATTGAAATTGCAAGAAAACTTTGAAGAACAATGAAGAACAATTGAAAACTTGAAGAACAATTAAGAGAGATTAAAGCAAATAAATGAAAGCAATAAATCTAATCTAACCTAATTCTACTCCTAAACTACCTAGGCTACTTCCTAAATAAGCTTAATACAAGTGGGTATTTATAGAAGAAGGAGAAATACAACCCAAAACCCTAGAAATAAGTCACATTACGCGCGTCAGTTTTTCCGCAGACACAGTGGCTTGAGCGAGTCTCCAATGGGCGCAGGCGAGTCGGCCTACTGCCCATCGTCAATTGTCGCTAGCCCAGCATAGGTAGCGGGCGTTACCCTTCAGGTCGCGGGCGCGACAGGGAAGTGACTCGGTCGATTCACAGAGGGCGCGGGCGAGTCCTGCTTTTGGCCGTCGTCATTCTCTGTCTCTCAGCATCAGGTCGCGGGCGCGGCCATTTTGGTAACGGGCGCGGCCCCTGTTCTGGCCAGATTGCCCTGTTTTGCCCCAGAAAATAGAATTGGATTTCCGGGTCGGGTTCGCCTCGGGTCTCGGCTCGGGTTGACTTGGTTTGACTCGGAAATCGCTCGGGATTCCCTAAAAACCTTCAATTAAGCTCAAACTTCTTCTAACTCCTTATTTTCCTACAAAACACAAAATCATTATATCTAATATATATACAAGGGCTAAAATAAACACAAACACCCTATAAAAGAGATAAAATTCGGCTCGGAAGGAGACCGAACAACACTCCAACACAAGGGTTTGCTCGCCCCGAGCAAACTAAAAACAAAGATAAAAACAGAGAAAAAGAAACTAAAACCCTAACTCACTTTCACCGGAATCTCGGATGCATTTAGCACATGCATCAAGCTCTTTTAACCCCTCGGTAGCCCGGGTGGACGAGGTAGGTCTCGTGAGGGTTTATAGCAACTATACCCACAAAAGACATAGAAAAGGAGAGAGGGAAAGTGAAAAACAAAACAAGTTTGAAAGAAAGAAAGGAAAATTGCTCGTTTCATGAATTAAGTTGTTTCAACCAAGAAAACGATATTAATCCTCCAAAAGGAACCGTTATGAGCATCTCGCATACACCTAACCCAAACAACTGCCAATCTTAGGGGTTTTCGATCCCTTACACCTCATGTAAAGTTAAATCCCACCTGCGTAAAAATTTAGAAAGTTCTAACTGATTCCGATAGACTCCAAAGACTCACGCCCGAGCTCAAAAACAAACGAAACGAACAATGAAAGAAAAGAGTTGTCCTTCCCCGCATTTGGTCGCCCTTGGCTTGGTGAGGGCCGCAGGTGATACAAGGAAAGGCCCCTCACTTATTAACACTTCAAACTTTTTTCTACTTTTTGGGTTGGGTATTCCCATCAAATTTTCTTTCTTTTTTTTTTTTTTAATGGTCGGTATTAGCCTTACTTTCGGGAATTGGACGGCCCAAAATGGGGTTTACCCTCCCAACACAGTCTTTTTCATTCACCTCTTCGTCGCGAACGATATAGAAGGAGGTTTAAGGGGTAATAGCGCCGTACCGCTAATACCGGGCCCGTGTAGGTTGGCTAAGTGTATGATGGTTGATGTCGTAAAGCCGACACGCCCCACTTAATCAATTTATTTAACTTTGCTTCTTTTTTCTTTCTTTTGTTTTTGCTTTTTCTCCCCTTTTTTTCTTTTTGGAAAACAAACTCGGACATAAATCCCTAGAATCTCCCAGTTTCAACCAGAACATAAAAGAAAGAAATGGGATCTCACTAGACACTCAATGAAAAGAATCTAATTAAGGTAAGTCATGGCAATCGCTCAAGAAAGGGTCGAAAATGCTCAAACCGGTTTCTTTTAAAGAAGATTAAAAACGGCTTCCCAATTTTGACAACAAAATCCAAGAAATGAAGCAAAAAAACAAAAACAAAAACAAAAACGAAAACTTTTAAAGTTTTTCACTCCCTTTTTCTCCTTTTTCACACAAAAATTTTCAATTTTTCGACACAAACTAATCAAAACAAAAACAAAAGACTCAAAAACTAGGTGGTCTACCCATGACAAATGTCTCCATCGTGATAAGGGTGTCTCAAGTAAGGTAGAAAACCAAGAAAAACATATATACAAACACTTATCACATAAAAAACGGTGGCGACCCGAGCCCACACGGCTCCAACAACAAGATAGACCCAGCATTCACACTCAAGGGGTTCGCCACCCAAAAAGAAAACCAAGCATGCATCATGGATCATTGATATATTCACATAAAGAGAGTGGAAAGAAGTTACCTCGAAGTCTTCAATCAAGTGTATTCAATCCACGATCCAAGGTACATCACACCAAAGGTTAGAAATAAACAAGAAAAACATACTATGTGTGATGGTTCACATGCAAGATCAAAAGGAAAAACAAACTATACAAGACTCTAAGGACTAAAGAACTAAGAAAACGAACTAAAATATTTACAAAACGACTCTCACTTTTTTTTTCTTTTCTTAAACTCAAAAACCGGAATGCATACTACCCTCCCACTCCAACACAAAGAGGTTGTCGTGTCCTCAAATGGAAATAGAAGTAGGTAAGCAAGCTACCCAAAATAAAAGAAAAAGACACACACCAAAAAGAAAATAAGAGAAGAAAGAAAACCGACTCACTAATTATACACAAAAGGTGAGGAAGGATATTACGTCGAAGGCATCTTATCAAGAAATTCACTCCTTCTCACCTCAAGATATCAGATACCATGTCAGAACCATTCAATGCTCGGAGTAACAAATCATGCATTCTCTCATGCATCTCAGAGTGATGTAAGTACGAGCACACTCGCAATAGCACATCAACAAACATTAGTGCTCTTAATAATTTATCAAATGCCTTGGAAAAGTCATAGAAAGGACAGACTATAGGAATGTACAAGACTTTCCTAGGCATGGTGAAATGAGACATGATAAATGGGTCCTCCCGTTGACTCGTAAATGGAGATTGGGTATACAAATCAACGGAAGGAGGCAATACAACACAATCCTGAATATGCTCATGCGAAGATTTGGATGCAAACAATGATTCAAACTCAATTTCCATGCAATTTTCATCAAACGCCAATTCCAAATCACAACTTTCATCCAAATAATTATCATAATCAACAAATGGTGATAAGGAAAAAACAGGGTTAGACCACATCATAACATTCCCAACATCACACACAGGCACAACTTCATCTTCATCAATATCAGATTCACAAGAAGAACTATCAACATCAAAAGACAAAGGTGCATCATTCAAAACTACGTCAAAAGTGAAAGTGAAAGGCTCCGGGTCATAACTCATAGTGAATGACTCATAAAGCATGTCATCATCAAAAACATCATTGTCAACAACCAAGTTCAAACAATCATGATCAATCCCAAAAGAACTAGGCTCATCATCACAAGAATGCACATCAATTGACTCACATACAAGGGTAGCTAATGCCTCACTAATGCAATGATCCTCAATAAAAGTGAACAAATCGGTATCAAGCACACATTCAATTACAACATATTCAATTTCACTCTCAACGAGATCATGTTCAAATTCATCACAAGCATCATGACATTCAAATAACTCAACCCTTTCTTCACACAAAAGCATGGACAATGGTGTGGACAATGGTTCATTATCTAGCATGTTTTCATCAATTTCTACATCATCACACACAAAATCATCATGTTCCTCATGCTCACTAGGTGGGGCTAGAGCTAAGGAATCGCTAAGTAGTCCAAGGCATGGTTGGTCATAGTAATCATCATCCTCATCATATACAGAAGAATTAACTTGCATTTCAGGACTCAAAGATGACGAATGATCTACTTCAACATTCAAAACAACCATTTGTGAAGAAGGAGTTTCTACCCTATGATTACTCTCATGGAAAAATTCACGCATATACTCATTCATATTCGCACATAATTTTTTCGCTTCCGCATTAAAGGTAGCCATTGTAGCTTTCAAACAAGAAACAGAGCTATGGCATGGTGAATCACAGAGGAAGCACACAGAGTGAGACTCATCATCGGCACATTGGGGAAGATCATAACAATTTTCCACATAAACCCCACTATAAGATTGATCATCAACATACACGGGGTGTTCACATGATTATTCAGGCAAAATCCCAGAGGGTGGTGCATAAGGAGGTTGGAAGCTAGGACTAACACTTTGTTGCTCAAACTCATAGGAATCCCTAGACAACCATTCAAGTAACTCCCATGCTTTTTCTTCACCTAAACTAGAAAACCCATAATATTCTAAGAGGTTTCGGGTCTCACAATTCACACCCTCATTCACAATTCCCAAAAGATCTAAAGTATCATAAAAGACACCATATAATTCACATTGAGCACGGTAATCATGTAATCTAGCAAAATACCTCCAAAATATTTCATGCTCAAATTGGGGGAATTGGGGACTATCCATCACTTTTTTTTTCTTTTTTTTCTATTTTTTTTCTTCTCTTTTTTTTTTCGATATTCAAATTTTTGTGCTACATTTTTCTAACATAATCGAGAAAGCAATAAACTATATACACACAAACCAATAGCCTAATCTACCAAATAATGCCATCCCCGGCAACGGCGCCATTGTTCGGTTATGTATTTTTGTGGTTTTATGAGTTAAGGTTGTCGGTCCATAGGGATGGGTGTTAGGCTTGATATGGTAATTGGTTCGTGTAAGGGTTTTTCACACATGCGGAAAAGCGGTAAATTATGTAAATGAAAGCAATAAAACTAACCTAGACATGGAATTTAAGGAAAGCAATAAAAGCATGAAATCAAATAAAGCAACTAAAGCAATCAATGAAAACTAGAATGAACAATGAAAGTAAAGGCAAGAATTTATACCTTCGATGACCAAAATCTTCACTAATCTTCAATCTACTTGGATTCCTCCCGAACAAACAAGAAATCGTGAATTGGATTACTAAGGATCCCCAAATCCCCACCTGAGAGTGGAATTTGTGACTCTTAATCCTCCTCCTCACTAAAATGGATTGGATTGTGGCTAACACTAGAAAGCTTGGAAAACAAGTCAACAAAGGCACTTGAAAGGAGAGAGAGAGAGAGAGAGAGAGAGAGAGAGAGAGAGAGAGCTTGTAAAACACTTCAATGGAGACTAGAGAAAACTTGAAAGAGATTGAGAATTGAAATTGCAAGAAAACTTTGAAGAACAATGAAGAACAATTGAAAACTTAAAGAATAATTAAGAGAGATTAAAGCAAATAAATGAAAGCAATAAATCTAATCTAACCTAATTCTACTCCTAAACTACCTAGGCTACTTCCTAAATAAGCTTAATACAAGTGGGTATTTATAGAGGAAGGAGAAATACAACCCAAAACCCTAGAAATAAGTCACATTACGCGCGTCAGTTTTTCCGCAGACACAGTGGCTCGAGCGAGTCTCCAATGGGCGCGGGCGAGTGGGCCTACTGCCCATCGTCAATTGTCGCTTGCCCAGCATAGGTAGTGGGCGTTACCCTTCAGGTAGCGGGCGCAACAGGGAAGTGACTTGGTCGATTCACAGAGGGCGCGGGCGAGTCCTGCTTCTGGCCGTCGTCATTCTCCGTCTCTCGGATCAGTCGCGGTAGCGCCATTTTGTAACCGCGCGCCCTGCTCGCCGGTGCCTGTTTGCCCCAGAAAATAGAATTGGATTTCCGGGTCGGGTTCGCGTCGGGTCTCGGCTCGGGTTGACTTGGTTTGACTCGGGAAATCGCTCGGGATTCCCTAAAAACCTTCAATTAAGCTCAAACTTCTTCTAACTCCTTATTTTCCTACAAAACACAAAATCATTATATCTAATATATATACAATGGCTAAAATAAACACAAACACCCTATAAAAGAGATAAAATTCGGCTCGAAATGAGATCGAACAGCTAGAATGTCCTCCTCATCTACATCCACAACGTTCCCAGACTCTTGCCCACAAATTCCGCAAAGTTAAGAGTCTTCTTCATCAAAGGCAAATCTACTATTTTTATCCAGAATCGGTAGTGTCGAAACGTAATTCCAATGATTGTTCATTGCCGTCAAGTTGTTTCAGTAATAGCATGTAATTATCGAACGTCCACGGACCCTCGTTTAGCACCATATCTCTGTCTTCCTCAGAAAAGAATTGAAAGGAAAAAAGGTTATTTCCAAGCTCCTTAGCAACCACACCCTGTGTCGGTTTCTAGACATTCCGCATCATTGCCATGAAAGCCTCCTGATTAAATTTTGATTGCGTGTGCAGCTTTCCGATCTGGCATAATCCCAACTTTCTTCTTCTCATATGGATCATCAAACTCTAATATTTCTTCCTCTTCCATCGTCAACTTTAGGTTTTTCAGAGCCTCCTTCACATTCGTCGCCGTAATCCTAACTTTCTTCTCGAATACGTTACTGAATCACCGTCACAATCACAATGATGTCAACTCCCACACCTCCCAATGATACGAAACACGGTCAATGCACCCTAAACAAGCAGAGGGAAGAGCTCCACACGCCAATGGCGTAACCCTAGGGTTTTGGGAAAACCAGGGTTTCACCAGAGGAAGGGAGAGAATATCTACCTTTATTATTTTAAGTGTGTAAATTATTAGCTTAAGTAGTAATTATTTTGAGGGTTTGAAAACTGTAGACACCCAAAAAGTGTCATTGTAATATTGTAAATTTTATTTCTAGTATTTCTTTATTTTATTTTATTTTTTAGCCTAGGTAAAATGCCAAATATGTTTGAAATGCAAAAATGAGAGAAGAAAACCCCACAAAATAACACCACAAAATAGCCCACAAAAAACAACCCAAAAGAATAAGCCCAAAATAAGAACAGGCCCAAGAGGGGAAGCGAGCAGTCCAGTAGCGTGCGGACCAGTCGGTGGCCAGTGGGTCCGCACGCCAAATCCAGTCTGGCGGTCCGGCCGCCACCGCTTTCTCGAGTTGCGTGTTGCAAGCCAAAGACAGCATCCGCCTACCTCCTAATTTTAGCAGTTTGGCTTTTTTTAACATCTGTTATTTTTAGCATTCCCTATTTTTGGCTTGCATATGCTATTTTTAGCATTTTCTTTTATTATATTTTAATTTCCTAAACCTAATTCCCTCACTCACCTACCCTATAAATACCCCCATCGTTCTCTTCATTCTTCACACTGAAACCACCTAGGAGTATTGACACTAGGTGGATTTCTCTTCTTCTCTCCCTCTCTCATTTGCATACATGCATTCTGACATTTTAATTTTCGCATTTTCATTTTCGTTATTATTTTCTTGTAATCATCCATAATACCGTAATGCTGACATTAATGTTAGTTATGATTAATATAAACCTGATTACTTGAAAGAATAACTTTATTTCCTTCTTTGTTCATATGCGTTTTGTTTATCGCTTTCATTTACTTATCGCATTATTTTATTATCGCATTTAATTTCCGCATTCATTTAAATAACATCAATTAATATAATTAATTCTCCTCTTCTACCCTCTTCTTTAATGAACCGATTTAGTAGAGTTCCTTATTTGAACGGGCGAATTCGAAGGTTTTTACTTTCGAATTCGTAACCTTACCCTGGATCCAAATCTCATGGTTCGCGGTTACGCGGAGTTAAAAAAATACGAGTTTATTAATTCTCTCAAAAATTAATTGGCGACTCCTAAAAAATAAATTGATTAAATTTGATTCATTCGAAATGTGGTTTTTATTTGAATTTTAAAATTTATTTATTTTCCGAAATGATTTGAACACCGAAAGCCGAAAATTGGTGGCCTCGGTCCAACATCCAGCACCCCGTGCGGGTCTGCACGGATGTTGGGCCGAGCACACTGCCAGCACCCAGGCGTTCGGGAAAAGCCAAGGGTCACAGTCCAGGGCGCCAGGCAGACCAGCATGACGCCTGGGTCAGTGACCTAGGTATTTCCTCGACTGCCTCAGTTTCCGTACTAATTATCTCTGATTCTTCTGGTTTTCTTATTTATTTCGGGCAGATTATAAATTTTAATGTTTATAATAAAATTCAAACATTTCATGTGAACATTTTTAATATGTAAAAATTCAATTAAATTCCTTAAAGACTAGACACCTCTTTCGATTTGCCTAACACTGCGTAGGGCACGGTTGGAATTTTCCTCGGGTCTTACAAAAACATAAAGATTACTAAAATTATTTCCCCTCTTTTCATTTGGGTTTTTATAATGTTACCTATTCTTTTGATATTTTTTTCTATAGGTATATATACCCTATTATAGATACCCAAAAATTTGCTGGAAGGTGTCATACATTCCTAACAACTGACTATCGGGGGACCAAATTTTTTTAATGCACTCAAAGGGGACCAAGTTGCTAAACAATTGGCTGGCAGGTGACTTTCCGGCCATTATTTGCCGGAAAACGGTGATAGTTGAGTAAAATTAAATTTTTTTTGAATTTGTTTAGATTAATGCCGAGACTGCCCTCCATTGCTCCTTCCTTCTTCCTTCCTCCTTCATCCACCATTTTCATTCTTCTTCTTCTTCAAAAATCTTCATCAAATTTGTCATTTGCAAGTAAAACAAATTTATTCCCATATTCACTAATACTATCTTCATTCACAGGTAACAATCACCAACAAATCCTTCAAATTACTCTATACTACCATACATCGATAATGAGGAGAAAGATTTTTTAACTCCAAAGCAAAAATGTAAGCTTTGCCATCAACAAGAAACGAAAAAACTAAACATCACTCATACAAGCACAACTCAATGACAAATGAAACTACAACAAAAACGCAATTTTAGCAGCAAATATTAGCCATGAACCCTAATTGAAATTACTGCGAAATAAAAAGTGCAAAAACTTGAACCAGGCACAATGCCCACCACCTGTTCGACGAATTGCCCAGGGTAGGAAAATCACACCCAGAAACCCAATTCAATGGAACCCACTTCTTCGAATTTCATCTTTGTATACTCGCATTTGCCGAACCTCCTCCCAATTTGATCCCTTCAAAATCCGATCTTCTCAAACTCATTGTCGTAATTGCAATTGCCGCCATTGGGATGAACATGGAAGCTAGATTTGTTGGGCGCCAACTTTGTTTGTTGAATTAATTGTTTAAGAGCTGGAATATCTGAACCAGGTGTGGGCGCCAATAGAGGGGTTCATGGTGGCTGAAGCCGTGAGAGAAAGTTGAGAAAATGGAATTTTGTGCAATTATTTAAGGGGAAGGAAGAACAAGAGATGAGGACAAGTATACAAACTGGAAGAACCAGTTAAAGGAGAGACAAGGGGGGAGAGAGAGAGAGAGAGAGAACGAATTGGGAGAAAAATTTGTCATGCATGAAATGAATTAATTGTCATGCTTGTTTGGCAGGTCATCTGGGTTTCGCCATTGATGAAGACACAAGCCAAGCATCAATTTTTTGAGGGGGCAAAGATAAGGGTTACTTCGTCTTTTCAGCTACCACCTCAAGGGCTTTAAGACTTTTTATGTTTTCCGGCTTAAAGTGACCGGAAAGTCATCTACCAGCCAATTGTTTAACAACTTGGTCCCCCTTTGAGTGCATTAAAAAAATATGGTCCCCCAATGGTCAGTTGTTAAGAATGTATGGCACCTTCCAGCAAATTTTTGTATAGATACCTAACCCTAACAATTAAACCCTAAATCTTTTTTCTTCTTTTTGGTGCCCCCACCCCCTGCTTCTCTCTCTTTTCCTTCGCACAAGCATTCCCCGACCCCCCCTTTCAATTTCATAAAACCACCCCAACGCAACCCATTTAGCAACCACCACCGCCCAACCCCTCCTCTCCGTCGCGCCGCCACCGACGCTAGCACCACCACCCAGCTTCTCACCGTCGCAAAAAACAACCGCTCCCCGACCCTTGTTCATTTTCATTAAACTCGATCACCTTTCCCCTCCCTCTCGTTTCTCAGCCAAGGACCCAGCCATCCGACGGCGCCGCCACCGCCACCTTTCTGCCATCAACGCCGCACAACACCACCGGAGCACCATCAGACCGCCCTCTCATTCCCTCTTTCTCTCTGTAGTCATACCTCTTTCCTCTCTGTTTTGCGCCAACCACCAACATCAACCACCACCGTTGTCGCTTCGACTCCAGATGCCGCCACCATTGGGCAGCCCAGTCGCCACTCGCCACCGAGCCACCAAGTTGCGCAAGACAAGAGAAACACCTTTGGATGTTGTTATTGTCCCAACGGTCTGCAACCCCCGGCGTTGCCCTCTGTCCTGCCGCGGCCAGCCACTGATGCTTGACGTTACCGACTTTTCCCCTCGCCGCCGCTGCCGTCCCGGAGTCTCTGCTGTCTGCCCAATCGTCGCTTAGACCAGCCCTCTTCCTTGTGGATAGTAAAAGACCTTAACCTTTTATTTCTTGCACGTTGTTGGTGTTCGCGTAACTAATATTTCACTAGTATTAATGGATGTTAATTGGTTGATTTTTAATTAAGAATAGAAACATATTTTCATTTGACTTTGGTTGTAGGGAGTGTTTGCATATTGAAAAGGCTATAGTTTTGTATAAGTTTTGTAGTTAAGTTGGGTATTATCATTAAATACCGAGCTTTTCGTAAAAGTCTTGTTATTAACTCATACTATGTGATTTTGCAAGTCCTTGTTGTATTATTAAGTGTTTAGGAGAGTTGTTGATAATAAAGAATAGATCTTTGGGTAAAATGGTTGGTTTTGGATATTGAGGTTGTGTTAAGTTGAGGAGAAATGATCAATTTGAAATATTGTACTTATTTCTTTGTTTAAGGTTGGCCATGGTGGTTTTATAAAATCAATAGGATGTCTTAAGGTATTGGTTAAGTGTCAGAATGTTAAAGTTGGAGTCTTGGATGGAGTTGATCAGAGTTAGGGTTGGTAAAACGAGATAACAAATTAAGTTTATGGGACAATTTAGTTAAGGTCACTTTAACACGCACCATTAACTGTACAGGTGGTCTTAATTGACGAAACTTGGTATGGGTATTCCTTCATGGGTTAGCCTTAATAGTAATTTTTCGTTCCAAGTGTTTGAGGTGTATAGCCTAAGTTATAGACTGTTAAACAGGAACCTGTCACAAGTTGGACCTACCTATTGCGTGGTGTTTTTAGACCCTTTACAGTCTGTTTTGGGTTTTGTGATCAACATGGAAGTTGTAGTAAACTATCTAATTAAGGTTTCCTGAAATTTAAGAATCAAGTCCATAAGATGACGGGAAATCGAGTTATGGCCTTTACAACAGAGGTGTAGTAATTTGTACAATTTTCTATTTTTTATTTAAAAGTAAATAGATTTTTTTTTCATCTAAAATATTTTTTTATGGTGGTATGTTTATTAAGGGTAAATGTTGGGAACCCTTAAATGTTATAGGGTTTGGGTTAGGTAGAAGGTAGTATACGCTAACTCCGAGGGCACTTCATTAATTATAGAAATTATTCTATTTTTGGCACGATCTAGATCGCCTCATTTTAGTGAGCTCAACTGTGTTCGTGGAAGTGAAGAGAAGACTATGAAGTAATGTCTATGCCCTAATCTACACTGGGAGGCACTTTACGAGTTTTATTGGTTTTAATATGTTTTTGAAATTTGCATACCGAAGCGGACTTTATATGGAAATTTGACTGTCTATTTTGGATGTTGAGTTATGTTCTTTGAATGGTTAAATATGGACAATCATTTATGTGTGATTTTGAAAGTCTTTTGGAAATTGGGGTTGGTTGAGACTGGAAATGTATGAATTATTAAACCAGATTAATAATTCAAACGAGAATAAATGCGGGTTCGGGCAACGTCTCAAAGACTAGGATATGTTTCTGCAGGGAAGTTGTCAAGAGATCAGGGATGCATGATAGGTGCTACTTTCCCCGGGATTAAGTGTGTGCACGTGTGTGAATGGATGATCATCCGTGTGAATGAGATTGTAATTGTGTTTGTGAATGAGATTGAGAATATGATGTTGAGATTGATTATATGGGAAGTCTTGGACTTCGAGGGGAAAGTGTGTAAGCCCCGCCCACTTAATAATCTGTAAAAGAAAGATGATTAGTCGGTAAATCCATTTTTGAAATGTATGACTTGTTCACTTCTCCCCCTAAATGAATTGAAATGGATTTTATCTTGTTTTCACGGTTAGGGGTAGACATTATTGAGTCATCCTCATGTTTTTAAATGTTTTGTTTTCAGGTGAAGAGTTTTGTGATGGGAACGGGAACTAGAAGTGAGGACGATAGTTTGAAGTTGGAAATTTTGAGAATTTGTTTATGTTTTAGAATTGAAGTCAGTTGTTTAGTTTGTGTTGTAGCTAGAATTCGAAGTTTCTTTCGTTTGTTAAATTGAAGTAAATAATGATTAATTGTTAGTTTATCCTTTCTTGCCCTGTACTCCTTCATGAATACAACAGTAACGCCCAAATAAAAAGAAAAAAAAAGAGACGTCCACTGTTAGTGTTAGTCAACGTTAGACTTTGACCGTTAAATTTATTTTTCCCAAGCGTTACAGAATGGTATCAGAGCTCTGGGTTACGACCTAATAGCTCCTAAGTGTCTATTATGTGTTTAGTTAGAACTTAGGAAGCTAAGATTGGAGTGTGAATGTAGGTGGGTTGGGTACATTGGTTTGATTGATTCCTCATGTTATACTAATGTGTTTATGTTTACCATATGACTTGATTTATTTTTGTAACGTCCGTACTTTTTTTTTATTAAATTATGTGTCATGTTGTCTTAGTTACCAATTTAGTTTGTTTGGTAACATGAGTGTATAAGGTCCATTTGAGTCCATAATGTCCATGTATGTCCAAGCATGTCATGATGTCCATCATAATCCATGTACGTCTGTGTCATATGAGTTCATGTCATCCATAAAATGCATGTATCTCAAGTATCTTATAAGTTGGCCTCTTTCTTTTTAAGTTCATTTATTAAGGTTATATTATGGGTTATGTGAGGCCAAATGGGGCTTATCTTACCTAGGGAGTAAGGTGAGTAGTCCTCACTACATAACCCCCAAGGAGATGCAACCATAGCTTAAGTTTTCTCTCTTAGTCCATTAATAAGGTGATTTGTAGTAGGGGAAGAAAAGTAGTATTTTCTCATTAGTCAACTTATATGTAGGTTCTATAGTAATGAAAAATAAACTAGAGTTCATGTCATAGTAGAAATAGAAATTACATGTACTTAATTAATTTTAGTCTTTATCCATGTCTACTTGAAGTAAGCCTATGGTTCCCATCATCATGCCTTAACCTCCATGCCTCCTCCTCCTTTGAAGATCTCCCAACATCACGCCTTCTTAGAAGGATTGGTACCTAAGAGGGGGACATAAACATGGATTAGCCGAACCTAAGTATGGAGATTATAACATACCTGACCATATATATACTTACACAACCATACATGAACATACATATACATACCTAATGTGTCTAAACATACATACGCATAAACATAACCATACAAAAATACTCATGTACATAAACTTAACCATACATAAACATAGATCATCATTAATATACGTACATAAACATGTATATATATAATATCATAATCCATATGTGCATATGCTCCATGACTTAGATGCCTAATGCTCATAAAACGGCTTGGCCAAGCACTTGGATGTCCATGGACACCCCTATAGAATTTCATAGTGAGGATCCTCATACCATAATCCATGATGTCTACGGTGATAGAGATCTGCCTAACCTTGGTCTCACCTTTGGGGACCCTAGGTTCATAGAAGGAGATGGAGACTCACAAAGCCTTGGGCTCACCCTTGGAGACGCAAGATTCATGGAGAATGATGGAGGACTATCCACGGCTAGCCCACCAAGTCCAACTAAGGAGGTCCAACTTGTGTACAAGGAAGTAGAGAGGGTCTTAGATGATGTAAATCCATCCACACCAAGCCCAACAAAGGAGATCCAATTCATCTACAAGGAGGTAGAACGGGCCATGGAGGAAGGATCTATTATGGAGGCCCAAAGGCCGACCCATATTGTATGCACATTGTTCCAAGAGGACGTCCAAACGTCCTAGAGTCTCAAAGTCCACGTCCAAAGGCCCAAGTACAAAGCCCAAGTTGAATTTCATAGTTTTGGCATTTCCAAGATGAAGTTCACAGTTTTGGCCCTTTCAAGTTGGAGTTCACATTTTTAGTGTTTTCTTATTTAGTAGCAAGTTATTTGATGTAATTTTATTTGTGTGAGATGCCAAGTAATATCTATAAGCTTGGACATCAAGTTAGAAGAGTCTATAATAGTCTAGAAGGTTCTAGAAGAGTCTAGTGTGGTTTTTGAGGAATCCAATTTGGATAGTCCTCTTTAGCTTTAGCGCCAAGTTAGAGAAATCCTAGATTAGGTTGGCTTATTTTGTAACTAATCCATCTTGGATTAGGAAAGCCAAGTCCTAGAAGAATTCATATTGTTGTAACTAACTCCCTTAGGATTAGGAATCCAAATCCTAGGAGGAGAGGGTTGATTAGGTGCCAAGTATAGAGTCCTAGTAGGATTAGGACTTAGTCTAGTATAAATAGCTTAGCTTGTAACGTTTGAAGAAAACAACCTTAAATCATGAATACAATCAAGCTTTTGCTTACCCCTGAGTGTTTCTCAAAACCTCGTTTGATCTCTTCTACTGTATCTTGAATGTGGCAATTCAAGTGGTGAGGAAGAGCTTGTTTCCTACTCTTAGAAGGTGTTTCTGTAACTAAGAGGAAGAACAAGTAGCCCTAGGGATTCAACTTGTGATGTTTTTGTATCAAGTTTGATTCTCTTGAACTATCCAGTTCTCATATCTATCATGTTGATTTCCTAAGGCTATTTTCCATTCTCTTATTTCTCCCAACCTTCACGTCAACCTCCCTCCAAACCTACTCTATATTCTCTCTCAAATCTTCCCAAATCTCACGTCAACTCTCTCTCAAATGTCCCTCTCAAAATCCCTAATCCAAACTCTCTCTCAAATCCCTCAACCTCACGTCAATCCCTCTCAAACCCTAATCCATGCTCTCTCTCAAAACTCCACAAAGATCCCATCTTTCACGTGAATCTCTCAAAACCTAGCCTTTTCACGTGAACAACCCTAGTCCTAAATTGGTTGCACGTCTCCCCCTTGATGTGTAATTGATCAAACCCTCTTCTTTGATCTAGTTATACATCATACGGGACTTAGTGGTACCACTTATCATACTTTGTCATACTGCCCACGGGACTTGGAGAGTCATAAAAGAACCATAGAAGTTCCATAAAGGAACCATAGCGAACCATATAAGAATCAAAGAAAGATCATGGAGGAACCATAGAAGGATCATAAAAGTGTTGGGAATGTCCCAACAATGTTCGATATACACGGAGTTTAAACCAATATAATATAGTGATTATATGTCTTGCTAGAGACCTCTATATTCAGTAATTAAATATGTTTAATTACAACTATATTATTTGGTCCTACTGGATCATACAAGTCAGTGCCCTGGAACAATGTAAGTAATCTAAGTAATATCATATTATGTTTAGGAATGTTGGGAACTGATTGGACCGAATTGGACTCAACACGGACCGAATTGGACTCAACACGGACCGTGTTGATCCAACACGGACCGTGTTGATCCAACACGGACCGTATTGGTGTCAACGCGGACCGTGGTGATCTGCCACAGACCGGTGACAATGGACCGAATTAAGGGACATTCTGGAGGCCAACACGGACCGTGTTGCCTCAACACGGACCGCGTTGCCTCAACACGGACCGCGTTGCCTCAACACAGACCGCGTTGCCTCAACACGGACCGTGTTGGGCCTCAGAATGCGTCGTTAAGTAAGTCGACCATTAGGGTTTTAGTAACTCTTTCCCTAAGTCATTTAAACCCTATAAATAGGAGTCTCTCTGAGAAATTTATCGAGGGAACTGCTTAAGACTCTTAGAGAGATACCAGGGTGATTTCCTGAGTTCCTCTCTCTCTCAGTTTATAGTTCTTGTTTCTTGAAACGACCTATTATACCGAAATACATACATCTTAGATTGAGATCTGTCTCGATCGGGTCGATCTAGCAATCGAGTTCCCGGAGTGCTGTGTGGACTTTCATTAGAGGATTTCTACATTGGAATCTTAAAGGTCAACCTCTGCATGCTAAAGTGTTATACTTTAATTCATAAATAATTTTGTCAATTGTTGAATTATTTTATGAATGTGCTAGAGTAGATTTAATGCAAAAAAGTGGAAACTTTATGAAAGTTTTAATCTTTGTTATTCAAAATAATAAATTTGTAAATTTTATTGAAAAAGTTGCATGCTTTATTATTGTTATTTCTTATTTCCTTCAAAAGTAGTCAATTCATGCTTGTTTAATTGTTAAATTTAGCACGAACTTGGTTTATTTTAGGTTGTCTTAGAAACGATCATGTTTAATGTTGTTAAACAATAGGCAATACATGGAATAACTTTGATTCGCAAAATAGGATTTTGTAGAATTATTTTCTGATTTAGTTTATTTACAGTAAATTTAATGAAAAATCAAAATAAAATATCAAACGAATTCGAAAATTTCCAAGAAAATTACGGGAGGTATTTTGAAGTGTTCTAGACTTGCCCTAATTTTTGTAGATATCTTAATTGAATTTTCAGATCTGAAGAGAAATAAAATTCAGTTACTTCTCTTAATTTTATAAATTTGTAGAAATTTTTAAAACTTCTGAAATTTTTACAGTAAGTCACTGGGTGACAATGCTTTTAGAGAAAAATTTTTCCGTTAATATATCCAATTAAATTATATTTATTAATTTAGATTTTCAGATCTGAGAGAAATAAATTCGTTACTTCTCTGAATTTTGTAAATTTACAGAAATTTGCAAAGTTTCTGAAAATTTTACAGTAGATTACTGGGTAACCATTCTGTTATGGATAATTTTTTTCGTAAATTGTTGAAATCGTTAACTAATTTTCCTTGAGTTTTCAGATCCACAGCGGAAAAAAATTGTTTATTCTTTTTATTTTCTTTCGAATTTTTGAAATTTGAAAAAATTCTGAAAATTTTACAGTAGCTTATTAGATGACTCTACTATATGGGAAAATTGTAAAATTTGATTTTTTGAACTTATCGGACTGTTCTCCTTTTATTTTCATATAAACGGCGAACTAAAAAGGTTTAATTCTCTAATTTTTCCAAGTTTATGGAATTTGGTAAAATTATGAAAATTTTCATAGTGGGTTATCAGATGACACTAGAGTATGAGAATATTAAAATTTGGTAAATTTTGATATTTTATTTAAAGTTTTCATACACGAAATAACCGACACTGGGAAGTAACACGGACCGTGTTGCCAACGTTGTTGGTAAAATTCGTGCTTTTAGGGTTTAGAATTAATTTTAGAAATTAATTATCGAATCCTATTATTACTAAATCAGTTGTTATGCATAAAATTTTATAAGAATTTGTAAAGTTTTAGGAAACTTGCAATATCTTTAAAAGATATAGTATCTTTTAGATCTTGATTTTAGGAAAATTGAGAAGATTGTGTGGGTATTTTATAAAATCCTAAATCTGTTTAGGTATCTAAGATAAAATTTTGAATTTTGTATATTCTATCAATCATGCAAACTGTTTAGAAAACCTTTATTTAGTATTTGTTTCCTTATATGTGTTATATTACAATTATATATGCCTTTATAATTTGTTATTTAAAGCATGTATTATATTTGATATAATTATTGCAATATTGCCTGTTTGCATGTGCTTCTAGTATGACCATAGATAGTCGGTTTTACCGGTCTGCGTACCGGGTTGGGTGAAATACGGTCTGCGTGCTATCATTGAGTTATTTTAAAATTTTAAATTTCAGTTAAGTTTATTTAATTCATGTAAGACCTCTTTGCAGAGGTCCACTTTGTAAATTTGTTGTACTTGGAGACATCAAGTCGAGTGGGAGCCCAACCGTAACAGAGGTGTTGATCTGAGTGGGAGCCATATCCGAGGAAGTTGCAAAATCCAAGAAGGAATTCTTGAAGATTGTCAAGGCTTAGTTAAATTTGTTTGATTAAGTCTAGGTGGCCATACTAGGGGTTTTATTTTATGTTTTAATTTGTTATAGCATGTTGTTTTACTATTCCTTTTATGCTTTTCGAAAGAGTTCACCTAGAATTGCATGCTTAGGATAATAAAACCTACTCTCAAAATTGAATTATTGCTCAACCTATCAAAACACCACTTAGACGAAAAAATAAAGAAAGTCAAAGCAAATTATTTGTCCATCATTAATAAGTAGAGTGGGAGTTAGGTCAATTCAAAATTGGCTATCAAAATAGTTTTGGGCCAAGAGTAGAGGAAGAGAAATACCGTATTCGATACAAATTTCTAGCCAGGAGTCATTTTGAATGATTGATCATAAGATGATCCACCAAAGGTGACATGGGCTCGAGTTTTGTTGGGCCAAAGTCCACTTGAGCCCATGAGTCTTGTGGGTCTTGGTTAAAATTAAAACACTAAGTGAGAGTTGATAAAGTGTTTTGGTTTGAAGTTAAAATTAGTTTAATTTCTTTTGATGAATAATAACAAAATGAACCAATTTGTCTCGTAGAATTAATTATGTCTTTTCATTCAAACATCAACCACTAATAAAATATTGTTCTCTCATTGAGAAAGAGTAAAACAATTACATAAATTCCTTAATTGGCATCGCCATTGCAAGATTGTCTTAGAGGCGAATAAAAAGAACATGTCTTCGATATAACATTGAGCTAGGCATCAATATTAAGAGGTCAATCAAGCGAAATGGATACATGTAATGTCATAGTATTCATGCAACTTTAACTTCAAAATGTTTTGAAGATTAGAGGAATGATTTCAATATTACCAACTCAAAACCACGTTCATCGAACTAGTTAGAGTTGATAAATATGAAACCAATAACCAGATAGTCTCGGTTGAGCTAGATAAGGGCCAGTTGATGGCACACATGTTATGAAATAATTTGATTATTTTAAAACATGAGAAACCTCAGACCCCCTTTAACCAAAAGGTTGGCGACCAAAGATAGTCTTTTAGTGAAAGGGAAAATAAGATTTAAGAAATCTATCAAAGACAAGAAGTCAAAGGAAAGGTAATGACAAACAGTTATACATACTCAACCAATGACAGCAACTGGTTAACATCCCGATCATGTATGACACTAAGAGCGTGAATAAATATAAGGAAGACTTGAGCTATGATTTCATTTCTAGGCAAGTGTATATATGATACTCACTACCCTTATTAAACCCACTTTGAGTATAAGATACCGGCTGTGAAACTCGTATTTATGCAAATGTGCAGGATCTACAGCAAAGTAGATGTGCTTTGAAGGATGAGAGTCAACCTACAAATAGGAACATGCAATTAGTTGTAGCTCCTCATGAAGAGTTGGTTGTTTATCCGTTTCCTCGAGACTTATAACAGAAATTTATAGGTGATTCTATGTTCTCATTATAAGTACAAATTTGAGTTCAAGCTCTCAACTGGAGAGAGAGGATCTCGGATAAACACACACAACACATCGAAACCAAAAGGTTTAAAAGGAATAACTCATGTTCAAACATAAATCTTGTAACTATCTATTAAGTCATGCAAATTAGAGCACATTCGGAAGCGTCACTGTGATAGACTTTTGAATAATAAGACTTTGAAACATATGATGTCTGCAAAGCATGACTGTACTTTTATAAGAAAGGGTAAACGTGCCAACAAACACTCATACATATGGATGTATGTAATCCAATTGAGCACAAGTACAAGGGATGAATTACTTTAAATCTTCAAAGATGAACAAAATAACACATGGTGATTCATGTCTATGAGATTCATATGAAGCTGGAATGTTAAAATAGTTTGAAGATCTCCAAAATGAAGTAGTCTTGGTGAAACAATGAGAACACCTAGATACGATCGAAGAGATGCTAATGGTTGAGCCAAGAGTTTGAACAAATGACTCAAATGAAACATAACTCTAGCACTATAAGCGTAAATCATATTAATAAGAAATGCATTCAGAAACTGCATAGTGCAGGATTTTGGAAAACCTAAACTTTGAAAAGTTCAATGTTTATAAAGCATGCCTGATGGGTAAGATGACTAAAATCACCTCTTATTGGAATTGGTGAATAAGCTAATGACTTATTAGGATGCAAACATATTGATGTATGTGGGCCTATGAGCACTAGTGCTAGAAGAAGGTTTATTGTACTACTTCTTCACTTTCAGTGACGATTTTTAGTAGATATGGATTTATCAACTTAATACGCTACCAGTCCAAATCCTTTGAAATGTTCAAAGAATTTTCAAAGTGAAGTACAAAACCAACTTGGCAAGAAAATCAAAACCCTTCAATAAGGTTGAGGAGGTGCGTATTTGAGCCATGATTTCACTGACCATTCCAGATAATGTGGAGTTGTTTCATAACTCTCTCCTCTAGGAATACGACATCTCAATGACGTATCTAGGAGGAGGAATCACACCTTATTAGGTATGGTGCGATCAATGGTGGTTGAGTCAACATTGTCGGTTACCTTTTGGCGATACACGCAGTTAACCATAGCTCTAATTACTGAACAAAGATTATCTGAAGCACTAGAGAAGACACCACATTTGATTTGGAGAGGAAAAGTCCCTGAACTGTTTTCTGAAAGAAAGGAGCATCACTTTTACAAACTGTTGTAGAGGATTCAAGAGACACAAAACACTATAATCATCACCTAAAACTCCGCTACTTGATCCTAGTTCAAGTTTTCCTATTGGTCGGGAAATTAAGAACGAGGTTGAGGCAGTAGAAGTTCCTCAAAACGTTGAGGAGGATGTGTCATGAACATTACTCCAAGCAAGGTCAAGTAAACAACTCCGTCAGCCACAAAGATATCGATCTTCTATGGATGAGCATGAGATGTTACTTTTAGAAAGTAATGACTTTACCTACATCAAAGAAGCTTTAACAAATCAAGATTCCATAAGGTCTAAAATGGACTCCATGTATGCAACCAAGTTTAGAACTCGATTGATTTGTCTGAAGGTGTGAGCCATCAGGTACAGGAGGGTTTTAAGGTAAAACATGAGTTCATTAAGATAGACATCAAGACTGACTTCAAAATTAGATTTAGAAGGAAGGTTTGTACTTGACACATCTGAATGGTTTTTGTTGGAATACTTGTAAACTTCAAGAGGCCATCTGTGGTCTTAAGGAAATTTCTAGGAGTTGGAATCATTGACCTTCTTGACCAGGATATCAAAAAGTTTGATATACTGGGAAGTGCCAAAGATAATATTCTGTTTACAAGAAGTTCAGTGGGAGCAATGCGTTTTCTGATATTGTATGTGATTGACATACTGCCTACTGAGAGGAAGATTTCCATATTGCGTCTACTGAGGTTGACTTGGGAATAATTTTCAAAGTGAAAGATTGGTGGGGCTAAGAATTTTCTTGGAGACAAGATCTATAATGATATATTAAAGATTTTGATTGTTTGAATCAAAGTTGACTAGGTGTTGAACAGTTCAACCCACTTCGAGAATGGATTAATTTTCATAAATCATGGCATATCCTTAGGAAATTTGATTGTCTCAAAACAATTAGAAGATCTGAAAAAGATGAGACATATAACTCATGCTTCAGGTGTGAGATTAATGTATGCCACGAGATGTTCAAAGCCCAACATAACATATGCATTGTATATGTATAAGCAAAACTAAGGATGTGTCCTAAGTCTAAAGTGGACGATAAAAGCTAAGTGTGAAGAGTTGCATTGATGCTACACTTATGTCAGAGAAATATGATTATCTTAAAGGTCAGAGAAAATTACACAATATGTTTGAATGGTATTGAGGTGACTGGAAGAAGGTCTAACATGACATGCATTTAATTTTACAAACTAGCGCTATATATCCCGTGCGATGCACATGAAGATTGTCAATTATTAAATTATTGAGACTTATGTATTGAACTTTTTTTTATAAGAATATTTGTGTTAAGCTAATTAAAATTGAAATATTTATTTTTCATATATATATATATATATGTGTGTGTGTGTGTGTGTGTGTGTGTGTGTGTGTGTGTGTGATATATTAGAAAATACTTATGAAATAATTTATTTTTCAATTTAGTAAATTTATTATTATTATTATTATTATTATTATTATGTGCATGCATGTGTAAATGACAATGTCTCTTCATTTTTCCATGAAATTACATTTGTGTACTTATTGGTTGATAGCTATTATAATAATTTTATTAATTAACAACTATTAATATTTAACACCATGATTTAAATTAATGAGCCAATGAAAATTTTCCAAGTCAACATCAATGAAAAACATTTATATGCATGACACATGGCAATAGCTCATTCAACTTATTTTGTTTTAATATACTTAATAGATAATAGATAAGACAAGCATGACACGACTTTAGAAGCTGTGGCAGAAACTGTTAGGATTGTGAAGTTCGTTTTAGAACTGGGTGATGTTTCTAGCCTTGCGAGAGAAATAGAGCCTTGTTGATAGGAGTCATCACTCAAGTGAAGGAATTGAAGCTTACTAAGAATCCAAACATGAGTTCCGAAAATATGTTCATGTATGAAAGGTCATTAGTGAGATGGTATATGTGCGAGGTGTATTGCAAGTATTATGTACTAAACCCCTGTTGTAGTTATAGCATGATAGTCATGCATGGGCAATATGTATTGAACACATTCCGGAATATTAACAAGTCAAGTTTACATGAATTGTTCATGAATTATGACCTTGTTGATTCATCATTAAGAATAAGATTCCAAAATTTACATTAATTGTGGTCTAGAATTATGTAAATGTCCAAAAAGGTTAGCAAATTCAAAATGGGAAATTGGATGAGGTCCGATTTTTGAAACCCTATTAGTGAACTTGATAACGCTAGTCTTGGTCGACAATTGACCTGGTTCCTAATTGTATTATCACGTAGGAACAGTGATAATATCAACACAATTAGCATGTGGATTAAGGAGATGATCAAGTTTCATGATCATGGTGATGTGATGACATCAGAAATCAATCACATGGGTATTGTGAGAACAACTACCGAACTGATCCGCAGTGGGAGCTCTTTAAGTTGGGAATATCATAAGAGTTCTCACCACTCAAAATTCCTAAATCCTGAGTTCAGTACATAGACTATATGGTTTGGTGTAACTTTGGATCGCGTCAAACGCCTTTCGTAACAGTAGGCTATAAAGGCGGTGTCTGGGCTACAGTTGGATCATGTGAGAATATGTGTTTGAACAATATGGGATTGTCCTCCCTATTAGGAACAGTTGTCTCATTGGCCACTCGGTGAGATTGGACTGAAAATGCTTGGCCGAGCTCAGTTGAATCAATAGTTGATCATCTGCTTTAAAAAAAGTCTAATTCGAAGATCGAGGAACGTTCGAGTCTTACATAAGGATGACTTTAGCTTACCTTATCCGAACTTGAGACAGTAAGTGACAAGGGAATTCAAGGAATCGAACACTTGTGTGACAAGTGGGATATTGTTGGGAATGTCTCGATAATGTTCGATATACACGGAGTTTAAACCAATACAATATAGTGATTATATGTCTTGCTAGAGACCTCTATATTCGGTAATTAAATATGTTTAATTACAACTATATTATTTGATCCTACTGGGTCACACAAGTCAGTGCCCTGGAATAATGTATGTAACCTAAGTAATATCATATTATGTTTAGGAATGTTGGGAACTCAACACGGACCGAATTGGACTCAACAAGGACCGTGTTGATGTCAACACGGACTGTGGTGACAATGGGCCGACTTAAGAGACATTCTGGAGGCCAACACGGACCATGTTGCCCCAACACGGACCGTGTTGGGCCTCAGAATGCGTTGTTAAGTAAGTCGGCCATTAGGGTTTTAGTAACCCTTTCCCCAATTCATTCAAACCTTATAAATAGGAGTCTCTCTGAGAGATTTATCGAGGGAACTGCTTAAGACTCTTAGAGAGATACCATGATGATTTCCTGAGTTCCTCTCTCTCTCTCTCTCTCTCAGTTTGCAGTTCTTGTTTCTTGAAATAACCTATTATACCGAAATACATACATCTTAGATTGAGATCTATCTCGATCGGGTCGATCTAGCAATCGAGTTCCCGGAGTGTTGTGTGGACTTTCAGTAGAGGATTTCTACATTGGAATCTCAAAGGTCAACCTCTGCATCAGTCGGATTAGCGATCAGGTATAATTACTAAAGCCTTTGCAATTGTTCCTTTGTTGGTTGATTAATTGTTTTATAATCATTATGAATATTCTGCCAATTAATCTGTATCTGTTTAGGAAATAGATAACCTAAAACCTAACAAAAAGAACTATAGAAATATCATAAAAGGACCATAAAAGGATCATAGAAGATCCATGCAGAGCTCATAAAAGGATCATAAAATAACCATAGAAGGACTATAAAATGAGTGTGCCTTATAGGCCATCACTCTTTCCCGATAGGACTTAAAAAACCATATACTAAAGGGGACTTACTAAAGATGGTTCAAGATCATCTTACTACATGCCATGAATGCATGAAATGCTAAATGATACAAAGAACGCATAGAACATGTATTATATCTTTAATCGTTAGTTATTACCATGAGCATCTCCATAGAACTTGTCATAATAGCTTAACATCTTGTGGTGGCATCATAAAGTAGCACCATAAACTTAAATCATAAGTATCATAAAGTAGCATCATAACCTTAAATCATAAGTATTATAAAGTAGCATTATAAGTAGCATCATAAACTTAAATCACAAGTATTATAAAGTAGCATTATAAGTACTATCGTAAACTTAGAATTATATATCTCTTTGCCATATAACCATGCTAACATCAAGATTATCACATAAAAGATGGAATAATATTCTTTGATTTCATAAATACTTTATCATGGACTTGATAGCAAAAGTTAGTATCATCAACTTGTAATATCATACTTCACATACATCATGCATACATAAAACATAAACCTCATCAAGTGCAAGTAATCAACCAAATAAACATTATATAAATATAATGATTTTCCAGCCATTATGGCCCTCTCTTAGGCACTTAGCACACTGTAAACACAAATTTCCGGGTCTAAAATAATTAAACAGAAGAAATTAGTGAACAAATATAATTATATTAATTTCAAAGGATTTTGGGTACAATCTCTGTACATTTATTACAAAATGAAAATGTAACTCCTCCGATTCGATCTCCTTGAATGAACTTGAACGAATCTTGAATGGGTATGGTTTTGGATGAGTATGATCTTGAGTGAATATAAACTTGGATGAATGTGGTCTTGAACGAGGGTCGTAGAGACTTGATCCCGATCAAGAGGAAGTGGTTTGATGGTTTTGGATGAATATACTCTTGAGTGAATATAAACTTCGATGAATGTGGTCTTGAACAAGGGTCGTAGAGACTTGATCCCGATCAAGAAGTGGTTTGATCTCCCACGAATGAACGACATGAGCTTAAACTTTGTTGTACACCTTGTCTTCGAGTGAGAGATAGTATGAACGACACGAGTTTTTTCCACCCTCTAAAATGAAGGAGAATGATCTCTATTTATAAAGAACCTGGGCTAGCCTTTGGGCCCATTTAACTCATTTTAAAAAAGGACAAATATTTATGTGTCACCCATGACATGTGGTATAATTTAATTGAACAAAATATAATATCATTTAATTTATAATTAAATGATCCACCATAGTTAATTTTGACATATGGCAGGTTATAATTGGCCGAATTAAAATTATTTTAATTCTACGTGGCGAGTCTTGATTGGTTGACAAATTTTTGCCTTCTACAAATGTCCCCTCGAGAGTTGGCCACGGTTACGACTTGATAGTATTTTCCGCGGTCCGGTCTCGAAACTTGAACTTGGCGCTTGCACGGTTTGACTTTGTACGATCCAAGTTGGACCTCAAGTGTTGTTTACAGTGTTTGACATGTAAAAGATATTAAATGAGCCACATGTGAAACATAAAATGAGCCAGTGGCAACCTATAAAACAGTAGCTGCCAAATTCAAACCCTAAGTGCATGACCATGATCTTTGGCATCATTTAGTTGATTTCATTCTCAAATCATGCTTTAGTTTGGTAACTTCATATGATATGATTATGATTCACTAATACCACTATCAATTCAAGCATATATTCCTTGTTTAGCCGACTTGACTAATTAAGATCGATTACAGCTTATACATAAGGAAGGTATAAGGTGGAGCTTTGCAACCTAGGCTGCTCGTTCGTTGACCTGGCCAACGCAACCTCGACTGTCATCGCTTTCCCATAATCTCCATCGGTCTCTTTCCTCTCTCTTTCATGGCCAACGTCAAGACCCCTCATCTACGGCGACCTCTAATCAACGTCAGCCTCAAAACGATGTCGCATCCCTCCAAGAGTTCAAGACCACGGATGTGCACTACTGGACCATGCCTTCCGGGTTGACCTAGGACAAGTTTGCTATGCTGAAATCATGGGTGACCAAGCTCCCTACACATAGAATCAAGTGCGACGTCAATATGATCTCAGGCCTCCTGGATGCCCCTAGTATCGAGCGACCCAACATCCTCGATGACGGACACATTGTCGCGACACCTTTGCAACATAGTTCCCGATAAATGGCGTCCGAAAAATCGACGAACCACTAGGGACGGTGGTCTTGGATCCAAATAGGGCTACGATGATGTCCTTTTTTTAAAAAAAATGTATAGAAGACAATGACCCAACTACATATGCGCGACCATAGCAGGACAGAGGATAGATACATTGATGAATCATCTGCAGGAAATAATCATGTGAAGCCAGCTGGACTGTTTGGTGACGAGTTTGTTTCAACTCGGAAATGTGTAAGAAAAACTTGAACTGGGTTGTCACTTGAATGCATGTTCTTAAATCTTCTCTACTGATACTTCTTCTTATGGTGCAAAAGATGAGCATGAAAACCTTTTTTTGATCCATTTCTTGTAGAGAGAGACAGAATTAAACTCCACCCCTCTTCCTTCATTTTGACAATGCACGCATAAATGGCTTTCTCCATCTTTATTCATTTGTTCATTTTTTTACTAAGCCCCGTGCGCAAATGTGATGGCACATACTGACACACTAAAACCAAAAGGGGACTTTGTCTAGCTTCACGTGGGCTTGTCTCCAATTGTTTTTTTTTTGTTCCTTTTGATTTTAATTAAAAAAAAAATCAATTTACTCTTGATGCACCAAACTTTTGGACAACTGTACAATTTTTATCCGGCTAGTGCTTTTTTAGTATTCTTTGTTTATTTGCAGGGACAAAATTATTCCAATAATCAAATCAGTGGCGAATCCAGAAATAAAATTAAGCGAGTTCAAAATAAAACATAAAAAATTAAAACAATAAATCGAAAAATTTACAATATTATTTTCTTTTGGGTAGTTGTTCTCGGCAATGTGCCATGACTTGAAAAATATTCCAAGATGTCATCATTTGAAAAAAAAAACATTGGACTATCAAATTTGGGTTGATTCGAACACACGACCTGCCAGTAATTTGTTACTTACCAAGACGCGCGTCACTCAGCCGACTCACTTCTTTTGATTCTTTACTTTTACATATAATATGTATACTTTGTCCACCTAGTTTCATTTATAAAAACTACACTTACAGGTTTGAGAGGATTTGAACATGTGACTTACCGTCACATTGCCCCCAAAACAGGCGCAGGCGCCACTCCGCTGCTCCAATCTTAGATTCCTTCTTAACATATGTTGTATTTATATGTTTTCTACCCAATTTTATTTATAAAACAAGAAATTTTTGATTTTTTTTTAAAGTGGGGTCACTTGACCCCACGTGAACCCATATTGAATCCGCCCCTGAATCAAATAGCCTTTTGAACATATCTTGGAGATTCAAAAATAAGAGGTGACTTTTGATTGTCCTCCTTAGTCAGGGACATCAATTTGGCCCGTCTTGAGCATGTCTTGGCGATCAGAAGACAAGAAATGATCTTTGATTGACCTCCTTAGTTGGGGACATCAATTCGGCCCGTCTTGAGCATGTCTTGGCGATTAGAAGACAAGCGGCGACCTTTGATTGTACTCCTCAGTTGGGGACATCAATTCGCCCCATCTTGAGCATGTCTTGGCAGAAGACAAGCGATGACCTTTGATTGTCCTCCTCAGTTGGGGACATCAATTCGGCCCGTCTTAAGCATGTCTTGGCGGTAAGAAGACAAGCAGTGACCTTTGATTGTCCTCCTCAGTTGGGGACATCAATTCGGCCCGTCTTGAGCATGTCTTGGCGATTAGAAGACAAGCGGTGACCTTTGATTGTCCTTCTCAGTTGGGGACATCAATTCGGCCCGTCTTGAGCATGTCTTGGCGATTCGAAGACAAGCGGTGACCTTTGATTGTCCTCCTCAGTTGGGGATATCAATTTGGCCCATCTTGGATTATATCACTGATAATCGGAAGACAACTTATCCGCATGAGTCTGCATCACGTCTTTGAACACTTGATCCTCTTGATCTTTGATGCCTCGAACGTCTAGACCTTAGAAATTCAACATTCTTTGATGACTTGAATCTTGGACTTTGTTGACTTGGGAGTCTCAAACTTGAAAATCTTGAATTTTGACTTCGAAGTATTTAACTTGGATGACTTGAGAACCTTTGATTTGAAAGTCTTTAGTTTTGACTTGAAAGCCTTTAATTTTGCTGACTTGTGAGTCTTTGATTTGAAAGTCTTGAATTTGGATTGGTGAGTCTTTGGTGTTGATGACTTGGGAGTCTTGGTTTTGACTTGAAAGTCTTCAATTTTGGTGACTTGAGAGTCTTTTTCTTGAAAAATTTAAATTTGGACTTGTGAGTCTTGAGTGTTGATGACTTGGAAGTCTTGGATTTTGACTTGTGAGTCATTAACCTAATGACTTGAGAGTCTTTGATTTGAAAATTTTGAATTTGGACTTGTAAGTCTTGGTTTAAATGACTTGAAAGTCTTGAATTTTGTTGACTTATAAGTCTTTTGCCTTGATAACTTGGGAGTCTTTGACTTGAATTTTTGACTTGTGAGCCTTCATTTGGATGACTTGGAAGTCTTGAATTTTTTATTTGTGAGTCCCTTTTTTTTTAAACTTGACTTGAAAACTTGCAATAAATTCAATCAGATTCATCACTCTCGTCTTCATCGAACACGATCTTGCCTTCATTTTTAAGCCTCATGACAAGCTCCTTAAAAGTTAAACACTTCTCCAACGGATGACTAATGATCCTATGGTACTTGCAGTAGGGTCATTGATTCTTCCAACTTCATTTGGACGCTTCGACTCTGGAAGTTTAATAATTCCTTTTTTAAGAAGTTTATTAAGTATTTCAGGTGTATCACTGTCGGAAAAAGGATATTCTTTCTCTTCAAAACTCATGGATAAAGGAATTCTTTTTGGCATGCCCCCAAGTGAAGTTTGCTTCTCCTTGACACTTGGTCTTCTTGCATCATGTTTAAAAATTGTGAGCTCCATCTCATGTGCTCGTGTTGCCAAATCTTGAAAAGTTATTGGCTTACTCATAAGCAAAATATAAAGCAGATCACATTCCATGCCTTATATACACATCTTGACAGCGGAGGCTTCAGACAATTGATCTTTGCACTCAAGGCTGAGTGACCTCCAATGATTGATATAGTCCAAGATCGCTCGCACCACTACTGTGTTTGTCAATCGCCATACCGACGGCGCCGAGTCTCAGAAATCGATTAAGGAACTCTTGCTCCATTTCTCTCCAACTGCCGATGGACTTCGGCTCCAAGTCCATATACCAATCAAAGGAGATTCCTTTAAGGGTTCTAACGAACTGCTTCACTAGTTGATCTTCCTCAGTCCCGACATTATTGCAAGTCTCAATGAAATGAGTTATATGCTGCTTAGGATTCCCTTTACCATCGAAGTGAGTGAATATTGGCGGTTGATAGCTGTAAGGCATGCGAAGTGCGTCAATCCTATTTGTGTAAGGCTTCATGGACAATTGAGTTTTTTCGAGAGCCTCCCTCGATATGAGCTTTTATCGCATCAGTTACTAGTTTTTAGATCTGCTCCACAGACAATGAGCCTGAACCAGAACCTTCTTCATATTTCTCTTCTTCTTCAGAGTCTTCGTGATTGGATCCTCTATCGGAATCTTCATCTCCTGAACCTTCATCAAATTTACTAGTGGGTCGCTGTTTTAATTTATTTGTCAATTTCTTGATCTGCTCATCTTGCCACTTAATATGCTCAGTCTTTTCCTCGCTTTCTTTCTCAAGTCTTGCCTGCGTGGTCTTCATAGTCTTGAATTCTTCTTCATAGTTAATGGTATCTGTGACCATGACGGGCATAATGATGGTGTCGATAGAGTCAATTTCAAATCGAATGAGAGCGGATCCCTTGGTGATTTTGGCGTTTCCTCGCCATCTTCATAGTCTTGGGTCCCCTTCTTCGCCCTCGTAGCGTGGGCTAAAGGGTCATTTCACAGCTCTCGAAGAACTCCAATTTCATGTCGACCTAGGCCCGAGCCGGATAATCACGACCATCCAATGGATAGGTTAGGATAGATTCTAAGGAGACATTTTTTTCCATATTGACACAAATAATGAAGATGGGACTGGAGGGAAGGTGCAAGGGTGAAAGAAGACCATGGTTGGAGGTGAAGCAGGACTGTCACGGCCGTGACGTTCAGTGTCACGACTATGACATGTGTTATGGGATGCCTTGACTGAGAGACAGGGACGTCGTAGTTGCGACCGCGACAGCGACCCCCTTTTTTCCCCATCCCGTGGCTTAGCTGGAAATCTAGGAGGCGTTATGGCCAAAGGGTGTCGCGCTCGCGACAACGCGGGGCGCCACCGTGACCCCCGTTCTTCCCCATCCCATGACTGGAATTCTGGATGAGTTGTGGTCGAAGGGCGTCGCACCCGCAACAACACGGGTCGTGACCGTGACATAACGAAGTTGTTTTTGGAGCGGAATTCCCATCGCCACGTCGCGACCACGACGATTGCCATCCCGCCCACGACCCTGCACCTGGACGCTGACCTCTTGGGCAAGCCATCTCGTCACGTCCGTGACGTCCAGTGTCGCGCTCGTGACGCCCCTACTGATCCGACATCATTAGTCTTTCATCAATAGTAGTTTTGTCTTTCATCTTGTAATCATTGTAATTATGTTTTAAGCAAAATTCACTCACTGTATTGTTGGGTTGGATTAGGATTTGAAATGTAATTAACTTTTGGCTTAATGACCCTTTTAAAGTTAATCTCTATTGGGGTTTAGTTTCTATCTTTTCCTATGTATGTGTAATTTGGAAAAGAGGGAGAATTAGCTAAGTTGAATGAAATAGATGGTATTTTTGAGACCAACTCAAAACCTCTCTTCCAAACCTTGTTTACTTTATTTATTAATTGATTGATTGACGCTGGTGTTGCAAGTCTCTCCTTTATTGATTAGTGGTGGATGCTTCCTTTATCTAATCATGGTGGATTGCTAGTTCTTGGTGGTGGATTTTCCTTTAGCGAAGTTCATATCAAGTGTTCATTAATGGGTCTGCAAGCTTGAAGTATTCTCTTGGGTGTTGTATTAATCTTCTTCAATCAAGGTCATATTATTATTATCAACAAGAACACTATCATCAACCTCTTCAAGCATGGAACTCTTATTCTCTCATTATGATACACTCTATTAAGTCATCCGATCACGGTTGTGACCTCCATTTTTAATCGACATTTGTAATCTTCATTAAAGGCAATTGAGTCTTTAAGAATTTGTATTACTTTTGCTAATTTCGGTCATCTTTAGTTCTCTCCCTACTTAGGATTATTTCTGGCCATTAGGTTGTAATCAACTTAGGGTTAATTATTCCATTTTTTAGTTAACTTCTTTTGGGTTCTTAACTCCCTTCCTTAGTTACATAAGGGTAATTGGAAAAGAGAGAAACTTAGCTTAGATGATTAATGATATGTATTTTTGAGACCACTCTCAAACTCTCTCTCAAACCTTAATTTTCTTCATCCAAATAGCCTATTTGGTGGTGAGATTAGCTAATCCTTTACTGATTTGTGATGAGTTTCCTTTATCAAATCATGGTGAGTTGATAAAATCTCGGTAGTTTTTAGTTTTATCCAAGATTATATATGATGTTCAAGAATTCTTCCGTTGAGTTTTCCAAGTTTCTTTTAGAGTCTATGGTTCCTTGCAAGATAACCAATCTTTTGATCGAGATTACTCAAACAACAATCGAAAATCCAGTGCGACATGCTTCAAGTGGAGAACCATATTTTGGTCGAGGAACCTTCCCATCCACGAAGCCAACCTTGTTCTTGGAGGATAAGGCAATAAGAATGTTCTTCTCCAAGAATCGAAATCATCCCCATTAAAAGCTTCAACAACAATTTTCTCCAGAAGAATGGACGTACAAAGGATTGGTTCAATTACAAGAGTTCTTACCGCCATTGATTACTAGAAAAGAGAGGAGAAAGGCAAAATTGAATATAAAGAGAGATTTGTGTTAGAGTATTTGTGGAAATTGGAAAAAAAAAATCAAAAACAGCATGAAATGCTATGATACCCATGTTGTGATGTGTAGCATAAGATGTGAGGAAGAATTGGGAGAAGATTTATTAGAAAAGGAAAGAATTTTGTGTATTGTATTAACTAACTATGAAAGGAATACATTGAACAATTAATATATAAGGGTATAAATAAGTGTACAACTCATGACAACACAACAGTAATATTATCTCTGTTGCATATTAATTGTCGTCTTTGGAAATCGTGTAGTTAAATTTCAAAAATTTTGACCATAAGTTTCTCACTATATATACAATAAGTTATTATATAAAATTATCACTCTTGAATTGGTATCAAAAAATACTATCATAAAAAAGTATAATATTGAAATTATTAATAACATATCATATAAGAAATTATTAATTAAAGAATGATATTGGAGACCATGAAATTAAAAAATTACGATGATTAATATGGAACGAACGGAGTAATAGGGAGTGCTTGGATAAAAATGTCCCTAAACTTTCTGTTTTAATCAAAAATGTCACTGAGCTTTGAAAACACTCATAATTGCCATTCAAATTTTCAGAATGATCAAAACTACCCTTATAATTGAAGATTACCTGTTATAGTAGGTAACCTAAGAGCAATAATCTGCACCAAAAAAAAAAAAAAAAACCTAAGAGCAATAATTATAAAAAATCAAAATTAAAAAATTAAAACCCTAATCTATTAAATATATTGAAACAAAACTCAAATCAATGTGTGTTGTTGCCATGTGTCACTCACCAAGAGAAATCTATTTTAAAAAGAAAATTTTATTGGAGTCATTAAATGTTACTTTGACTAATACGAAATTACACAAATGTTACAAATATAATTTAAAACGTTAATGTGGCATAAGTTTTATGTGGGATGGTATTGTTACCTATGGACTCCACCATAGATACAATATAGTTTATTTGAAGTTTTGACTTCTCTTTAATATTAATCGATAGAGGTTGTAACAAAAATAATTGGAAAAAACTAACAAAACTGCAGAAAAAATCAACAAATAGTAAACTAGCCCATCAACATATTCTCAAAAAAAAAAAAAAAAACCTTACAACCTTGAAATATTATCCAAATATTAGTAACTCTTATTTTCCATAATGTGAAGCACAATGGCAACAGAGGTAAAAAATTATAAAAACATTAAATTCATAGTTAAAATGATACTTACTGCAATCTATAGAAAACAACCTATAAACAATATAATTTATAATCATTATAATGAAAAACATATGCAAATTTCATATCACTCATTCAATCGGATAATGAATAAGAAAAGTGAATCAAACTTGCAAAAAAAAACGACAAATAAAACAGATTAACCGGTGCATCGCACGATTACAAACAGTTTCCTAATTAAACCCCAATCTCCCCAAATTTCTTTCTATAAATGAGCTCCTTCTACCATTAAACTTCCAAAAAAAATCCTGCCTTGTTCCCAGCAAAAATTTGTTGGGAGGTGCCATACATTCCTAACAACTGACCACTGGGGGATTACATTTTTTTAATGCAGTCAAAGGGGACAAAGTTGTTGAACAATTGACTCCCAGGTGACTTTCTACCATTATTAGCCGGAATCCGGTGACAGATGATTAAAGTTAGAATTTTTTTGAAATGGCTTTGTGGAATGTTGAGACTACCCTCCATTGCTTCCAAATCCTTTCTTATATAATTGAAATCTTCTTCCTCTCAACTTCCATCTGCTTCTGTTGTCTTCTTCTTCTTCTGTCTTCTTCGTTTGTCTTCATCGTCTTCCTTCTTCTTCTGTGTTCTTCATTGTGACGTTTGAACATTCGATCAACCAAGATCAACAGACAGGTGATTGTTTAGACCCAATTTTGTGTCTAAATACCGCCTAAATCCTTAAGCTTTTGACTTGTTTCATGTTTATTTTAATAACTTTTGATACGTTTTTGGTTATTTTGTAGATTTTGAAGATTTTACTCAAAACGTAGCAAAATGGGCCTTTTTATAGCATTTTTGGTGATTTCCCAAGCCAAGCCGGATCGAAAGCTGAGGCGGAGTTGACCCGGGACCACTTTCCTCACCTTTGGTGTCAATTAGTGAGGTAACACCCGCTACGACCCTCGGATCGGGTTTTACATGCCTTAGAAAGAAGGAGGAAACAAAGTGACGAAAAGAGGTAGGGTAGCCCCCGCCACCCTTGGCGTAGCACCCGCTACCACTATGGTAGCGCCCGCTACCCCTGGCGTAGCGCCCCCTACCCCCTGTTGTTGTGCTCAAAGTCGACCTTGAATCGTCAGCTGAAGACGGTAGCGCCCGCTACCATTTGGGTCGCGCCCGCGACCTCCTGTTCCCGACCTTTCTTCGCTGGAACCGTACCCACGGTCTCCTAGATCGTGCCCACGGTCTCTCTATGCCCTGCACGTGTTTTCAGCCCTTATGTGCTGCGTTTGGGGAGTTTTCAGTCCTTGTATAAATAGCTCCCTTTGCTATGTTTTTGGGACATCGAGGGTTCGATTAGAGAGGCATCTAGAGATAGACTTAGAGAATTTTCAGCATTGTAACTAGGGATTTTAGAGAGAGATTAATGAGAGATTAATCTAGGGTTTTGGAGATTTGTGTTTATTATTGAAGATTTGGGTATTCAAACAATTGAGAGATTGTTGGATTATCTTTTTAATGCTTTCCTTTGTTCATCTACAGCATTTTGATAAGTATTCTCTTTCCTTAACTCTTTTATTAATTACTTTGCTAATTACTTTGCTTGTTCTTGATTTCTTTACTTGCTATTTCATTGTTCTTACTTGTTTATGGTTGTTTGATGCTAGAAATCATGTTTAGGTTTGGTTTGGATGTTGTTAGCTTAGATTTTATCATGATTAGTGGCTAGAAACCCGGTTAGGGGGTAATTAAGGGTGTAAATGGGTGATTAGGTTTGGGTTAGCAATATTAGTGAGTAATTAGTTGGGAAATCAATTTCCCACTCCTATCCTTCCCTCAAGTAGAATGTCCGGTGGGTATTTTCCAACGAAATTGCCACTTGATTTCCTTCATTGTTGCTTTCTTGTTGCGAAACCTATCTCCTTGTTCCCGTTTGCATCCCGAAAACCTCTGAAGCCCATTTTCCATTCCTTGACCGACCTTAGCTTTGTTTCTTGCGTTGTGATCCCTTCAAACCGATATCCTTACCTTAGCAATCTCATCCCGACCGTTGACCTAGATTCTATGACCAAGACCGTCAGCTCCCTGAGAGAAAACGACAATACCGAGGCCTCACAAACCACGTTACACAAAATGGCGCCATTGTCGGGGAGCCAGCGCCCCTAGTTTTAGTTTCTTGGTTTTTGGTTATTTGAGTTTGCTTTCATGCTAGAAATCATTTTGTGTCAATCCAAATGAATTTGATGCTTCTTCATTTTTTGTAGGAGTCCTCGCGTTCTAATGGGTGAAGCTCAAGCCGGTTCACCTCGTACCCTTCTATCATATGTCGTTCCATCATTGGGTACGAGAGGCAGTCCTATCATATTACCACCATTGCCACCCGATACTGTGTTCGAGTTTAAACCGCATTTACTTGAAGTCTTCAAAAGAAACCCGTTTTATGGGGACGATACTGCTGAAAGTCCCATTGCTCATATTGATAAGTTCGAAGACCGAATTAGCTTTATACACATTCCAAGGATATCATCAGAATATTTGAAGTTGAAATTCTTTCCTCTCACTCTTGCGGGGAAAGAGAAGATATGGCTACAAACATGCCCACTTGGTTTTTATTCTTCATGGGAGGCACTCAAAGAAGATTTTCTTCACCGTTTCTTTCCGACGGAGGAGACACACCGACTTCGAGCAGAAATTTTAAGTTTCAAGCAAGGGCCGAGAGAGAGTCTTTTTGACGCTTGGGGGAGATTTAAGAGTCTTCAACGACAATGCCCTCATCATAATTTACCGGATTGGATGTTGCTTCAACATTTCTATCATGGGCTCCGTGGTCCTCTCAGAGAATCTATTGATAATGCGTCCGGAGGGATGTTCCTAAAGAAGACTGCGGAGGAAGCCAATATTTTTCTTCATGAGCTATCTCAGAATATGCCTAGTTGGGGAGGCGACCAGAATTCAGGAAATGGGGATTATTCTTTGGAACACAACCCCACTATCAAGCTTCTAATGGCCACCGTCCTTGATTTGCAAAAGAAGATGGAGGATGATGAGGTTTCCAACCCGTTGAATCTAGCCCGAGGTATGCAAGCCTTTGCATCCATTCCCGTTCCTAATTTGCATATTTGTAAGTTGTGTTTTGGTCCACATCTCGAGCATTAATGTGTGGAGTATCGTCAAGTAGAACATGTGAATGTCGTTTATTCCAACCAACTTTATTCCCATTCTTATGAAGATGATGATCCCGGTTACACTACATTTGCCAATCCTATATTTGATCCTGTTTCTCAATTTTATGACCATCATGCACATTTTTAAGAAGAGTTTTCGCATCAACCCACCCCACAACCCCAAGTTTCTTAACCATCCCAAGATTCTATGATTGAAAAGTTATTGCAACAAATTGTGGCCAATCAAGAAAGTGAGGGTGTTCGCCTTAGAGACCTTGAAACCCAAATGACCCAAGTTACTCAACAAGTATACTTTTCTCAACCCATTCAACCTCAACCTATCCAAGGGGAGCAAGTTGAAACCATTACCTTAAGGAGTGGAAGAAAAATTGAAGAACCTTTGGTAGTAGAGGAGAATGTGGAGGAGGAGAGACCTTTGGGAGAGAATGAGGGAGTTGTGGTGGATAGCGACGAAGAGGAGAGCTTAGAAGTTGAGCAAAACATGGTTGAGGAGAAGGAGGATGATGTTGTGGTTAATGAAGCCGAGGATGAAGAAAAAGAGAGGTTGGAAGAGAGGGTAGAGATTGAGAAAAGACGAGAGAAAGGAAAGGAAGTCTTGAGGGAGGATATTCATGTAAACCCATTGGAGAAACCCGTTTCATATAGACCTCCGCCCATTTCCTAAGATTGGTTCAACAGAAGAATGATGATAAATTCTCCAAGTTTATTTTGATGATGAAGAAACTCCAAGTTAATATACCATTTCTAGATGCCATGTCGGAGGTCCCTTCATTCAAGAAACACCTCAAGGACCTTTTGACAAACAAGAGAAGAATCAAGGAGTCATCGACCGTTCATCTCACAGTTAGTTGCAACGCCATTATGGGAAGCAAGTCTCCCGAGAAACTAGCCGATCCCGGTAGTTTCTCTATTCCTTGTTTAATTGGTGATATGAAGATTGATAATGCATTATGTGATTTGGGGGCAAGTGTGAGTGTCATGCCACACTCTATATGTAAGAAGTTGAACCTTGATGACTTGACCCCTACAACTATCAACTTGCAACTTGCGGACCGAAGTGTTAGGAGGCCCTTAGGAATATTAGAAGACATCCCAGTTCAAGTGGGAAGTTTCCTTATCCCTTGTGACTTCGTTATTTTGGAGATGGATGAGGATTGGAGAAATCCTATTATTCTTGGTTGACCCTTTTTGGCTACCGCAGGAGCTATCATAGATGTGAAAAGAGGCCGCTTGTCTCTTCATGTGGGTCGAGATCATATTGATTTTGACATCGACCCTTCAAGAGTGAAATCTCCCAAAGAATCTCATTTTAAGGCCAATGCGGTGGTAGACATCTTGGATGAACCCCAAAAGGAGTCTTATTTTCTTGAAGTTGAGCCCGATGATTGGGGAGAAATCAAATATCTAAGGGCTTCGCATCCAAATCTAAGTGAATTTGAGGATATTTACCATGATCATCCTTTTAAGATCATTCCATGGCGGAAGGAAATTTCTTTGAGTGAAACCTATGTTGAGTGCAACAAAGTCAATAAGCTGATTTTCAAAGGTCCTAGGCCCGCTAGGAAGCGTTATCCGGATATTCTAGGCGGATGATTAGACCACCGGAAGAGTGTCCCATGACATTCATGAACCTCTTTGAGAATCATGGGAAAAAGAGGAAGAAGAATTGGTGGAAAAGGTTGATGATGTTTTTGGTTTGTGTCTCAAGGATTCCAAGAATCAAGTAAGTATTTAGGTCGAGCTAGGGACCTAAAACAAGCGCTCTATGGGAGGCACCCCATAATTTTTTTTGAGTTTCGTATTTCAATTTTGCTAGTTTTTTTTTTTTTTTTTGCATTTTTTTCAAATCTTATTCATTTTTCGTCTTTCTAATTTTTCTTTTTAGTTTTCTTTAGGTTATTCTATTTTTCTTGTCTTTTTGTTTTTCTTTATTTCTTTATTTTGTAATTTGAGGTATTAGTTCTAGGATCAACAGAAAAAGTTTGAAAAAAAAAGAGAGAAAAATGATGTGAAAAATAGAAAAAGTTGGAGTCGAAAAATAAGAAAATTGAAATTTAGAGTGAAAGAGGTAGCATGAGTGAGTGAAGTTTTGGAAAAATTGTAAGTGTTGAGAGAGTTTGAAAGTTGGAAAAATTATAGGTTGAGTGTGAGGAAGTAAGGAGGATTTGAGTGTTGAAGAGTGGAAATTTTTGGGGTTAGAATGTTTGGAGTCTTGGAAAAATTGGTAGCAAGGGTAGCTACCCTCCTAGAGCACACCATTCACGCTGGCAGCAAGCAAGAAGAAGATGGCGACGCCACCGCAGCTACGACAAAGGAAGACCGCAGTTGCGATGCACGACGACGCCTGTGATGCCGCGCGTTACATTACTCGTCGCTACGCGACATAGTATCGCTCGCGATCGCTTTCAATACCAGCAAAGACGCCAAAGATTCTCACCTCGACTGTCGCGCGGACAGTCTTGTAGTGCCCGCGACCGCATCACAATAAATATTTTGGCCCTCAATTCCCGATTTTGTGTTCACTTTCTCTCATTTCTTTCCCTCACACACTCGACTCTCACCCTCTCTAACATCCCTAAACCTACGACAAAACCTCACTCCCACACTAAATCCTTCCTCTCATTCATCAATTCGACCCATTTCCCTCCTCCATTTTCGAAACCTTGCCCTAATTCTTCTCCTCTGCGAATTCTTATCTGATTCAAATTCGCCTGATTCAGTCCCAGATCATGCGCCATTGTTCAAGTGTTCGGTATACACAACTAAGTGAGGTATTTCTTGTGTAAATTGTGCGAATTTCCTTCCCTTCTCATCTGCATTGGTTCGTTTTCCATGCTTTGCATAGTTGGGTTCAATTTTGCCAATTTTTACACACGTTTCTGCCTTGCTATTTGCCGAGATTGGGTGTGTTGAATTCGAATGTTGGTTCTTGCTTAGTGTGTGTATGATTAAGTTGTTGTTTTTCATCCGTTGAAAGCACACACACACTCTTGTTACACTATGAATTCTTGCCAACATACATATCCACACAATAAATTGATTTAGTGTGCTGTTTTGGAATTCGTTTTGTGTATGCTGTGTTGATTCATTAATGTTTAGTGCGATTAATTATTGCAATTCATTTGTCAAAACACAAGCATGCTAGCTGCACTAAGAGTTTGTTGATTTTCACACACACTTACACTATGAGTAAGCTGTCTCTGTACTATTTTTGTATTCTGTTCATGTTGGCCATGTATTTTGGTTCATTTTGTCGAGCAAGAATCGTTTCTCCTTGGTGAATACACGTTCAAAGTGCTCCGATCTGAGGTAATCTCTAGTAAATTTTGTGCATGAGCTTTTCAAACTCACGTGTTTGTTGCTTGTGTCGAATTTTTGTTTACCTTTGAGATTAGGCACTATTATTGCTAAAAGTTCTTTGATAAGCCGCAAGTGCACGGGTGTACGTGTAGCAAATATCAAGGTCGATCCCACAGGGACTTTGCTAACTACACACCAAACTAGCTTCCTATGTGATTGCTAAATTAGTCGGGTTTTGAATGAGATCAATCTATAGCTAATTCTATTCACTAACAAATAGCAAATCTAACTAATATTCACACAAATCACAAGATCCAATCAATAGGAAAAAGACGCTCAGGGGATAAAACCTAAGTAACTCTATGAATCAAATAAGTGGATTGAACATGTATGTCACCAATTTGGTACATTTTAGGGTCGATAATCGCATAAATTATTCCGTAGCGAGCTTTTGGCAATGAAACAGATTGCTTAGCAAAATCAATCACCTACTGTCGTGGTTATTTCAATTTTAAGTAAGTTAAAGATCAAATTATCCAATGACCCCTAATTATAAAGTCTTCTATGTCTAGTTCACTTCATAACTAGTTTAATCCTAAGGGTTCCGATTATCGAATTTCTCCGTTCGGTACTTCATTCAACAATCTAATTCCATATTCTTGATGGCCAGTCAAAAACAATGACATACATAATCAAAGGATAAATGAAATGCATTCAAACTAGATAACAACTTGTTCAATCCAACAAAATTCAATCCATGAAAGCAACTAATCAGAGTTTATCCCCCAAACTAAAATAAACTACTCACTACTCATGTTCAAAACACAAAACATATCAAAATCTATTCTAGAAAGCATGAAATCTAAAAGAAAGAGAAGTAAACCGAGATGGAAATCGTTCCTCGCTTGAATGATGATCGGTGGGGACTTTTGCTCCTCCACTTCAATGGATTTCTTGAGAATTGATCTTCAAACTCCAATAAACCCTCAATCTTCAACTAAGGATGAATGTGGATGGATGTGTGGAGGAAGGGATGGATGATGGTAGAGATGGACATGGATGGTATGGAAGGATATGGATTAGGGTTAGGTTATGGAATGGAAGATGGTAGAATGATGATTGCCTATGAACAATCGGAAACAAGCATAATATAGGCAAATAGCAACTCAAAACCGAAAATGAAGAGACACGGTGACACGACCGTGCGCTGGTGACACGGATCGTGCCCTGGCCGACACCGTGCCTCCTAGGCACTACCCGTGTCGATCTGCTGCTCAATTTTTCTCATGTTCGTCATAGGCACTACCCGTGCCTCCTGCACCACCCGCGTGCCACTCTGCACTGGGCCTAAGAGGTCTTTGGGCCATTGTTTGGGCCTTGGGTGATCTAACTTCTCACTTCTTGGTCCTTTAAGCTCATAACTTGGATCTACACTTGATTTTTAGCTCGGTTTACATCGATTCTTCACAAAGTACCTACAAAACTCACCAAACTCCAAACCAAGCGTAATATGGGAAATTTGGGTATAAATTAATATAATCATGTCAAATACTCCCCAAACTCGCACCAAAATAACCAAGTCTTCATATATACAAGAAACACTTATCAAAATCCCCCATGCTTAGTCCTTGCTTGTCCTTAAGCAAGTCCAAACTCAAAAGAAAAGGCAAAGAAAGAAAATGAAAGGAAATAAAAGAAAACGGGACAAAATGACTCAAAGAGCACAAAGCAAAAGTAAAAAGACTCAAAAGTAAAAATTAACAAAAACGAAATTTTTTTTAAATTTAATTACAACTTCTAAGGATGGCAACGATAGAACATTCAATCAACCCAATCTAATCTAAAGTACAACCCAAGAGTGAAAAAGAAGCCAATTTACACAAGTAAATGAAGACAAATGATTCCAGAATGGCACTCATCAAGTTCAACCAATCACCCTTAATCACTGAATGAGATAAGAAGGCACATGTTAAGCATGAAACTAGGTAAGAATGAAGAGCAAACTCACTTTTTTGGGAATGTGGAAACACTCCTCTCATGTGTTTAAATATGAAAAATCATTAAAAATTCGCTCAAACACTCAAACCAAAGCCACAACCAACCACGTACTTGCTAAGAATCTCAACTCTCCACCGCGATTTGCAAAGCAACAATGACAATCAGAAGGACTTTCAAGGGTTGTAACGGGGCTAGGGTTAAGGGTAAGGAGTGGATAATATTTGGGAATTGTGGAGCTAAAAGCCAAAGCTTGAAATTATGTCGCACCAATTCAACATACATACACTCTCACCACTTAAAATCAATCCAAATCAACCCCACAAACAATTGGAAACTTGCCTCAAAACAAAAGAAACACAATGTCAAACACTTTATTCTTCTTTTTTTTTCATTTTTCCGGAATTCTCCGATTTTTTTCTCTTTTTTTGAACACTTTTTCTATTTTTTATGTTTTTTTTTTCTTGTTTTCTTCGATACAAACACACACACTTACAAACAACACACTTATATACAAATTACTAGGCAAGTTTCCAATTCCAACCAACAACCTCAATGTACACAATTGGGGAATCAAATTAATATTTACAACTCAAACCAATCCCCATCACAAACCAAACCACAAAACTAACCACAATCAACCCAACTTCATACTCAAAACATTTCAAGCTATGACTTAAGGGTAGGAATTATATAATTGGCCAGGGCTTATAATGTTGGTTCAAGAAAAGAAATAGTCAAGGCAAGAAGGGGCTAACTATGGATATTCTGATGTAAACGGGTGGCCAAGGCTTGCGGGTTCAATTCCTAATGCCTCTGTCATCTTGTCAATGTACAATGCATGACGATTTCAAGGAGATGCAAAGCAAATGAAGGAGGATGCCACAATGGTGAGTCACTCATGGAAATAAGACCAATAAAAATGATTAGTCTTTTCTTTTAGGTTTATGTGGACTCACGGGTAACGCTCAACAATCATTACCTACTTTAAAAAGATATACATATGCATAACTCACTCTTACAATAGAAACAAAGGCAATCGGTCTTATTTTCCTAGCACAATTCTCACAACATTTAGCTTCACAACTCGTGTCAATTCATAGTCCTTCACAAACGGGCTATACAAGATCAAATCAAGTCAAAAGAAAACTATCTTTATTTTTTAGATTTTCTAATTTTTTTTCAGATTTTCTAAATTTTTCTGAAATTTTTTACAAGACTCAAAATGAAAACAAGAAAATATGAAACTAAAACAAACTACGAAAAGAAGAAAAGAAAAACTACAAGCAAATCTAACTAATGCACCTAGGTGGATGCAATTTATACAAGTGAAACTAAACTAGAAAAACTAAGAAAAACAAACAAAAAAAACACACTGAAGACACTACTACACATATATACCATAATGGACAAAGACTACAAATATCAAAATTTTCACACAAATCCCCCCATGCTTGGACAACGCATTGTCCTCAATGCAAGCACAATCAAATAAATTGCAAAAGGGGAAATAAGGAAAGATCTCACCAGGTTAGGTGCTAGATGCACCTAAACTATCGCCTCTTCAAGAATGGGGCGAATGGAGCATCAGTCACTCCATCAAGAACTCAAGACTGGGGCATTACTTCAGATGATGTCAATGCCCTTAGAAGCTTGTCAAACTCTCCAGCATGCGGTTTACAAGCTTGCAAATAAGAGAGCAACAAAAGAATTATAGCAGAAAATGTATCGCTCTCTTAAATAGATCAAAGGCCTTAGAAAAATCAAAAGAATCAAAATAAGTCGTCCACATGATTTTTCTAGTTGAGTCCTCTAGGAATTCACAATATGGATCAAGATAGAGATGAAACCCTTCTAAAGTGCCTAAGGACAAGTCAAAGACATTGTTGGTCCCCTCAATCACAGTCACAACACAAGAGTTAACCACACATTCCATATCAACATGAACATCAATGGTCTTTTCACAGGAAATGGGCTCCGCAAGGTTCTTAGGGGCAACAGAAGGTAGCGAACAAAGCATAGAAGCATGGAGTACATCATCAGATTCCTCGCTTGAAGGACCCAATCCACCCACAAACCCCTCACAAGACTCCTCATCAATAGCATCAATTGACTCATGACAAACATCATTATCATACCTAGCATCAAACCTATGGGAATCACTCACCTCAAACCCCGTCGACTGAGAAAAAGGTAACGATGCATTAGGAAAAGTCAAGACACCATCAGTAGTGTCTCTAGGTAAGCTAGAATGAGAAGGAGCAACAGTTGGCAAAGATGACTCAGAAGAGTAAACCATTTCCTGTAGACTAGCTTCCAACTTATCTTGTTGCTCTTGCACTGCCCTCATCAAAATCTCAAGACTAGCTAAGCTTGGGCATGTAGATTCATCATGGTCAAAAGAATTACACAAACGACAATGAGGCAAACAATGGGGTCGAGTACATAATCTAGCATGAGATGCAGAAAGATTGGGGAAAGATGATGCACCATAATAATTTTCAAAATCACGAGTATCACGTGCAAGCCACTCAAGCAGACTCCAAGCTTCATCAACAGTTTGAGTATCATAGAAACCAAAATACTCTAATAGAGTACGAGTCTCACTATTCACCCCGAAAGCAACAATGTCAAGAACATCTGATTTCCCAGGCACAATACCACATGGAACCGGAAAAGCAAGTAATCGCTCAAAATAGCGCCAAAATAATTCCTGCTCAAATTGGGGGAAATAGATAATTGCCATTTTTTTTATTTTTTTTTTTGAAAAAAAATAAATAAAAATAGGAAAATCAAAAGGGAAAAGATCTAGTCAATCTAAGGATATTCGTTCGGTGGCGGCTAGGGACAAAGTCCCCGGCAACGGCGCCAAAAACTTGATAAGCCGCAAGTGCACGGGTGTACGTGTAGCAAATATCAAGGTCGATCCCACAGCAGGGACTTTGCTAACTACACACCAAACTAGCTTCCTATGTGATTGCTAAATCAGTCGGGTTTTGAATGAGATCAATCTATAGCTAATTCTATTCACTAACAAATAGCAAATCTAACTAATATTCACACAAATCACAAGATCCAATCAATAGGAAAAAGATGTTCAGGGGATAAAACCTAAGTAACTCTATGAATCAAATAAGTGGATTGAACATGTATGTCACCAATTTGGTACATTTTAGGGTCGATAATCGCATAAATTATTCCGTAGCGAGCTTTTGGCAATGAAACGGATTGCTTAGCAAAATCAATCACCTACTGTCGTGGTTATTTCAATTTTAAGTAAGTTAAAGATCAAATTATCCAATGACCCCTAATTATAAAGTCTTCTATGTCTAGTTCACTTCATAACTAGTTTAATCCTAAGGGTTCCGATTATCGAATTTCTCCGTTCGGTACTTCATTCAACAATCTAATTCCATATTCTTGATGGCCAGTCAAAAACAATGACATACATAATCAAAGGATAAATGAAATGCATTCAAACTAGATAACAACTTGTTCAATCCAACAAAATTCAATCCATGAAAGCAACTAATCAGAGTTTATCCCCCAAACTAAAATAAACTACTCACTACTCATGTTCAAAACACAAAACATATCAAAATCTATTCTAGAAAGCATGAAATCTAAAAGAAAGAGAAGTAAACCGAGATGGAAATCGTTCCTCGCTTGAATGATGATCGGTGGGGACTTTTGCTCCTCCACTTCAATGGATTTCTTGAGAATTGATCTTCAAACTCCAATAAACCCTCAATCTTCAACTAAGGATGAATGTGGATGGATGTGTGGAGGAAGGGATGGATGATGGTAGAGATGGACATGGATGGTATGGAAGGATATGGATTAGGGTTAGGTTATGGAATGGAAGATGGTAGAATGATGATTGCCTATGAACAATCGGAAACAAGCATAATATAGGCAAATAGCAACTCAAAACCGCCGAAAATGAAGAGACACAGGTGACACGGACCGTGCCAGGGGTGACACGGACCGTGCCCCTGCTGACACGGACCGTGCCTCCTAGGCACTACCCGTGTCAGTGCACTGCTTCAATTTTTCTCATGTTCTGGTCATAGGCACTACCCGTGCCTCCTCTGGCACCACCCGTGCCACTACAGACTCGGGCCTAAGAGGTCTTTGGGCCATTGTTTGGGCCTTGGGTGATCTAACTTCTCACTTCTTGGTCCTTTAAGCTCATAACTTGGATCTACACTTGATTTTTAGCTCGGTTTACATCGATTCTTCACAAAGTACCTACAAAACTCACCAAACTCCAAACCAAGCGTAATATGGGAAATTTGGGTATAAATTAATATAATCATGTCAAATACTCCCCAAACTCGTACCAAAACAACCAAGTCTTCATATATACAAGAAGCACTTATCATTCTTGTCGAGCCTTGCTTTTGGTTCATCATGAGTGGAAGAAGCAAGCGTTCACGAGTAGAGGAAGCTTCTTCATCGCAACCAGGACCATCCTTATCTGCAAAGGAGCGTTACAAAGCGCAACCGGCCACACTAATTCGGTGTGAACCTGATGCGGATGTGACTTTCCGAGATGAAGAGCATAGACAACGGTACGAAGCGCTCCAAGCACGAAAAATATGTGCATCGGATATTTATGATGCGGCAACGATCGAAGCCATCCATTGCAAGCCAAGCTTTGATTATCTCATTCGTGTTCTTGGTTGGGAGGTATTCATCATGATCGATGAATCGATTGTGGACCAGCCCATCCTCGAATTTCTAAGCTCCTTAAAGGTTCACGATGATGGCAAGAAAGATGCGCATTTTGAATACCGGGTCGCCAACAAAGATAAGAAGTGCACCTTGAAGCGTTTTTGCCGAAGGTTGGGGTTGCCCGAAGATGGGAGATTTTATTAGCGATGCGCAAATTTTGATGAGCAAAAGGCAATGAAGGACCTAACTTGTTGGAGGAGGATGAATCATGGCACGAGAAATGGAGAACCACGCTACCATTGCTCCCGAAACTCTAAGGGACGTGATTTTTGCAATCCAGTCATCCGAATCTTCCATAGAATCGTGACAAGTTCAGTATTTGGGAGAGATGATGGACGCCCCTAGGTTCGGAAAGATGATCTCTTTGTGATCTACAATGCAGTGAGGGGTAAAAAAGTAAACACCGGATCTTGTATTCTTCATTGTCTTCGGGAGATTAGCATGGAACCCCGACCTACTACTATTGGGATGGGGCACATCATTTGCCACTTTCTAGTTCAAGAAGGTTTCCAGAAATATTTAAAGAAGTGGACACCGCGCTATCTTCCGGATCCTATCGACAAGGTCCGATTACAGAAAATGAATATCCTCACCAAGCACCCAACTGACACGATCTATTGCCATGGACACGACAACAAAACGAAGATTCTCTTGGATCCAGACTATGCCGAGCAATGGTTGGATATCACTAAGGAGCATAACTGGTCTTGTGGTCAGGTTCCTAGTGACCGCAAGGTGGGTGGTCCGGATGTGTCCGATGATGAGGAAGAAGAAGAGGACAATGAAGGAGAAGGGGAAGAAGAAGAAAATGAGGATGAAGAAGAGGAGTATACTGGCCATGGTGAAGCTAGCGGAAGTGGAAGTCATCCATGGGAAGCTTCATTTGAGCATCTCAACTCTCAATTCGAACAAATGAGAGTTGATCTTCGAGAACAACGAACGATACTCCAAGGTCAGCACAATCTGTTGGAGACCCAACAAGAGTTGCTACATGCCCAACAGTCTACGCTCAACAATGTGCATGCACGTCTTCAAAGGCACGAGGAGTATTTTCAGCAACAAAACCAGTATTGGCGTGACTGGGGGTATTATCACTATTCCATTGCAAACAACCCCCCGGCACCACCAGAGTACATGAACCACCACTATCCTACGTTCTTTCCTTATCACCCATATCCTCCCCCGGGAGGATCCGAGCAATGATTTGTAAGTGTCCCCACTCCCACTTTACTCTCTTTATCGATTTCATTTACACTGTTAGTGTTAGATAAGTGTGGGGGGTGCTTTATGGGGAAAGTTGGGAAGTGTGTCGGTTAGTTTAGTCTTGTTGAGTTCGTTGCTCCCATGGTTTGAGTTGTTTCGTTTCCATCGCTTCATCGTTGGCTAGGCCGGTCGTGAGATGTTTCACCTTCAATTCCCGCCTCAAGCTAGTGAGATTCGGGGTTGAAGTCAGCTAGAGTCAATGTATATTTTGTGAAGCTTTTCCTTAGTTTATAGTCCCTAGTGTCTTACTTTTATTTTTGTTTTGATCTTTTTCTTTTATGCATGCGAACACTCACACTTATTATGTTTTTCTTGTTTATTCCTAACCAAAGTGTGACGTTTTCTTGGATCGCGGATTGAGTAATCATTTGTTTTGAAGACCCCGAGGTAACCTCTTTCCGCACTCTTTGAATGTGTACATAATATTGATTCTTGTTGCATGCTTGATTTTTCTTTTGGGTGGTGAGCCACTTTGAGTGTTTGTGCTGGGATTATATTGTTGTTGGAGCCGTGTGGGCTCGAGTCGCCACCACTTTTATGTGCTAGTTGTTCTTGTTTGTTTGTTTTTGTAGGTTCTCTACCCTTTTCATGTGACACCTTCCCACAATGAGGACATTGTGGCGTTTTAAGTGTGTGTGTGTGGGGGGGGGGAGGGGAGATATTCTGTTTCAAGGGTAGATCACCTAGCATTTTTGTTTTTGTTTTCTAGTTTTTGCCTAAAATCTGAAAAAAATTTTGTGTGAAAAAGGAGAAAAAAAGGAGTGAAAATCTTAAAAGTTTTTCTTTCAGTTTTGTTCTCGCTTTGTTTTGCTTTGTTTCTTGGATCCTGTTGTCGAAATTGAGAAGTCGTTCTTAATCTTCTTTAAAAGAAACCGGTCTGAGCCTTTTCGACCCTGTCTCGGGTACTAGTCACGACTTACCTTCTTTAGATGACCTTCATCAAGTGCCTAGTGAAACCCCCGATTCCTTTCACGTTCTGGTTGAAGTCGGGAGATTCTAGGGGTTTGTGCCCGAGCTTGTTTTGTTTCCCTGTTTAGCAAATATAAAGAAAAGAAAAAGAAAGAAAAACTACAATAACCGGATTAAGTGGAGTGTGTCGCTGAATGACATCAACCACAATACACTTAGCCAACCTACACGGGCCCAGTATTAGCGGTACGTCGCTATTACCCCTTAAGCTCCTCCTCTATTGAATTCTCGGCGGAGGTGTGTATGGAAAAGACTGTGTTGGGAGGGTAAACCCCATATTTGGGCCGTTCAATTCCCGAAAGTAAGGCTAATACTGACCTATAAAAAGAAAAAGAAAAAACAATTTTGTTGGGATTACCCAACCCGAAAAAGAAAAGTTTAAGCGTTAATAAAGTGTAAGGCCTCTCCTTGCATCACCTACGGCCCTCACTAAGCCAAGGGCGACCAAATGCGAGGAAGGGCAACACTTCTCTTGTTCATTTTGTTGTTTTTGAGCTCGGGCACGAGTCCTTGGAGTCTTTTGGATTCGGTTGGAACCCACTAGCACTTACGCACATGGGGTTTTGCTTGACATTAGGTGTAGGACATCGAAAATCTCAAAGACTGACTTTTGCTTAGGATAGGTGTTTGTGAGACGCTCATAACGGTTCCTTTTGGAAGTTTAATAACGTTTTCCTGATTTTAGATTTCGAGATCTTTTGAAGCGAAGCTGATGTTTTTCTTTTCCTTTGTTTTTCTTCGGTTTTGTTTTCACTTTCCCTCTCTCCTTTTTCTTTGGCTTTTGTGGGTATAGCCGCTACAAACCCTCACGAGTCCATCTCGTCCACCCGGGCTGCCGGGGGGTTCAAAGGGCTTGGTGCATACGCTAAATGCACTCGTTTCCTCCCACGACAAAGGAGTTGGTGTGTAGTTTTCTTTTTTGTTTTTGTTTTGTTTTGCTGGGGACGAGTAAAAGCTTAAGTGTGGGGGGGTGTTTAGACCCAATTTTGTGTCTAAATACCACCTAAATCCTTAAGCTTTTGACTTGTTTCGTGTTTATTTTAATAACTTTTGATACGTTTTTGGTTATTTTGTAGATTTTGAAGATTTTACTCAAAACGTAGCAAAACGAGCCTTTTTATAGCATTTTTGGTGATTTCCCGAGCCGAGCCCGACCGAAAGCTGAGGTGGGGTTGATCCGGGACCACTTTCCTCACCTTTGGTGTCAATTAGTGAGGTAACACCCGCTACGACCCTCGGATCGTGTGTTACATGCCTTGGAAAGAAGGAGGAAACAAAGTGACGAAAAGAGGTAGGGTAGCCCCGCCACCCTTGGCGTAGCACCCACTACAACTATCATAGCGCCCGCTATCCCCCTGCTGTTGTGCTCAAAGTCGACCTTGAATCGTCAACTGAAGACGGTAGCGCCCGCTACCATTTGGGTCGCGCCCGCGACCTCCTGCTCCCTATGGGGACCGTAGCTACGGTCTCCAGAACCGTACCTACGGTCTCTCGAAGCTCGAAATCGCCCGACCTTTCTTCGCTGGGACCGTACCCACGGTCTCCTAGACCGTGCCCACGGTCTCTCTATGCCCCGCACGTGTTTTCAGCTTATCTGCTGCGTTTTGGGGAGTTTTCAGTCCTTGTATAAATAGCTCCCTTTGCTATGTTTTTGGGACATCGAGGGTTCGATTAGAGAGGCATATAGAGATAGACTTAGAGAATTTCCAGCATTGTAATTAGGGATTTTAGAGAGAGATTAGTGAGAGATTAATCTAGGGTTTTGGAGATTTGTGTTTATTATTGAAGATTTGGGTATTCAAACAATTGAGAGATTGTTGGATTATCTTTTTATTGCTTTCCTTTGTTCATCTACAGCATTTTGATAAGTATTCTTTTCCCTTAACTCTTTTATTAATTACTTTGCTAATTACTTTGCTTGTTCTTGATTTCTTTACTTGCTATTTCATTGTTCTTGCTTGTTTATGGTTGTTTGATGCTAGAAATCATGTTTAGGTTTGGTTTGGATATTGTTAGCTTAGATTTTATCATGATTAGTGGCTAGAAACCCTATAGGTTAGGAGGTAATTAAGGGTGTAAATGGGTGATTAGGTTTGGGTTAGCAATATTAGTGAGTAATTAGTTGGGAAATCAATTTCCCACTCCTATCCTTCCCTCAAGTAGGATGTATTTGGGTTCGGAAGCTCCCGAATACATCCAACACTTGTGTTGGAAGGTGGGAATTGGGATAGTTAGTATTCTATTCACGAAAGCGAATAGAAGCTAACTAGGGAATTCCGTTTCATTAACCCTCCAGGTCTGTCGATGGACTTTGGGGAAGTTAATCCGGACTATCCTCGGAAGAGGAAGCCCGGTGGGTATTTTCCAACGGAATTTCCACTTGATTTCCTTCCTTGTTGCGAAACCTATCTCCTTGTTCCCGTTTGCATCCCGAAAACCTCCGAAACCCATTTTCCATTCCTTGACCAACCTTAGCTTTGTTTCTTGCATTGTGATCCCTTCAAACCGATATCCTTACCTTAGCAATCTCATCCCGACCGTTGACCTAGATTCTATGACCAAGGTCGCCAGCTCCCTGAGAGAGAACGACAATACCGAGGTCTCACAAACCACGTTACAGTGATGCAAGATCCAATATGTTCATCTTGTGGCTTGTCAGATCTGATCAGACCTTAAGTTGTCACATACAAAGCTTCTGCAAGATTTCTGAAGTATTTGACGGACTCTGGACAGAGTGCAAAATGAATTTCTGTAACGGAATGTGAAATGTAATGTGTGACATGAAATTGCGAACTGGAGCCAGCATTGGCATGTACTTGAAACTTTGAAATGTAATGAAGAAAACTTAGGCAAACCCATATCTTGTTGCCATATGATCACAATCAATTCAATCAAACAAGTGCAAATCTAGCGAGAAACTCATCATTTGCTTGGTAACCAAGCATGTCAATAATACAACACAAGGACTTCAAATTTCAACCCATATACTCAACTTTACTCATTAGGTAATCAATCCCGAATCTTGCAATGAAACTTCCAAGTTGTTAATGATACATTGTACAATAATAGGAGCCGAATGATGGCTATATCTCAAGTCTTGACATAATAGCCACCCAGTTTGGAATGCAGAACTTTGTTTACAACACGATTGGCAGTTCAGTTGAATACTTTCACCAAAATCACATAAGTGATCGGGACCACATTGTGATTTACAAGATGGATTCTAACCCACTGGCTACTGAGGTCTTTAAAGTGGGTGAAACTGGAGATTCTCCAAAGAACACATCAAAATGAGCCCTTGTAACATTCAACGACTCGATTGTAGCATCTGACTTTGTTGGCAACCCATTTGCTGACACAAAAACCTGTCAAGCAAATCAGTAGAGTTCTTAAGTGACCTTGAACAAAGAACACGGGGGAGGCAAGGGGAGAATAGACAACTCAAACAAACAAATGAAATTTTATAGGCATACCTATCTACATGAATCACTTTATTCGAATCATATGAGACCCAAACCAAGAACAATACAAGACTAAATTTTAACCCACCAAAGCACTTCCCTCCAAAATTACAGTATCAAGATCAACCAAAATCGCATTTTTCTCTCATTCAATGGGGAAATTAAAGAAGAAATAGAGGCAAAGAGTGAAGAATTGGGGCGAAAACTTACCAGAGGATGAAGCGGCAGTCATGGGAGAGAAGGGTTCAAATCTTCCTGCCATTTGGAAGAGCGAAACGGAGGGACAAGCGAGGAGATAGAATGTGGGTTTGGGAAGGAAGAGAAGTAGTAATGGGGTGTGTTTGGTACTGCCATGGGAGAGAAGATACTGCTACTGTGGAAGAAAAGTGAGGAATGGATGACAATGCCTTCGTTTTTTGTTTTTTTGAGCGGGCAAAAAATAAGGACATCATGGTCTTTTCACAAACATCCCCAAGGGCTTTTTAGTATTTTCATGGATTCCGGCTAATAATGGCCGGAAAGTCACATGGGAGCCAATTGTTTAACAACTTTGTCCCCTTTGAGTGTATTAAAAAAATGTGGTCCCCCAGTGGTCAGTTGTTTGGAATGTATGACACCTCCCAGCAAATTTTTGTTGTTCCCAATCTTAGTCTTTTTCTCCCCCTCTTAAATTAATTCATGGAAGGAGCAGAGGTTGAAGGAGGTGAAGAGTAGCCATGCCCTGTTTTCAACCGACAAAAATTCACAGTCAAACCTTACTCCAAAAAAACAAATTTTCTTTTTGCAAAAAAGAAAAAAAAAAGAAATTCAGCCAACAACAAACCTTCCAATTCACATTCATCTCTCATCCTATTTCTTAGTTTTTCTTCATTCTTTCAGCCTTCAATACTCCACCACCTTTGAAGCATGTAATCCCTAAACCCCAATTCGGATTCACCATCACAACAACAATAACAACAACAATGGCAAGTAGCTGGAGATTTCTCCGACGAAACCACGTTAGAGTAGCCAATGTGGTTGCTATTCAATTCGGAATTTCGCTCGTTGTAATGAGCGGAGTCAAGTCGAGGGATCTTCGGTCGTCGGAGCATGGTCTTCCGTTCCAAAGCAATGTCGCAAGTTCGCCGTCGCCGGAGATGGAGGTTGTTCTTCAGAGAAGAGGTGTCCCCGCCGGTGAAGGGACGCCGAAGTTTCTGGGGAATTCGAACAGCGTGGAGGTGGATTCATGGTGGAAGGGGAGAGAAGAAAACTCCCACATCATCTCTCTCTTCTAAAACCTCTTCTACAACCCTAATTCACGATGGCGAATTCGAACAGCACGGTAGAAGATTCACGGTGGAACAACACTGTCGCAGTTGTGTATGAGAGGAAGACCGAAGACAGAAGGAGAAAGAAATTAGGGGAGATTGGTATTGAATTGGGAAAGTAAAGTTTTAATTTGTTAATTTTGATTTTTTATAATTATTCTCTTAGATTGCCTGCCATAGCAGGTAATCTATATACTATATTAAAACAAAATCAACAAAAACAATCACATGCCATGTGTCATCCAATAAGATGAATTAATATTTTTATTTAAAAAAAAAACACAAATATACTGCCTTGGAGAGAGTATCTTTTTGCACCACAATGTCAAAAGTACAGTGAACAATCACATAACAGTTACAATACTATCATACTAATTTTTTTTTTTTTAAAAAAAATCAAACTAAAAGGAAAAAAACAACAGAATAATAATTACCAATGTCTGCATTCACCTACGTCACCACACACAACACTTAAATAGTGTCAATTACAGAATTAAAAACATAATGACACACCTATTCAAATTCTAAATTTAAATTATAGTCAGCTCATCATTCTATCATTCATCCCAGACACCGATTGCAGATACCAAAATTAAAAGTGATAAATTTCAACGGACAACAGTTACACACTACTACAATTACATACCCATTCACTCATATGATCAGCAATAATTACACAATTAATACATAATACACATCATTATTCCCACAGACATATATAATCCCTTTAATCTCTCATATTTTTCCAACTATTCAGAGGACATTTGAAGGTAATACTCCATTTTTCTCACTAATACAAATTTTCTCTTACATATCATCTTCATTTTATGCCAAAATTGATATTTTCATTTTAATGCTAAAATGTAATACATTTCTAACTCACTCAATTTCAATTTTTGGTCAAGAATTCAATTTGCAGCTACACAGACATTCTCACTCTCAACCACTACTTGCTTCCCCTTCAAATTCTCAAGTAATACATTCATATCTTTCACTACTGAATCATTCATAAATTCATAAATAACTATATACAATATGTGGTCTAAATCTAATAGTTGTACTTCCACAAAACAAAGTATAATACTACCTCTATTAGTGATCGCATTTTTTAATTAAAATAAAAACAAACCTTGGAAATTTACAAAATATTAAGATAGTGTCTAATAATTTGGCCAAAGGCATCAAGCTAGAGTCTAGAGTCTAGAGTCATAACATACTCTATTTGTTTTGCAATATTCATTATTTTTCATATAGAAATTCCATAAAAAATAATATAATTTTTCGGTGTAAAGACATATATAAATTCCATGACAACCAATTGTTTCACTTTGAAAAGTAATTACCTCTTTCCATTAATTTGTTATAAAAATTGTATTCTTAAAGTATTCGATGAATGATGAAGATATATACTAGAAAAACATAGATTAATAAAGTGGGTGTGACTATGACAAAAAAAAAATTTATCAATGAAAAACTTAAGTATTGATAATTTTGAAATTAATTTCCCTTTTTTATCCAAATTCAAAAAAAGTTGACAATTAACAAAAAAAACAAACACGTTAAAAATTAGGTAAGAGATTTAAAATAATCACAATTACTAATTAGGTAAAAATATCAGACAATAACAATTTGGTAGTAACCGGAATGAGCAATCGGAAATTTTAAAAATAATTTATTATAATTTAAAAAATAATTTTAAAAAAATTAATTAATTTAAAATTCCTGAGGAAGGAATTCAAATCTGGACAAATGACTAATAGAGATAACTTAGATTTTAAAAATACAAGAAATTGAAAATTAACTAAAAATTCATGAAGTGGACAAAAGGAAAAATATCATGCATGAGAGAGAAAATTAGATATAAACAATAAACTAACAAAGATCAAAACTGGCCAAAAGGAAAATTAACATGCATGAGGGAGAAAATTATATCTGAACCAAAAACTAACAAAGAGCAAAACTTAGATTCAAAAAAAAAAAGTAACTGAAGTTTAATTTGACATGCAAGTTTAACCCAATTTCTAATATAAACCTTAAACTAACCGTAACTTAATTAGATCTTTTAAAAATACAAGTCACTGAAAGTTTAATTTGAAAAGAGAAAACGAATTCAGTATGCAACTTCAACCCAAATTCTAATTTAAATTTTAAATCAAAATACAAACCTTAGAAAGAATTTTGGAATCGTTTTTGTCACCTCTACTCCTTGATTGGCCGCATCTAAAGTTTTAAATACAAAAATTTCAACTTCTCTTCAAATCTCAGCCCTTCAACCATCTTCAAATCTCAGGCCTTCAACCATAACTGACTTCATTAGTGATAATTCATTTTAGAGCTTCAACATCCATCGCCATGTATCTAGCAGAGGGGAATAAAAAGCTCGGTGAAATAGAGATAAAAGGAATCTCTGAAATCAATTTCTGTTGATTTTGGTATCTGGGGAGATAGACGAGGGTAAAAGAGAATGGGTGAGAAATAGAGAGAAACAAAGGGAGAGAGAAAGAGAGACATTTTATACAAAAAAAAAAAAAACATAGAGGACGAAATTGTTGTGTTGTAGAAGACTGTGAAGGGACTAGGGAGGAAAAGCTATATATGAAAGAAATTGCACTGCCTCCTTCTCAAATTATTTGTCCTTTTATTTAATTTTTTTATTCTAAAATATTTGTCTCATTTACAATTTCAACAACTATAATTCTTTTTTTTATCCCTAATTAATAAATTTACTGATCATTTTTTACAATTCTAACAACTATTATCTTTAATTAAAAGTAGGGATAATTTGGGAAAATCTTTGTTACTTTTTCTACTGTTCACAAATCATATTATCAAAGTAATGACATTGCTTTTTTAAACTACTTTCAAATTTCTTTTTTATGTTATTCAGTTCAATGTTAAAATTTATTTCATTCCTAAATCATTATTACAGATAATTCATTTTTTTCCTCAAAATATGTTTAAAAGTAAATTTGAAAATTTTAGATAATTTTGAATAGCTCATACTTATCTTTAATTTACCAATATAATTGATTATTGTCACAATTAATTGAATAATTAATTTTTGGCTTTATCAATTTTGTCCTTTGGTGCTGGAGCGCACCGTATGCGTTGATGGAGCTATCAAATCAAAGGCTATTGAAATACAACTCAGAGGGTCTATAACAAAAAAAATTTGACAGTTGGCGTAGAGGAGTGAATAAATAATGACAGATGTCATAAGGTGAAGGTTAATACAAAGAGTTATGCCAAGGAATTAACAGCACAAAACGTGTTCCATATAAATCCAGCAATGGAGATAAGAAACCTTCTACAAAAAATCAATCAGGTATGTATATTGATTACATATAGGGCATGTTTGGAGAGAAAGAAGAAATGGGTTGGGTATGGAATTAGATATCTGGAGAATTCAGAATGGAATTTGATTTCAGAATACAAAGTGTTTGGTGAGAAATAGGAATGGAATAATAATAATAATAATAATAATAATAATAATAATAATAATAATAATAATAATAAACATAAACTAACAACTCTTACCCTACCATCCTTCTCACCTCTTCCATCAATCCATCCCCAACACCCACAGCCATCCTTCTCTCTCTCTCTCTCTAGATTCTTTCTTTAGCTCCTTTCTCTCTCTTTCTGCAATTTTTCTAGATTTCTATTTGGTTTGAGTTAGTTCAAGGAGTCAAAGCGATTCAAAATTGGAAGGACAGAGGACTCCACCCCACTCCACTCACTCACTCACTGAGTCACTGTCCGCCATGGATGAACCTCTGAACCTTCACCTTCATCTTCTTCTCTGTATATTCATATCCTCCGTCATCATCGTCGGCGACCAATACGACACCGCAGCGCTGCTTTGTTTCCGGTTCGACGCCGACCCCACGTCAACCTCCTCTACAACTGGACCCCAAACTCCGACGCCTGCGCCGGAAACTGGGCCGACGTTGGTTGCTCCGGCAACCGTGTCTTCTCCCTCTCCCTCCCTTCCTACAACCTTCGGGGACCCATCGGCCGTGTCATCGGCGACATCACCGACGAGGTGAAGGGTTGGCAGATCGGGGTGCTCTCTGGCGACGATGCTATGTGGAAGAACGAGAAGCCTGCTGTTCTTCTCACCATTATTGTAACAGCTTATAATTAATTAATTATTCTTTTTTTTAAAAAAAAGATAATGGAGAGGGACAGATTTGATACCTCTCATATTTGGGAGGGTTCCAATTCCTCTCATTTGGGAGGAATAAGAAACCTGGGGGGGATTATAATTCCATTCCTATTTATGTTCTCCAAATAAGAAAAATAGGAATTAGAACCCAACCCATACCAATTCCATTCCTCTCTCACACACCAAACAGGTCCATAAACCATTATAAAATATCTTTACCTACTAACATTGGAACTAAATCCCAACACAACAGGATAAGCACCAATTGCCTACATCCAGAACAGAGCATGGAATACGAGAAGAAAGTACGGAAGAAGGAGACATCAACAAACAAAAAAATAACATTGAAGGGTAAGAAAAATTAAAAAACAATAATATACATAAAGAATAATAGACACTTTATTTCACCACAATCAACAAAAACAAACTCAATGACATTCAAAAAAAAAACTAACTGTAATATTTTTTTCACCTGCAGGAAAGATAACAATACTCATGAAGACAGCAACAACAACGGACAACAAGAATAATGCAACACAATAGGAAAAACAATTACAAGAAAGATATTCAATTGCAAAATGTTTCTTACTTTATTATGACATATATTGAAAAGCATTAGTCTATAAGACTATTTATTTATTGAATATTACAAACATATGTTTGACCAGAAAACTTAAGAGAAACCTTTACACAATATTGTCTCCACAACTGTCAAATTAAATAGACAACCAATCAATAAAGCAAATTAACCCGTGCATCGCACGGGTATAAACACTAGAAACAATATTACTGCAGCCAATACCACCAGTTGAAAGAAAACATAGGCACCTACTAGAGGTGGCTAGAGCTCTTATGCTTCAATCCAACTTACCTCTAAAATTTTGGGGGGAAAGTATACTAACTGCCACCTATTTGATAAACAGAATGCCCACACCTTTGCTGGAAAATAAGTCACCCTTCGAAAAACTTTTTTGTAAGATACCTACCTATGATCATTTAAGAGTTTTTGGCTGTCAATGTTTTGCTAACACCCTTAAGCATGGAAGAGATAAATTTCAATAGAGAGCTGAAAAATGTGTTTTTGTTGGTTATCCACAAGGCAAGAAAGCTTATAAGCTATATTCATTAGAATCAAACAGTTTTATCAACTCTAGAGATGTTATCTTCCATGAATCTATTTTTCCTTTTAAAGAAAAAGACCCTTTAAGGCAAAATCTTGTTACAGAAAATAATGTCCCTGATGTTCTCACTACTGCTGACAGTGTTGAACAAATAGCAAGAACTGAACCTCAACTTGTTGAAAATACAGAACCCCAGGTGGATGATTTACAGCCCCTTAGGAGATCCGAAAGAGTTCATAAAACTCCCAAATATTTGGATGACTATGATATCAGTCTCTCCACTATTACTGACTTACATTATACTCCAAAAACTGTTTTATGTGGCAATGCTAATAACTGTGCAGTTATCAACAGCTACTTAGACACACATGAACCAAACAGCTATGCTGAGGCCAGTAAGCACCCAGTTTGGGTGCAGGCTATGCAGCAAGAACTAAGGGCTTTAAAAGAGAACAATACTTAGGATATGGTTACTCTACCGAAAGGAAGGAAAACCATTGATAGCAAATGGGTCTATAAGGTAAAACACAAATCAGATGGGAGTGTTGAGAGACTAAAAGCTAGATTAGTTGTAAGAGGTTTTACCCAGGAAGTAGGAATTGATTATAATGAAACTTTCTCACCTGTCGTAAGAATGACTACCATTAGAACCATGATGTCTGTAGCAGTTAAGAGGGATTGGTCCCTTTTTCAATTAGACATTAACAATGCTTTTCTTCATGGGGACTTGCATGAAGAAATCTATATGAAGGTGCCTAATGGTGTCTGTAATACAGATGCAAATATTGTTTGTAAACTCAATAAATCCTTGTATGGTTTAAAACAAGCCTCACGACAATGGTATGCTAAACTCACTGAGGTCCTTTATAAAAGAGGGTATAAACACTCTGAAAATGACTACTCCTTGTTCTATAGAAGATCAGAAAAGAAATCTGTCTACTTAGCTGTGTATGTTGATGATTTACTTATTACTGGAAATGATATTGAAGAAATAAACTCTTTGAAAACCCACCTTCATGATGTTTTTAAAATAAAGGATCTTGGAATTGCTAGTTTTTTTCCTTGGTATGGAGATTACTAACATTGCAGGGGGCCTTGCTTTAACTCAAAAGAAGTTTACACGAGAACTTCTACATGAGTTTGGAACAGAGAACATGAAGGCTGCTGTATCCCCTATGGATATCAATGACAAGTCATCACAGTTGAGCTCCTTGTCCGATCCTACTCGTCTGCAAATGACTTGTAGGTAAGCTGAATTTCTTGGTAAATACAAGGCCAGACATAGCTTTTTCCATTCAACATCTTAGTCAATACTTGAAAGCTCCCACAGATTTGCATTGGAAGGCTGCAATCCATGTGTTAAAGTATCTAAAAGGTAACCCAGATTTAGGAATTATTATATACAAAGATGATGATTTTAGTTTGTAAGGTTTTAGTGATTCCGATTGGGTGCATGTAAGTATAGTAGAAGGTCTATAAGTGGTTTTGTTATTTTTCTTGGCAATACTTTAATCTCATGGAAATCAAAGAAACAACAGGTGGTCTCCCTATCCTCGTGAGTGAATACAGAGCTTGAGGCGCTTGGTTGCGAATCAGCTTGGCTCGTGAGTTGCTCTCAGAGTTTCAAGTGGATGCCATCACACCTATCCCTGTCAAGTGCGACAACCAGGATGCCATATACATTGCACATAATCCGGTGTATCATGAAAGAACCAAGCACATCGAAATTGATTGTCACTATGTTAGGGAAAAGCTTGCGGAAGGCTTGATTACACTTCAACATGTGCCTACAAATTCCCAGTGGGCTGACATCATGACAAAGGCCCTTCCAGGAACGAAGCATCAACAAAACCTTGGCAAATTGGGTTGTTTACCTCCCTCCAATTTGAGGGGGGGGGGGTGTTAAAATTGTTGATAGCAGCTAAATGTATTTAGGTTTAGTTTTGTTTCTTTTGTTTTTTTGTTGGGCCTGTTTTGTTTTGGGCCCTGTTCTCTTCCCTTTTAAATACTCTCCTTTTAGGTTTGTTTTCAGAAGATTGTGAGATATCAATCTCCTCCACAAAATAAGAGAACGTTGACAGCCAAAAACTCTTAAATGATCATAGGTAGGTATCTTACAAAAAAGTTTTTCGAAGTGTGACTTATTTTCCAGCAAAGGTGTGGGCATTCTGTTTATCAAATAGGTGGCAGTTAGTATACTTTCCCCCCAAAATTTTAGAGTTAAGTTGGATTGAAGCATAAGAGCTCTAGCCACCTCTAGTAGGTGCCTATGTTTTCTTTCAACCACACCATTTTGTTGGGGTCTTTGGGTGCAATTAGTTTCATGAAGAACCCCTTTCTTGGCAAAAAAATTCTATTGCTTGGTTACTTTTACCTATTTCAAGGGCATTGTCAGACCTAATTCTTTTTACTTTTGTATCAAATTGGTTTTCTACCATGGCCATAAAAGATTGTAAAAGACTAAAAGCCTCATGTTTTGTAACCATAAGGTAGGTCCAAGTGCACCTTGTGAAGTCATCAACTATTGTGAGAAAATATTTGTGTCCCAAGTGGCTAGCTGTGTGAAAAGGGCCCCAAGTATCCACATGAATCAAATCAAAACATTTATTGGTTGATATATTGCTAGTTTGGAAAGGTAAACATGTTTGCTTAGCTCTATGGCATACATCACATACATCATTACAAGAAGTTTCATTGTGTCCTAGGGTACATGGTAAAAATTTCATCCTAGTCTTTGATATGTGGCCTAGTCGTTCATGCCACAGATTACTTTTAACAGAGGCGGCCATGTCATCACATCTCACAGTTTCACAAAGAGAGTCTTGAGGGGTTATTCTTTGCAAGAAATACAAGCCTTGAAATTCTTTACCAAGGATCACTGGCCTCTTCAAGGAAGGGGCCTGCATTGTACAATTTCTTTCACTAAAGGTGACAGAACAATGAAATTGCTTACATAGTCTTTTGATCGATATTAGATTGAATTTAAAATGAGGCACATATAAGACATCAGTTAAGACAATGCCTTCAGAAAGATTCACTTTCCCACATTGCTTGACAATAACTTTGTTACCATCAGGTAAGGTCACATGTATAGGTTGGGTGAGATCCTTTATAGAACTCATAGCATTACTATTCCCACACATATGATCAGTGGCACCCGAATCTAATATCCAATCTCTTCTAGTTAAATTGAAAAGACAGAAAATTGTATTCAACATGTGCTGTAATGATGAAGGATGGATGTTACCTGAAGATGTGTTTACTTCTCCATCTTGACTGGTTGGGACTATCTCGGTATTTAGGTTCATCAGCAGATGGTGGAGAATTTGTACAACTTGATCCTTGTTGAAAGAGGGTGATGGACTGGAATCTTTTTGCCCTGATATACTTTTATCTGTATCCTCAACTTCTGCATTAGCTTGTCTTCTTGTATTCCCTTGATTGGACGACCTATTCTGTGATCTATTCTGGTTCTTCGGGGGATACCCATAAATCTTGTAGCACTTGTCGATCGTGTGCCCTGGCCTCTTGCAATGGTCACAGAAAAGATTTGACCTCCTTGAATCTTGAGTTCTTTCAGAATTAGACTGGTTGGGTTGATTTTTCTGAAAACCTTTGTTGGCGTAAAACGAAGTAGAGTCACTTGAACTGTTTACTTGATCCCTCACTTGCCTTTGTCTTTCTTCTTGAGACAGGATAGCATAGACTTGGCTTATGGTAGGCAAAGAACTCATCATCAAGATGTTTCCCCTGATGTATGTATAGCTATCGTTAAGACCCATCAAGAACTGTAATAACTTCTGCTCTTCAAAATGAATTTCAAACTGCCTGTTGATTTGGGCTTTGCAAGAGCATTTCCCACACTGGTAAGAGGGAAAATTTGTGACTGCTGCCATTTCTTCCCATAACTTCTTCGCGGTTGTGTAATAGGATGAAATGTCCATAGAATCTTGAGATAATCTTGACACCTTCTGTTGAATTGAGAACAATTTTGCCTTATTTGTTTGCCCAAATCTCTCTGTTAGCTCTATCCAAAGGTCCCGCGAAACTGTAGAATATAGGACACTATCGCGAATGTTTTTCTGCAGTGAGTTGAGTATCCAGGAAAGGACCATATCATTGCCCCTCTTCCAATAGGGAAGACGAGGATCATCCATGCCTGGTTTTGACAAGCTCCCATCAACAAACGCAAATTTGTTTTTCGCGGAAAGGGCGATAGATGCCGATCTCTTCCAGGTGTCGAAATCTTCACCTGAAAAGAGTTCCGCAACCAAGGACATCCCTGGTTGATCTGATGGGTGTATGAATAGGGGATCGCAGGGGTCCGACACGAAGCTTTTCGAGCTTTCTCCCATGGCGGCCGAGAGAGATGGAGAAGAGAAATGGATCTTGCCCTAAAGGGGCTCTGATACCATGAAAAGGTTCTGATATGAACCCAGAAAAGAGAAAGAAGAAAAGCAAAAACGTTCTCTTATTTTGTGGAGGAGATTGATACCTCACAATCTTCTGAAAACAAACCTAAAAGGAGAGTATTTAAAAGGGAAGAGAACAAGGCCCAAAACAAAACAGGCCCAACGAAAAAACAAAAGAAACAAAACTAAACCTAAATACATTTAGCTGCTATCAACAATTTTAACAAATACTAAGCCATATTACTCTAAAATCATATTCAATAGAAACAATACACCATTCTCATTTCAATGTCCATGGTCTATGTTCAATAGAAACAAATTTACATGTAGTTGTGTGTAATTCATGGCAGTCACTTTGGACAACCTTTCCAATCACAATAAAAGATAATGCATTCTACTATTTACTATATAAAACTCCATAATTTTCAATAAAAACCATTTTTAATTTACGCACTTGATTCTAATTTCAATTATTACTGCAGTCTGCAGCCAATACCACCAGTTGTAGTTGTACAATTATGAATTTGATCCTTCCCATTCAAATACTAAGCCATATTACTCTAAAATTATATTCAATAGAAACAATACACCATTTTCATTTCAATGTCCATGGTCTATGTTCAATAGAAACAAATTTACATGTAGTTGTGTGTAATTCATGGCAGTCACTTTGGACAACCTTTCCATTCACAATAAAAGGTAATGCATTCTACTATTTACTATATAAAACTCCATAATTTTCAATAAAAACCATTTTTAATTTACGCACTTGATTCTAATTTCAATTATTACTGCAGCCAATACCACCAGTTGGAGTTGCACAATTATGAATTTGATCCTTCCCATTCAAATACTAAGGTATAATGTTCTTATCTTTCAATTTTTATTAGAGAATAACTTAAGCTTGAAATCCATCACAAAACAAAATAAAATAACAAATGTGACCAATCAAATAAAGAACTAATACCTTCATATTCATAACAATAAAAAGTTCTCAATTTTCATTAGAGAATTCTCTCAAAAAAAAAAAAATTCATTAGAGAATAATTGTAAAATTTTATAAGTGAACGTTAACTTAGTCTTTAACCCCAAGGTGAAAGAAAGTGATTAAAAAATGGCACGCATGTACACTGACCATTGTAGGCTTTGTAGCTCCCTCCGTACAAGTAATGAAAAACTTAAAAACCTTTCGCTAATTCTTATCTCAAAAATAATAGTTCCTTCATTCTATTTATTAGTTTTTCACTTTATTCTATTAAATTTTCCATTGATAATATATCCATCTATTATTTACTGATATAGGCTATGTAAAGTTAATATTTAACAACTTTAAACATGAATGTTTAATATATATAACAATATAAAATTGTAATTAATATTTTTATATTTGTCATAAGAAATACTTTTATATTTATATTCTTAATAATAATTAGTGATTAGTCTCAATAGTTTATTAATTAATAATTTTCCCGTGCATTGCACGGGATATATAACACTAGTTCTTAATTATAAGAGTAATTTTGATCATTTTGGAAACTTGAATAACAATTATGAATGCTTTCAAAATTTAGTGACATTTTTTTTATTAAAGTGAAAAGTTTCGGGGCATTTTTATCCAAACACGTAATAGGTAACCTAATTAATATGTTCTAAAACATTGTATAAAATTATTACGGCGGGGTGAGAGAACGGTGACAGCGACTGAAGTCCATCGGCAAGACATGGAAGCGCCAAACACAACCTCTGATTACAGCTCAGAAATGGCGGGCTTTGCTACACAGACACGTACTCAGAGCAACATCAATCAGAAGATGGAAAGTGCCCAGATGGCTGAAGAAGCACTGAATTTGTTGGATTCATCTCTTTCTCAAATCAAATGGCGACTTAAGCCCTCATCTAAGCGTCGTCTTCAGATAGGTGTTTATTTCACTTATTCCCTGTTAGTCACCTAATCTTCCATTACTTCAATGTTACATTCTCTTGGGGTTTCATGGTGCTTCACATTTGTTGACATAGCATCTTTCCTTTCTGTATTTATTGTTTAATCGCTGGTGATTTTCCTTCTACTTTATTACTTATACCCATTCAGTTACTGGGGACGATTATACTTCTGGGAATCAGTTGAGTAGGCTGGAATTTCATGGCTTCATGGGGCAGAAAGGTTTTATGTGATTTAACCTGAATCTTGGGTTGACTTTTTGTAAGGATTTCAGGGGAATATTTGAATGTCCGCAAGCAGTATTAGCATATTGTTGTTTTATTGGTCAGATTTATAACATCATCTCTTTATTTCACCATAAGTGGCCATGTTGGGTACTCCATATTGAACATTGCAATAGATGCTTGCCAACTCCAATGTACCAATCAACAAAACAAGTAAAGCTTTTGGAATGAGGCCTAGTTATATACTTACTTAACATCAAACTATATGCTTCTTGAGGAATGCCAAATCGAAGAAAATGTGACATGGGTTTTCATTGAATTGATTGTGTTGGTGTGAAGGAAATGGGTATTGAATTTGGATCCATTGCCTGATGGATTTGAAGAACTTGAACATTTTGGTTCTGCAGATGTGTTGGCATTGTGCACTGCCATGAGACCAGTGGTTATGGTGGACTATGGAGGAAAGTTGCCCGAGCTGCAAGATAAATTGTGTGCCCTTCTCGAGCTTACTCAGAAGGTCCTTCCCATCTCCCTATCAGCCAGTTGCTAACTTAATGATTTCGTTAAGGAGATTAAAGTCGAGCATTTTTTCTTTAATTTTTATTTGTTTAGGAGAAGCATGCAGAAGGCGTTCAGTTTTTCTTTTCTTTTTTTTTTTTTTGGGGGGGGGGGGGGGGGGGGGAAGAGTTGCAACCTTACACCCTATTTGCATTTAATATGGGCTGTTTTCATTGATCCTTAATTTCTATAGATATTGATTGTTTGTTAGTCCACATCAAAACATGTAGGCAATGCACTAGATAATTTTACTGTAGGTAACCCGATTGTTGCCAGCGTTGTCTGATAGGACCCTTTCAGTTCTTAGGAAGTGGATATAAGGAAACCTCCATGGTAAAAATGTCGATATTGCAAACTGCAGTTCCTCTGGAACTCATTAGAAAAATCTTGAATTCACTGAGGATTGACGATTTTGTGCTTAACAGTACACATTGTAAGTGAGTTCTTACCTGTCCATGCCATCTAATTTTTTTATTTTTTTTGTCAAAAATTACCACTCTATTTTTTACCAATTCTACCAGTATAATTGGACATTTTTGTCAACAGTACCACTCTCTTCATAGGTAACTGGTTATAGCCTGTAAAAGGTTAAAAAAAAAAAAAATCAAAAGCCCCTCAATTGAAACAAACAGAGAGAATGGACATGGAGCAGCTCTTAAGCATGGCTTCTCCGCCGAGCTCATCGCCAATGCCTGGCATTGACTGCCTGCAACTCTGTCACCAAAGCTGGTAAAGCCTGAATGGATTCTCTCTCAATATTCTTATCCCTCTCCCCCTCCTCCTCAATCCCATTTTCTCCTTCAAATTCCCAGGCCAAACTCGACCAATTCATCCGTTTGCACTCCAACTCTTATGCAGGAACAAAGGGATATAGAGAGAGATAGATATAGTGATGGACTCCACTTGTATTGTTTTCAGGGATTCAGAGTTTGGATCCATAAAATGCATCAAAAGTTATGAGGTTATTACTTGTTCAAGACCATGGCTAAATCTAGACAAAAGTTGGGCATCTCCCCAAACCTTCTCCTTTTCTCTTGCAGTTCTAATAATTCCAATCCGTTTTCTCTTTCTAGATCAAATTTCCATGGCACCAGTGGTACTACTACTAGTAGTAGTCTAGTGCTGCTCTCGCCTCTTGTTAACTCCATAGCTTCCTCCAGATTCCTCCATAACACGCTCAATCCAGTTTCTCTTTCTCTCTCTTCTCTAGCTAGCCCGTAACCTCCTGCAGCATTCTGATGTTGCCCAGTTTCTGAAAATGGCAGTTGATGGCTAAGGAAAGGGGCTGTCAATTGGAGTTATCATGAAAATTGAGGTTGAGAATGGAGTGATTGAGCTGTTGTCCTCATAATTTGATGGGGATGCTAGGGTGGCAGTCAATGAGCATGGGAATGACATATGTAGAATTTCTCAAATTCATTTTATGTGTGTACTACCTGTCATGTGGGTAAAACAAGTTGCTTTTTATGATGGGTGGTAGTTTTGACAAAAGTTGTTACTTATAATGGTAGAATTGGTAAAAGAAAAAATAGAGTGGTATTTTTGAAAGAAAAAAAATGGAGTAAGAAATTGAATGGTGAAGGCAGCTAAGAACTCTAAGTAAAGTTTATGAATTCTATCCTTTCCCGTTCATCTGGAAGGAAGGGAAACCTATGATGTTATAAGAAATTGCTTAGTTTCATGCTCCCACATTGAATTCGTATCGCAAAGCATGAGCACAAATAGGTAGCATAAGACATAGGTTGGGAAGTGGAAATAGATAGATGACTGTACAAAGAGCTCTGGCTAGCAAGTTTTGTCGCTTGCATTGTACAGACTCATGGGACAGAGTAAATGTATACAGTTCTGCCTATTGGCATTAGTATATAAATTGATTTGTTTTACCGCAATGTTTGATTCATCTTTCCAAAACACAAGTGTACTCCTTTTAGTTATCCATGCTTCCCACATCCTTTTTTCTTGTGTATGGTTGGTCAAATTCTTCCCTTGATTTTGTGCTTCTAAGTTCAGTGACATTAGCTTTATTCATTTTTTTAATAATGATAAAAAATTCAGAACACATAGATTCAATTACATGTCATGTATTTGAGTCCGCACACAAATTTTCGGGAAACTGCCTGCGGGCAAATATCAATTTAGATGTGCAGTCAAATTGAGGTGAGAAGGCTGTCATGGATATTCAATCTCCATCCAAATGTTAAGCACACTACCATGGTTGATTGGACCTTAGTCCACATGTTCCGAGTAAAGCAAAACTCTGATCTACCCTTCACCTGCCTCCACAAGATACTCAGTCATCTAAGGAAATCAATCCAACCTCACCACAAGAACATCAGCAGGTCAGAAAATTATCATCAATAGCATCATTCTTCCAATTCCTAGCCAAATTGCCTCTCTCAGGCTTTGCAATGGGAGTTTCCAAGGGAGAAGCAAGTTGAAAATGCAGGTTGTGAAAGTTTGATCACCTTATAGATTTGCTGCTAGGATCGCACGAGTGCAAATGGAGAATCCAGTTGGGTTGAGGGGGTTATTGGGTTCTGTGACAAGAGAAAAGAGGTAGTATAGGGAAATGGTGGTAGCTGGGGAGGCAATTGCAAAGGCACAATGGTGGCTCTTGTAAGCCAGGGAAAGATGGTCAGCATAAGTGCTGCTGTTCAAGGGAAAGGAGAAGGAAAATGGGTTTTTACACTCGGGAGGGGCGGTGTCTATGGTGCAATGCCTCTACATTCCTATCCAGAAGTTGAGGTCAAAGCTTCTCATCTCTCAACTTACCCCTCATTTCTCCTGGAATATATTAGTGATGTCAATTTGTGGCTGTGATATTAGGACATATCAATTTGGAACAAAAGGAGATAATGTGCTTTTTAAGTTATTGTTTTGCACTTATGCAATCTCCAATGAAGTTTCGTTGTTCAAGTGTTATTCTTGCTTATCAATACTATCACCAATTTACATGTGAGCTGTGATGTACTACCTAGGATGGCGTAAACCTCTTAATCTCTTACAGAAGGTTATGAAATGTTAATCATTGCATGTAGGATGAAAGTTCCTGCTATTGATTTTGCAGTTATCCTTAATACAACAATAGCTGTACAATAATGCTCTGACGTCTCAATGAGACAGTAACTGTATCGTGATGCCCTTTTCAGGAGTCAACTATCTTTCGCCAATTGAGAGTGATGGTTATTGATGATATGATATACATTGTAAATGTGGATGAATTTGCTGAATATATTTCTTGGAGTTTAAGCTCAGATGTGAAGCAGTTCTTTGTGGACCTTGAACAGGAGCCTCTAAAGGTAGACGTGGAGTAGGAGCCTTGTCTGAACTTTTTGGTCATACTACTGTAAATGCATTTGTAACTGACTTCCTACCTTCTCTACCAGATGATTTCAACAGGTGATGAAAGCTCTACAGTAAAGGAGTTGGTGTCTGTTCAAAAATTGTTTTCTTCAGTGTTCACTGTTGAGGGTGTTAACTGTGCTGCATTGAAGGGACAGGGTGAAGATAATGGCCAAAATATTGAATCTTCTTCTGCTGAGCAGCCTCAATTTTATAAAGTAGTTGATCTCAGTAGCTGTCTCCATAATTCCCAGATTACCATACCGACTGTAAACGGGTAATTCACAAAACTTTAAACTTAACTTTGCATTGTTGCTCAGAATCCAAGTTTCAAACTTTTTATTTTGAAGTATGAACAAATCGATACATGACTTCTGTGCTTGATTTGGGTGTGTAACTCGATCCATTGAGCTCATTCATCTGGTCGTTAATTTTTTCGGTTAAAAATGTTGCCTTTCACCAGGCATGTCCACTTGCACAACAGTAATATTGATGTCAGAGATGATGTAGATAGACCCATTGAGATTCAAGGTTCAACTTTTATTGCCTCAAGTTTCAAAGACTCGTTGAGTTGTGTACTTGTGTGTCTTGATGCATCTTAAATCACTGTTTGATGTGTGTGTGTGTGTATGTTTGTGTCACTGTTTCCTGCATGCTACACCTCACTAGTGTCTTCGACCAGAGAGGGCAAGAAGAGATGGTAAAGTGTCAAGGCTGTAATTATTTCGGGTTGAGACTTACATGTGACAGTTGGTACCATTTGGAGGAAACACCCTCAAGTAACTGCATCGATATTCATAGGATACGCATCAACCAATAGTTGAGAAGATTATCTACTCGAATTCCAAAACTTTGGAGAAAACGTTTATGGTACGTAGCCTCTATCTCACCGACTTTCCTTGACCGTCTACTCACTCTATTTAGGCTCCGAGGAACGGTCCAAAAGAAGGGAGAATAATTCGGCATTACACAGTCATAAAAACATTAAAAATGAGAAAACTTAAGTATAAGAGAATCATTTTAAGTATAAGAGAATCATTTGGTTTTTACTTGATAAAAGATAACAGTAAAAATGAATTTATCACAGCTAATGCAATCAAGATAGACGAAACCTCTCTGAATCAAATTAATTAACCTTTCAACTTCATAGTAGAATGAAAAAGAATTGAGATATGGGCTACTTCATGTGTAACTACTACAATAAGTGGAGAAACAATTGGCAATAACCAAAACAATGACTAGGATAGAACCTCTGATTCAACAAAAGTTATGCACCACAAACTATGGAAAAATATATATCCTAGTCATTGTTTTGGCTATTGCCCATTGTTTCTCCACACCAAATTCGAATACTCCTTATAGCCACAATTTCCATGGTGGTAATTGTTGGTGCCCTTGGTGGGCCTCTTTTGTAGGCTAGGCCTCCATTGGGCTAGTCAGGTGTATGTGTTTTGCCCCTCCCTAAGCTTGCAAGCCTACTGGTTCTATACCCTAGAGTGGGAACCCAATGGTCAGGCCAATTTACCATTGTAAAAAAAAAAAAAAAAAAAAAAAAATATGTGCACGTGAACATCACTTGGTCGTCCTAATTTAATTATTTTAAATTCATGATTAATTCAGTTATTTGAACTAAATCTAATAAGTTCTTTTCCAAATTAGTTTTTTTTCCCCCTCCAATTACAATCTCAAAATTATTTTGGGAAAACCTTTTTCAAGATATTAATCATCTAAATTGTACAAAGGTGTAAAGTACAGTTTGTATGTTATATCACACATTTGGCTTACCAACTGTCCTAAGTTCAAGGACCTAAAATTGGATGGTTTTATGTTATGTTGTTTTTGTCAGAACATCACATCCTTCACGGCTGACAATGGCACGAATGACATTGGTGAAATGTCGATAATGTAAATCGTAATTTATTCATTTCAAAACTAGATTGTTGGTTTTATGTGATCATATATTCCTATGAAGACAATTACTTACATGTTAAAATAACATTATTCTGAACAAGTTTTTCATTCTGTAACTTATCAAAATCAATAAAACCGAAGCTATACTTTACTATTTGGACCAAATCACCATGGATTTCCTTAATGGTTGTATTCCTGTACAATTATCATTATTTTGTTGTCAGTAACAGGTTGGTGTTTGTGCTTGTTGGACTTGACGACAAACTTGTGTATCGTGTAGATGCTACCTTTAGACAGTCTCTGAAAGGTGAGTTATAATTGGATAGGGTACTCGTGTTAATATATGATCCCTAGTAATTTCAGTAAGAATTAGTTATATACAATAAAAATGTGCAAATTTTGAATATAAATTTTACTTTGTACCAGTTGAAAACTTTCACAACCAATAAAGAAGCATTTTCTCAATCCCCTTGAATGTCCTAATTTTTAACCGAAAGTAGAGAGGGATCAAGACCACAATCATCGGGGTTGGTACTTACCCCTACAGTCCCCGTCCCAGGAACAAGCGTCCTGAAGCCAAAACTAGACTAAATTTGTCCTAAAGTTGGCTATTCACCTTCCGGAAAAATGACCTAAAAGCATACTGGGTTACTCTGATCAAGACTACTGGAGACATTCAATGTTTACATGGTAACTATATCCATTCAATGTTCAATGAATACAGAGTTAATCACGATGTCCTATATTATTCTCTTCACCAACTATCATTTGAAAGATAGCTGGATTTGAATTGCCAATTCAAGACTGAGGAGTTGTAGCAATATAAATGACGATACATTTTAAAGTCATGGCATGGTGCTAATTCATGAGAACATATGTTCACACACCTTATTGATTGTGAAATTTTGCAACTGCTACAAATTAAACTTTATACTCAAAATATGCACACTTTAATATGTTTATATCCAACTCATATTGCAAATTCTGGGGTTTATATATTAACGTGAGTATCGGATCCAATTATACCTATCGTTTCAAAGAATGTTTACAGGAAGGTAGCATATACACCAGACAAAAGTTTGGTTTGAGTCCCTACAAGCACAAATACTAGCCTGTGAGTCATAACAAAATAATGATACGATTTTATAGGGATACAACCATCAAGGAAATTAATGGCAATTTGATCCAAATTCTCAAACATAACTTTGATTTTTCAATTCTGATAAGCTTGAAGAATGAAGAATGGGTTGAAAACAACAATGGACATAGTGCCGGTGTTTGTGTGTGTGTTTGTGTGTGTAATAATGGGTTTAGGATTTGTTTATATCGAAATGATGTTTTCTTAGTTAACTAATTTTTTGCTGTTCTAGTAGAGAAACATCTGGGTAGTTGATCGTCGTCCCCACGTGAGTATGTTAGCTGCTAACTGCTTAATTTTAGGGTATTAGTTTTCATTTGTATGCTTTTAAATATGATTATTGTTTAAGAGGAAAAAAAATCGTGTGCAATGTGTAGCCCAAATTACAGAGAATCGAAACACGAAATGAGCTCCAAAACACCAAAATTGCGAGTGAACCTGTGACAAGCAACAACACAAATTCTTCATCTCAGCCCCTTATTCCAATGTTGAGGGGGAAAATACCACCTTATGAGTCTCGAGATGGAGACCATGTTTGGGTCTAGGGGTTGTGGGATCTGGTCGAGCATGGTGCACTGAGCTTGATGTAGCATCGACCCATTGGACCAACATCTGTGGGTGATTCAAAGGAAAGATTCCAGTGCACTATTTCTCATACAATATGCATTGAATCATGAAATTAAACTTAGGTGGACCTTGCTCACAATAGTTTCGTTGCTTACACTTTCACCTAATGTTTTCATCTGTGTGACAATCCCAGACGCTCTACAGAGAAATTCTTGCACAGGTTCATTCTCTTTCATGGTAAGGCTTCAAATTCACGCATAGGTGTGTGATTTTAGAGTAATTACCTTATTGTCACCCAAGAACTCTTCCTTGCCTGATTGGAAGTAGTAGTTGGTGCAGCCTTGGAAAAATTTTATCATCCAATGCTGATTGCTGCATAAATCATGGCTTTTGGATCCTGCTTTTGAGTCTCCCTTAGCGGTGGTAGGGCTCAATCGGTGCACCAGATCGCTGTATCCATTCTCCATGATGTCCCTCAGGACTTGGGCATGGTCTTCATCGTGAGACTCCAATGGTGGTATTTTTCTCCTTTAAATATTGTAATGAGGGGTTGGTAGGAGGAATTTGTGTTGTTGCTTGCCATGGGTTTGACTCGCAATTTTGGTGTTTGGGAGCTCATCTGTGTTTTGCATCTATGTAATTTGGGAATTTGGCCCTAGAAGACTACTCTCTCTGAGGGACCAATACCAAATCTAGCTTTATTTGAGGATAACTGATAGCTATTATTTATTGATTTATTTATCTATTTATTAATTATTATTATTATTATAATTTTTATTTTATTTTATTTTATTTGGGGGGGGGGGGGGGGTTGTTAATGGCAGCTTGTGCCTCTTCTCATTCGAAGAAGTGGTCTAATACCATTATTTGTAGAAATAAATGAAGGCAAACTAAGTGATGGGGTATTTTACTAGGAAAGTAACTCACTGCATATAATTTCTGTTCAATTAGTATCTTCATAAACACATACAAATGACAAGGATCCACTACCTGGATTTTTCTCAACTGCAAAAGAAGAAAAATACTTAATTAAACTAAGTAAACATGATCTAGATGCTGTTAACAAATTGTTTATTTTTTTTTTTGGCAAAAGCAGGGTGATTTTATTGAGCCGAAAAACCCCATTACAACTTATGATAAGCAACCAAAGTTCATCAGTTTCTCTATACATGTATCATATTTATGAGATTTTTCCCAAGGTATAAAGCTTTATACAAAATTTGCTTCTTCATTTGCAAAAATGCGTGAGTCACATCTGGCTTCACATTCCTGTGTCTGCACAAGTTACGTGTTTCCCAAACCAAGTAGATATAAGCCACGAAAACAGCCCCAAGTAAGCCCCTCCAACTTACAGTACCTTTCGCTTTGATCCAGGCCAAGTACCATTCCTCAATAGACATATGGCTGTTAACAAATTGTAAATTTGTAATAACAATAAAATTAAATAATCACTACTTTGAAGCAATTAATCAACAAATATACTATGAGATTGCTGCATCAGATATTTTTGTCATACTATTCCTCTTTCTGCAGCTATGTCTGAAACTGTGTTTTAAAGTCATTATTCACTGTATTTTTCTAGCTTCATTTTTTTTTTTGGGTACCAAAATTAGAATACTAAAAGGTATGAAAGTCTTTTGTCATTCTACCACAAAAACTTTTTAGGATGTTTAAACATCCATGTGAACAATTGCACGGACAAAATGACTTCAGAAGCGGGAATCCCACAAGTGAGATTTGGACTCGGCTAAGAATATGATCTCTTCAAACAGTTTATTTATTTAAGTATTGAGGAATTCTTTTCTCAATAAACTTATTTACAATAAAAGTTAGAATATCAAACCTGTAAGACTTCAATTATTGTGGTTTTGAAAGAGAACCTCGGGGGGCCTTGAGTGCATGATGAGCGCTTTGGCCTTGAGCGTTGCTTCTTTACTTTTTGGACACGTTGCCCCTATATATGTCTTGCATAGTTTTGTTGATGGGTTCTTGCTTCATTGGCAATCACCCCACCTTCCAGTGGCGGATCTAGACTACAAAATTAGCGGTGTCCACTTAATAATATTTTGGATAGTTGGACTGTTGTGTTGAATTAGACACCCTTATTAATAATTTTGGGTCTTTTCTAGGGTGTCCACCTAACGTAGATGTACAACAATAACCTCCAAAAATATAATAGGTTGCTTAAATTTTTTCCGGAGCTTGGGGTGTCTGTGGACAGCCTTGGCTTCAATGGGGATCCGCCCATGCTTCCAGCCCCTCTCTCCAGGGTTCGATTCCTGGGGGGAGCATTCCTACCTACGAGGATGCGGGAGTGTTGAATGGAAGGTCTGGGTCCTGTATAGGATGTTGACACCCCCTCGGCCCCTGTCTGCTATACAGGCCCATTGAGTTAGTGTGCCTCTGCGAGAGGGACTTAACGGGTCGGACAACTTACCTCTGTTAAAAAAAAATGTCTTGCACATTTCAAGTGTTAAAGCAAGAATGTGGCCATCCATATCACCAACACACCATAGCGAATTTGATGCTTGCTTAACCAAACTGTATAAATATATTTAGCTGTATATAGATGAGCTGAAATAATCCGGGCTGCTTTTCCCCGATCAAGTTTGGATAGATACTATTCGGTGCAGATCTATGATTTAACAAGTTCAGATAGATACCATTGGGTGCAGATCTACAATCTAACTTTATCCTTCATGAATTCTTCTTGCATGTGAATGGTAAACAATTCATGAATTGTGTGACCCCTATTAATTGCAGTTAATTATATCCAGGTGGCTTCTTGGGTATCCAGTTGTCTACCTATTTGACAAGGATCATATTCCGGATGCTGTTTATAATTTGTCAACTCAGCCTCTTCACATCTTCAGAGTTCTTGTGAGCAGGTCAGTTGCCTCGAAGCCCTGCGTAGCTGGCGCAGTTGGTGTTTGTTTTCCATCTTTCTGCTGTGTGCTGTTCTCCTTTGAGCTGATCTGACTGCAAGTTGCTAGATTCTGCTGACATGCTAAACCTTATTGTCCTGAACAGCTAATGCATCATTGATTGTTTTAGGCAAGAGGTCCAACTAACAATTCCAAAGAGTTGTGTCACAGCAAATGACAGTGCTGGTTAAACGTCTGATCAAATGGAAGAACTCTCATATATACCAATGTGGAAGAAACTCTCTCTGTCGAAAAGCACCTTGGCATTAGTTCCTCTCAAGATGACTTTGTACTATGCAGAGTTCACCTTTAAAAATGCACTTGAGAAGTAAGTGCAGAGCTGAGTTGATGTATGAAGATATGCAGGAAGCCACCAAATGGATATTAAACACCTAAATATCTAGGCTTTTAACTAACCATGTTACTGCTGCTGCTCTGCATAGCTTACAGCCAGAAAATTTGAAGGAGTTTATTATATCCAAGGTGGGACTTAGGAAAAAGGAAGGGGGGGGGGGGTAGGTCCAGTTAGAGCTCATTTGAGATCCCCATCTATCCTTGAATAATAGAATAGCGCCTAAATGAGGGCAATGCAAAGTTCATACTGAGTCTCGAAACAAATTTAAACGACTTCATTTAGTCGATAAAAGTAGAAAATTGGTTCCTTGTTCGTAGTTGTTATTTAAGGGGTAAACTTTATGCTTGAGCCTTTAAGGGTGTAATGCGAATGCAACCTTGTGACTGCTTATATTAAAAGAGTGTGAAGCAAAAAAAGCACACAGATCCCTGGAGCTAGGAGCATGGAGCAAAAGGCGTGCCTTTGGCACAGACGGCTCACAATTTCAGAAAAACCACAAATGGGAAAAGAAACACATATTTTAACAATGTGAACAGAGGAAGAAGGAAGAGCAGAGGAAGAAAAAGGAGAGAGGAAGGAGCAAGCAACAACAAACACCAACAAATAAAAAGAAAAATCAAGAACAGAGGAAAAAAGATGCATGAAGTGCACAAAGCATGTGCCTTGAACTCCAGAAAAAGGCACACAAAGCATGCTCTCCATGATTGCGCTTCGGTCCAGCACAAAAAGTGCACTGAAGTGTACTCTGCTGTGCTTTTTTGTTCATTTCGTGCACCTTTTTAAACTAAGCTTGGGTGCAGTGGGTAACCAATGCTTTGGGATCCCCTTCCCTCCCCCTAGTAATTTGATTGATCAATTGCAAGTAGTGGCCTATGTGGTGCCTGTCATTCATTATATCTTTTCTCTGCGACATAATGTTAAAGCAATAAACATTGCAGCATGTTAACAAGCTCGTCGTCTCTCATACTCTGCAGAAATATTTCCCAGAACAATTCAGCAGAACTGGAGGAGTTAATGAGGTAATAACCAATTTCTTCCATCTGATTCGGCTTTAACCTGTGATGATAGTGAAAGCTTGCACTCAGACATATCTGTGTAAATTCAATTGCTGACATCCAAGCATGGTTGAATGAAGATATATTCGCATGGTCCCACACTTGTGATTTTGTTTAGGAGTGATGTCAATGTCCTGGTTTTGTTTAGAGCATGTCAACTTGACTTGGTTTCACAAGTAAATTACATGTCCTCCTAATCCATGCACACTTTGATTTTCTGCAACATGTTTTCAGTGAATATGTATCCATAGATTGATCATTGGTTTATTCCACTTTCAGCCTGTTGTAAAGATTTGAACACAAGTGTGCTTGATAGTGCATGGGTGTAAACAGTCAAACTTTTAAATGTTCTTTTTCCTACCCTTCTCTAACTTGTCTTTCCTCAATATTTAGATCACTTGCACAGGAAGTGTAATAATTAAGGGGATGCATGATGACTTAGTCCCACCTTGAAAATGACATCCCTTTCTGGGTTAATCTTCATTCGTTGATCTCAATCTGGCAAATCTTAATCTATATAACAATCATATCATGTTTCTGGTGATTCACCATCCACAATCTTTGTGATAGAATCTACGATAACGTTGACTCGGGATATAGAGACATGGGTACGGACCCAAGTGTCCAACTTGTCAAGTCCCAATGTTTGTCTTCGAGATGCGAATCCTAAACTTGGACATGGATATCAGGACTCATCATTAAGCATGAAAAATGTACTCTTAAAAAATTTCCTCCAATCTTTCATTTATTATGAGCTCTTTACTTATCAAACCGTTAAACACTTAAGAACTGTTGAGTGTAATCAACAAAGGAGGACGACTACCATATGTTCCAAATCTTTCTCCATGCTAACATGCTTTAGGGTCTGGATACTTCTAGATATCACATGATTTGTGTGATACACCTTGCCTATACTATAATCTCACTGCGGCTGAAGTCTATTTTGCTCACACAAGGATGTTTGACAGTTTTTCAGTGCCGTACGATTTGAGCTTGGGTGGTCGCAAGGAGCCATGGGCAGAAGTTTTCTGGGTTCGGATGCAAGTGCAATGGGAAAGATGCAAGCAAGTTTGGAGGTCCATGGTAATGGAGGTTAGTGAATGTTATCCACAAGCCATCGCCTTGTGATCTCCACTTACATGCGCCTGTGTTTGATAATTCATATGTAGTTACCAAATGTCCTGAACCCAATTGCAGCTGAATTATTTTGTTTTTCTCTCCCCGGGGCTTGGTGATTTGGATGGATATGGCCATTTACTTTTTGTAGCATTGTTTGAAATTGTTAAAACAGAACAAATGCTCTTCGAGCTTCCCTTTGCTTTCTCCCCAATGTTTTTTTTGGCTGTTTGGTTGTGAAAAGAAAAAAGCAATGGCCAGTGGGGATATAATGTGAACCCAAATCCCTAGCAAATCCCTTTGAGTTTCCACACTATTACCTACTTAAAGGCATGGTGCATCTCATAAAATTAAAAAAAAGGGTTTTGTGGAAACTATTTCTAGGCTCCCTTTTTTCTCAGAATAAACCTTGTCTTCTGGGATAACTATTAAACTGAGCTTTGAGGGGTGACACCACCACCACTCTGGTATGCTTTAGTGGATAAATAATTTTAAAGATTGTGCTGCCCTTGCCCAAACATTCCATTCCTTTCTTACTCACCCTCCTTCTCACTCTATCCTTTCATTCCGTGGAGCTTCTTGGCAGAAACTGAAGACCAAGGTTAGTATAATTTCTTGTTGTCCTTTTCCGAATATCATGCTACTTACGAATAAGGTATTGTCATTGATTTGGAGCTTCTATCCTCCCACTCTCTCTGTCTCCTCTCAATCTGTTGTTCTTTGCCAGTCTTTTATGTTCTCTGTCAAGGACATTGATGAGTAAATTGTCGCATTTATCTACTACTGTAGTATTTTTCTCTGTCAAGGACATTGATGAGTAAATTGTGGCATTTATCTACTACTGCAGTATTTTTCTCTATAACCCTGATCTTGGAGGGGTTAAAGTGTTAAACCATGAACCAGTAGCCCGAGGGACATTTGTCTATTGGATGCCAATCTTGCCATTTTTTGAGATCTTGGCATATTCCCATTTAGAATTATATTATATATTGCTACCGGCATGATCAAACCCACTCACTCGAGTAATGGTCTTTAGATTTGACAAAGAAAAGAGTTGATAAGAGGTACAAAAGACGAGAAACCCAGAGGGGAAGAAACTTTGAAACTGTTGTTGTAGATGAAATTAACATTAGTACTAAAGTAAGACCGGTTTGAGAGAGACAACAAAAACACGGGAAGAAATAAGGGTCCTTTACGGTCCGTTTGGGAAGGGAGTTAGAAAGGAGGGTAGGAGTTCATAAGGGTAAATGAGGGCGAGGGTATGTAAGTGTTTGTAAGAGTAGCAATTATACGGAAGGACCGAGTGTACATAGCACCGTACACTCGGTATAAATATGGGGTAGGGTATAAATATGCACGTGAGATTAAGTAAACAATAATATATTATGTTGCAATAAGTATACATTGTAGTGCTTGAATACTGCACCTAAGGTTGGAAAACATGCATTACATGATAGAAAATTTATCACTAGCAATGCATTGTGTAAGGGAAAATATGCATCCAAGGTGGGGAAAACTGCATTGTATAAGGGAAAATATGCATCCAAGTTGGGAAGATATCCAAGCTGGGAAATTATCATGATACACTCATAGCATGATAATTCTGCATACACTCATATCATGATAATTCTACATACACTCATATCATGATAATTCTGCATCCAAGGTGGGAAAAACTGCATTGCGTAAGGTAAACCATGCATCCAACTTGGGAAAATATCCAAGTCGGGAAATTATGATGATACACTCATATCATAATAATTCTGCATTCAAGGTGGGAAAAACTGCGTTGCGTAAGGGAAAATATGCATCCAAGTTGGGTAAATATCCAAGTTGGGAAATTATCATGATACACTTATATCATGATAATTCTGCATCCAAGGTGGAAAAAACTGCATTGCGTAGTGGAAAATATGCAATGCATAAAAGAAAAACTGTAATAAATATGCATTGTTGTGTTTGAGTAATGCATCAAAGTTGGGGAAATCTGTATTATGTAAGGGAAAACATGCATTGCATAAGAGAAAAACTGTAATAAATATACATTGATTTATAGCGTGTGTGTGTTTACTCTCTCCTGTACACTCCTAGCATGGTACACTCGGTTATATATCATAATTTGTGGGATGTGCGTGCGTGTTATGATTCAATTATGGTTAAAGGTAATATGGTCATTTTCTATTTAATGTATGTTATGATTCAATTAATCACTTGTTTACACCCCAAGTTGGGATGTTAGAAAAATAAGAATTAAAAGGAGTAAAGGAGTATAAATCATACTCCTCCCTACTCCCCCTTACCCCCTCTCACTTCCTTCCCAAGCGGAGGTAAGGAGGAGTAAGCACCCTTCTTAACTTCCCCTAACCTCCTAATAGAAACACATATTACTATACTTAGGAACAATAATTAAATATTTTATATGCTTTAGTTTCCTATTTTTATTAGGAATATTATAGTTTCCTAAGTTGTTTAGGATTATTATTCTAGTTTCCTATTTCTATTAATTTCTATTAGGTTTAGTATTAGGCAGGTTGTTTACCTATAAATAAGGGTTTTGTTAACCTTTATGAGAAACATGAGATTGATATTAAATATTGAATTATTATGAATTCTTATTGATTATGCACGAGGATGCTAATCTTTTCCTAAATTTAGCACGGGATACTGAATTCTTCTCTTGAATTCAACTTGGGAATGTTGAATTCTATTTTTAGCCTTTATTTTCTTTCCAGTTCTTTATCTGTAACACCTCAACCCCTCTCGGGCCACAGATATTATTGGGAACGACTTCAAGGATTGCTGACTGGGCCCACAAATGACCACGAGTCTTTCCAGCATGCTTCGTCCTCGCTCACATGCTGCCTCGGAAAACTTCCAGGAGGTCATCCATCCTATGACTTCCCAACCAAACACGCTTAATTGAGGAGTTCCAAACGGATGAACTACTTTAAAAGAAGGTGCACCTTGGTGATATAAATAGTCATTTCAAACCCTTTAAACCTCATTTTAATCATACACCCGGAGTGTTACAGTCACCCGCACTCAAGAGCACAACTTTTTCTTGTTTTAAGATTTGAAGGAGCTCTAGCCACTTTACACCATCGACCAATGCTTTCATGCTTTTGAATTTTGAATATTTTTTGAAATGTTGTATTTGTTTTGCCATCATCCAATCGAGGCAAGGACGAGTGATGCCCAACAACTTGGCTTGTATGCTATTAATGTTTCTCATAGGTTGTACCTATCCCAAGACCCATAACATAAAGTAATTGCAATTATGAGTCATTTTTTACTTGACATTAATGTGACATTTATTGGTTGGAATTTAAATGAAGTAAGTTTATCAATCCTTCACTAGTTAAACCACTCAAACAATTCCTCCATTACTTTTTTGTGTCTCTCTCTTCCTCTTCCTTTCCCTACCCCACTCTTTCTCCTTTTTTCTCCTTCACCAATCCCTCACCACTATAGAGTAACCAGAGTTTACTCACTCCAATCCATTTTTATTTTCTTAGTCACCCTATCATTGCAAGTGACTTAGGATCCAATAAATATTGCTTGACATGTCAAACTGCATTCGGTTAGGGTATGGCTCCATGTCATTTATGTTTGCCAGGTTTAGACATTGCATAAAAGCTATTACTTTTACAAAGACTTTCTGTAGATTATATAGACTGGGGAAAACTAAAATGCATAGTTTTGTTGGACATTTTGGATTGAGAAAATCAACATCTCTTCCAAAGATTTTCTTACGATTACACAAGATGCGCAAAATTAAGACAAGTAGAGGCTTCCCGTTATTGATTTCTTTTATTTTTTTATGGTGTTTTTTTTTTTGGGGGGGGGGGGGGGTAGAGGATGTTGAAAAATTAATAAGATGTTGTCTTCATAAGCTCAAGGGCTTCAGCTTCGGTAGGGAGTGCAGGGATGGCTCCTTTCTTGGTAGTGGTAATGGCTCCACAAGCATTGGCAAATTTAAGAACATCCCTTAATCTTGGCTCGTCCTGGTATATTCAAGAATCATGACACACATTGATTATGTTTGCTCAAATTTGTATTGAATTATGTTGAATAATATTTGAGAGGAACAAATCAATATACCTCAATGATGGAGTGGTCATCGACAATTTTGTTAAGCAAGGCACCCACAAATGCATCACCTGCACCAGTTGTGTCGATTGACTTCACCTTGAAAGCATCCACACTTCCCTTGAAGTTCTGCAGTGAAACCATAAGTGTAACCACTAATGATTCATTTGGTTTCACCTACCAATGTAGGGATCCATTTATAGCCAACATAATATGTATCACTATATCAATTGTAATTTTGTATACTAATCGATTCCTTTGAATTGAAGAACACCCCAACTTCTTAGTTCGATTTTGTAACAATAGCAATTGCAACCTCGAAAACATAGAAGATCTATACACTCTCTGTCAGTGTGCAATTGGAAAGGGAATTTCTTAATTGTATAGGGCTAACTAACCCTCAAAACGTTTTCACTGTTGTAAAACATAATTGATCTTGTCGTGCTCTTTTATGATCTCAATACCTTTTGCTAACACCTTACAACTTTTAAGGTGAAATTGTCTCGTTCAAAATCCAAGCTCTAGATTGACGACCTCATGGCCTACGATGGCAGAAAGTTCTAAAATGACCAAAAGTATGTTGTGCATAAGCAACATTAAAGTGTGTCTTATACTTGTTTCGACAGAGAATTATCATGCAGGACGCAAGACACGTGTATCACAACTGCTCTTCAATATTCATGTTTTCACAGTATGGTTCGATATGACTTTGGGTATGTTTTGACTGTGGAAAAATGAGTGGAAGGGAAAAAAGTTGAAAAATGAGAATGTTTCCTCTGTTTGAATTGTAGAAAAATGAATGGAAAAAAATAGTTGGGAAAGTGCATGGAAAATTTGGGGTTGGAAATAATAAAAAATTTTCCTTTCAAAAATGAAAGAAAGTTGAGAGAAAAATTTGAATCTAAATGCCAACCTTTCTCTCTTTCATCTTTCTCTTTTGATTTTCTCTCTCTCTCTCTCTCTCTCTCTCTCTCCTATACCTATTTTAATATTTATTTTCTTTCTCTCTCTCTCTATCCAAATTACATCGTATGATCTAGAAAAGGAGAAATTGACATTTACAAATTTCTATGTCAATTTTATTTTTCCACGCATTTATTCTTAAACCAAAAAAGGAAAAGAAAATTGAATGGTAAAATCATTTTTAAATCAAACAATAGAAAGAAACTTATTTTACCCAAAAAAATTTCCTCCCTATTTTTCTTTTCACGAGATTTGTTTCTACTATATTTTCTATGGTCCAAACCGACATGGAGAAAACATCAAAGTCAACTACTTCCACTTTCTAGTTTGTTAAAGTTTCTGGTACGTTACTGAGCCAATCACAAGAAAGAATACTTCGATTAAAAAGGGCTAACAACTGACAGATCACTTGGACTCGATGGATATTCATGGAGAATTGGTTAGCATTTTTTGTGGGAAATTGGCCAACTTGAACTCTTTCATGTTGACCGATTGCCCTGAGTTTGGTCATGTTTAATGGATGTCAAGTTTTTTTTTTTTTTTACATTTGGAACTATCAAAACATTTCAAATTAATTTTCCCAGAATTTCAGATGTAAATCAAAATCTATAAGATACAATTATTCCAGGAAAAAGTTTGGTGAAATTCTACCAATAGCACCATTACCAAAGAGCCTTTGGCTCGAACCTTGTGCTAAATAGGAAGTCCCAAATTTGTTACCAATTCATGTGATAAGGTAGTCCATTGTTTAGGAATTAGGAAAACATGAAATTGTTGCATGATAAGAAGACGGGAGGATAAGAGGCAGTTGAAATACCTTGGTGTAGTATCGGCAACCAAGGTCACCAAGTGTAACCAAAAGAAGCTTCAAGTTAGGGTGCCACAATGACATTGCTGTTGCATCATCTATGGTGTCACTTCCAGTAAGAAACTCGAGTTCATTGTCGCTGACTTTGATAACTTGTGCCTTGTCCCAAATGCTTAGGATCTTCTCACGGGCCTCCTCTGCAGACGGCCACAATGGCAGCCTAAGGTTAGGATCATAAGAGAGCAGAGCCCCAGCCTTGTTGGCCTCATCCATTGCTCTCAGATGTGCAGATCTACATGGTTCTACTATCAAGCTAATTGATCCATAATGGAACACCTTTGCCTGATACATCAAAACCAAGTAACTGATTAGACATCGCATAACCATGAGCAATATTCATCCAAAAAACAAGCAGCCGATTCAGGAACGCTGGGCCTAACTCTCTGACATCAGCTTGTGGTATGTAGGCTCTTTGTTTCATCTTACTACTTACACTGGGCCAACAAATATGACAGTCCTGTAATACAATCTCTAACACATTCAACTAATTACATAAAATCGCTTGTTTCATTGCATCACAGCAACTCATAGATATTAGCTTACTAATCCATTTAGTTATAAGAAGTTATATTCATCTTCTTTTTTCTCAAAGACAAAGCTAATAAATTAATCCAATACTTTTATGATGGGTCATCAGCCAAGGCTAACTAAAGCAGTGAACTAATTGCAATACATTCAGTGGCGAAGCCACATCGGGTCAAGGGGTGTCAATTAACCCCCAGGTTTTTGGGTAAAAGAAATTAAGTGTAGCCACTATTTGTTGGTATGTAAACATTATATACAAAATTGTATAGAGCATTTGTAAACGCAATCAGGGAGAATGGTAAGTGGTCTAATTAGTTAAGTACTTGGTGGTCTTGGGTTCAATTTAGCCTTCCTCAAGTTGTTTTTTCTTGTCGTTTGTATATTAAGTTAGGGTATTATAATAGTATTTTCCTTTTTTGCACTAATTTTCGCTGCCTTTTTTGTTCTGGGAGAATTTCAGTTGAAAATAGATTTATTTGGAAAAAAAAGAATGACAGTTGTTAGAGTTGTAAAAATAAAAAATAAATTGAGACAAAAAAATTTAGTTATAGTGATAAATATTTTGAAACATACCCCTCTATTTCATATTAATTGTCGTCTTTGGAGATCGTACAGTCAAATTTCAAAATTTTTGACCAAAAGTTTCTAATTAATATATATACAATGAGTTGCTAATAAAATTACCACCATAAAATTCGTGATGAAAAATATTATCATATAAGTATAATATAATTGTTAATAATATATTATATATGTAAATAATTATCAATTAAAGAATAATACTGAATATCGTAAAAATCAAAATTGTAACAATTAATATGAGACGGAGGGGTAGGTAATAATTATAATGGTCAAAATTTTGACTGGGGCGTAGAGAATTTTATGGGATAAGATATAGATTTGATATTGTCATATCGTAGAGAATTATGTACTACTTTCATCCCATTTTATTTGTCCATTTACCTACCTAACTTTAGAAGACTGATGTGTATTGGAAATTGAGGTAAAAAGTTTGTAATTTACCTAAATTACCCCTACTTTAATAGAAGATAATAGTTGTTGGAATTATAAAACGTGACAAATGAATCTATTAATTAGCGGTATAATAGGAATTACAATCATTAGAATTATAAAATGGACAAACATTTTGGGACAAGGAAGTTAGGCAGATGGACAAATAATTTGGAACGGAGGTAGTAGTATTTGTTCCCAGAAAATTGTGCACCGAAGTCAGTGTCATGGGATACCGCCATACCGGTCTAGTCCTATTATGGACCCACGTGACACTCAACGCCCAAAATTCCAGAGTTATCCAAGAAAAATCCAGAATATCCATGACACACATGGAATGCAGGATGAAAAGAAATGAAAATCAATCGCAATCACAGTCTCAAGTAGTCTTACCGATCGGATGAGGTGAAGGTTGAGTTCGTCGGGGGTGAGGAGCATGTCTGCGCTAGGGTTCCTGTAGAACATGAACTCTCTTTCCCCATCCGCTCTTAATGTTACGAACGCCAACGCCGTTCTTGCTCCTTTGTCGTACCTCACTCCTTCCGTTGCTACCTCGTTTTTCTTGAGGATTCCTGCAAGCATGTGTCCGAACTCTTCATCCCCGAGTTTTCCGACGAAGGCAGCTTTCCCACCAAGCCTAGACACAGCTATTGCCACCGGGAGACTTGAGGAAACCTGGAGCTTCCGCAAGGGATACCCCCGACACTGTTGGGACGAAGTCGATCAGCATCTCTCCCAAGCTCACTACCAGTCCACCATCGCTGCTCCCCTTGTTCCCCGCCATTGTTAAAGTGGAAGTTTTATTATAACAGACGGACCTGGAAGGGATTTGTAGAAGGATTTTGGGTGGTGGGAAAAGGAATTACTGTCTCATCATTTTATTACTACATATTTCGATTGCAATAATTATAGCTAAACCTGATCATCTACTAGAATATGAACCATGGCCCATGCTACATGTTCTTCAATTTTGGGTGGTGGGAAAACGAATTAGTCAGTCATCAACTCATCATAGTATATATCTTCAATATCAAAAATGATAAACATCTGTTTTTATTTATGGGTCACTTAACAAAGTGTATCAAAAATTTTGATACTTAGGTGCTTGTAAATTTGGTAGGTAAGTTGTAGTATGGTAAATGCTGAATTTTGGTAACTTTTGATAATTTTGAATCTACCATTCAATCTGAAGTGAAAGTAGGGATTATTAGAATTCAGTTATCCTAATTTATATATGTGTCATTTAAGAAATTGTACTAAAAAATTTAATTATTAATGCCTTAAATTATAATATGATGATTCATCGTTGTAATAAAGAATACTATTCAAAAAATATAATATTATATTTTTTATAAAAATTTTATATGAGAAATTATTGATTAAACATCAATTTTAAAAAACATAAATGACAGATAAACAAAAATGGAGGGAGTAACTATTTTAAATTGCTTAAAGTTAAGTTTTAATAATTTTAAATAATGATTTTTTAAGTTATTACACATATTTATTAAAGATAAATATATTTTATAGAGATAATCTAATAGGTTTTTAAGTAATTTTAAGTATAAAGTGTGGCAATCATTCATTTCATCAAAAAGTATTAAAAGATAATCTAATGGTATTAATTATTGGAGAGAATATATATTTTATGAGCAATTCTACATTCATGAAAAATATGTTAATCAATCATAGATTTTATATAATTTATGAGCTGTCCATCAAACATATATTTGTAAGAATTTAAATATGAATAAATATACTTTATAAATTTGTTTAAGTGAAATTCAAGATAATTAACAACCATCTTAAATCAAGAAACTTATCATTTTCATATTTTATATTCAATAAACTACTAATCCATTTAAATTGTGTTTTTTTTTAAATTTATTTTGATAACTTTGTACAAATTCATTCAATTAACTGCCAGCTTGATGCTATTTTTTTTTTTTGAAAACCACCTAGTTGTTATTTAAAGTTTATTTTTGTTGGACACTTCTTAAATTTTAAACAATTACCCAAAAAAAGAAAACTATTAATATTCTATAAGAAATAAATGAATTCCTAAAAAAAAAAGAAATGAATGAAAATTAACTTTTTCTCAAGAAAAAAAAAAGGCTTTGACAAGGTTGGTTTATGTCACTTTAGAAAAACAAATTGTTTATTGTTCAGTAAAACAAGAGCAAACTCAAGTCTACACTTTATTAGACTCATATACATGCAGGTCATGGTCTTCTGAGATGTAACATATTATTTCTATTTTCATTTATCTTACCCATTTTTACTATCTGAGATTATTTAAAGTACCTTATATAATACATTTATATTTAACAGTTCAAATATTTAATGGTTGACGCGTGATTGTTTTTTGTGAAAGGGTTGGCCAAGTATATATTTAAAAATCATATGAGTGATGTGATTGATGTGATTAACCTTACTTAGGCACCGTTCTTTTGTGCGTTAACGCAACTAACCGCAACGCTAATTACCCGCAACCGCAAATTACCATTATTTTTTTACTATTTCCACCGTAACTTACCGCAATTTACCGCAACTAACCGCAACGTAACACAACACAAATTAAACGGACAAAAGAACGGTGCCTTACACTACCTTACCTACCAACACTTATTTAACGTACCTTACTTACCTTCCCAACGTTACTTACACTACATTTTACTTACATTTCTAAAGAACAAAGTTGATCTTAAAGTTTGGTTTTAATGCCAACCATCTTTTTCTCCTGTAAAAGTCACATGTGTTTTGGTAAAACACACTATTTTAGTGTCTTTCTAAGTATCAAATCTATATATTTACATATTAAATTGAAATTTTTTTGATACTGTAGACACCCGAAAAGTGTCTTATAATTATGTAATTTTATTTTTATTTTTATTTTATCTTTATATTATTTTAGAAAATGCTAAAGAAAGTGAAATGCAAAATAGAGACAAAAAATTGGAAAAAAAATCAGCCCAAAACCATTTCCGCACGCGACTCGAGGTGCAGAAGCAGACCTGGGCTGAGCAAACCCGGCCCCCATACCGCCAGGTATTGTGGGCGGGTTCTGCCCGGCCCGAGGCGCCTCCATCCGCCTCGGGAAGCGTGCCATGACCTAATTTTTTCGCGCAGTCGGGCCTGATACTTGGCGGTATCACGACCATTTTCCCCCTCATTTTTTGACCTAAAATCCCAACCCTAATTTCTCCTATAAAAACCCCTCTCATCCCCCATTTCATTCGACACCGAAATCACCCTGGCGTATTGACACTTGGTGATTTCATCTTCTCTTCTCCCTCTTTATTTCTCTCATTTTTGCATACACTTTATCTGACATTTTCTTTGTTTCTATCTCTTCTCCATTCATATTATCTTATAACTTGAGTTAACCCTAAGCTCGACTTAAATAATATGGATTATTCGTGAATAAAAGTACGCTTGTTTTTTAATTCTTTTATTTCTTGTACTTATTTCTCGCTTTATGATCGCATTTGTATGTAACTGAATAACACTAATTACGCTAATTAATACTCCGTTCTACTCTCTTCTTCTCTCTTCTTTTTCTTTCTTTTTATTTTAACCGGTTTAGTAAAGTCCGTTCGTTGAACGGGCGGATTCGGGAATTTATATTCTCGAATCCGTAACCTTACCCCCGGATCCGAATCTCGGGGTTCGTGGTTTGTGGAGTCACTTTTTTTTGAGTTTATTAATTCTCGTTCAAAAATTAATTGACGACTCTCTCCTCTTTTCTTTCTTTTATTTATTTTTCGAGTTTTATTTTTTCCAGATTTCAGAAAACGGATCGTGAAAATAAAAGTTTTTTTTGGGTTCAGATCCCTAAGTTCGGAAGTCGGCTCCGAGGCCGGGACGGACAGAATACCTGGCGGTATTCTGGCCCGACCCACGGCCCGGACCTGACTCCCAGATTGGGACTCCGTTCCCGGATTACAGATCCACGATACTTGCAGGTATCGTAGTGGACAGTAGCCTCGGTCTCGGGTTCGAATTCCCCGGTTTGCAGTTTTCTTTTATTTCTTCGGTTTCGGTTTCGTTTTCCTGTTTTCTGTTTATCTCGTAGAGTAAATAAAATCTCCAACTAAAAAATGTATTTTCCAAAAAAAAGAGAGTTTAATTAAGATCCCTTTTTCCGGGCCACTGACTCACGATACCTACAGGTATTGCTACAGTGAATCATCCCGAGCCCAGTCCCGAGACTCTCTGTTTATTGTCCTTTTTCGTTTCTTTTTTTTCTTTTATTTTCTGTTCATTTTCCGAATAAACAAAATTCTCAAATTTTAATAAAATCTTAAAAAAAGGAGATTATTTAAATTTTAGTTTTAATTTATTTAAACTAAATTCAAGCGAATCTTCTAAAAGAAAAGACACCCCTTTCGACTCGCCGTTTACCGCGAGGGACACCAACGGGGATTTTCCAGGGTCCCACAAATGGCGACTCCACTGGGGACTTACTTTAAGAGGGTAAAACTTGAAAAACCGGTTCTTAAAATTTTTGAGTAGAAAAGGAGAAGTTAATTTTTGTAATTTTTATTATTTAGTTAGGCATCGTGCATACGGACCTCCATCTCGATTTTTTATAAATCGGGATGAACCCAAAGGTACCGTCTAGGTTAACCTAATTTCCCTTTTTGGGTAAAGTATATTTTCAAATTCAAGGAATGAACCCCACATTTCAAGAAGGTTGCGAATTGCTTTCCCACTCATGAAGCACTCCCAAAATTCTCGGGATTATGAATTCACATTTTCCCCTTTATTTTGCGAGAAACACACGGATCACACTACTATGAACTCCATAGAATTTGTGACGAGTGAGAGACATGAGTATGTTAATTTTAGGTATCCGACCTTAAACCTTTGAATATAGAACCTCGGTTAGGTGCATTACCCATTTTGTATGCTACGTGCATTCTTATTGTGATATGTGTAAATTACGTGCTATATGTTTTTTTTAAGAGTCGGTCTCATTGTTTTTCCCCCAAATGCCGCTTTAGTTTGGGCAATAGTCATGCAAAAGTTAAAGAAGACCCAGAGGTCTCTCTTGGGCCCAAATCAAAGAGGTTTGATTAAGCCCGAGATCTTAGCTTGATTTTGTCCAACCCTTGGAGGTATTTGGGCCCATAAAGTGTGCATCCGGTCGTTATTCGAATTTGAGTTCATTAAGACTTTAATGTTGACTCGATCTTATGATGGCCCGATGGACCTTCTCCGTACATAGTCTCATCCTACGCTAGAGGTCAACATGCAAGCCCAATGTTGGGTGAGTCCATACCAAAAAAAAAAAAAAAAAAATCATTTAGCATATAGGCATGGTCTGCATTAGGTTGTCTCACATAAGTCGCTAGGTCTTTGGGTAAGTCAATGTCAGGGTTAATTTTTGAAGTTTATGGTTTCCATACAGGCAGAATAAGGATTCGGTGACCGACTTTGAATTCGGAGTAAACAAATTGCCTTCTTTGCACCACTGTCTCCAATGGCCTCTAACAGAATACCTAGCAACAGTGAATTCGGTCTCTTCATCTCCCAACATTTGACTGGAGCTTCACAGCAAATGCAACGTAATGATAGGAGAATAGATGAAATCATTGATATGCTAGCAAGGATGAATGATAGGTTGAATTTTCTTGATGAAGAGGAAAGCGACAACCATCATAACAAAATATCAGGCATGCATGAAATAGAGAGAGAGATCCTTATGTCTGCAAATCACAATATGGACACGGGACTCACTTATATTCTTAGAGACGATCAACCACATAGGTTCAACTTACCAAGGGAGAAGTCCCCTTCAACTGAGAAGGCGGATCAAACCCCGGCCTCACTCACGAGAGGAGATCAAGAAAAAAGATATGGTGAACGAGAAAGTTCTTTTATGGACAAACTCTTTACCACAATAATTCAAATGCAATCACGCATGGAAGGTCTGGACCGAAAAATGGACATGATCCTTTGGATTCTACAAAACGATAGAAGGACGGCCAATATTGAACATCGCATCAAAGAAAATATTGGAGAAGGATCATCATCAATGGGATTGAATAACACTGACATTCATCAAGGGGCTCTTAATTCCTTTGCTAGAAATGCTGAACCGCGACAACCCGTGTCTTTCATTCCGATCTCCACTACCTATGTGGAGGCTCTAGACTATCTCCTTAAGGAAGGAAAGATCAAGCTTCCCCCTATTCGAGCTGAACCTGAGGTCAAAAGCAGAACTTGGGATGCTGGCAAGTTCTGCCAATATCATAGAATGCGAGGTCATGACATCGATAAATGCAACATTCTCAAGGACAAGATAGAAGAGATACTCCAATCCGGGGTGTTGTCACTGCCAATCGCAGAGTAGAGAACGTGGTTTACTACAAAGTCAAACAGGGTCTTTCCAAAACCTCGATCTGCAAAAATCAATTAGGCGATCCCCTCATGTTGCATCTTTTCTTTTCATGGCAATTATCTTCTCTTTTAGTGTCAGTTGGGATATATCCCAAGTAGTTTTTTTTTTAATGTATTCATCTTAGTTGCATTCAATAAAGATGAAACCTTTCATGATTATGACTCTTGTCTTTCCCGACCCTTCATTTGCTTCTAAACTGCTAATGAATAATCTTGTGCTTGCATTCCTGATTTGAATTGAAGAGCTCACTCACCCATATGACCGTCCAAGTCTGACTCATCCCTCTGCTCACATTTTCCACTCCATCTCACATCTCTATCACATTTTCTCTATGGTTTTTTCCCTACCCCGAGTCCAAGGTTAATAGAGAGAAGAGAGGCTAACTTCACACCAAAGCGAGGTTAGGCAAAAGGAGAGATAAATAAAAAAGAGCGAGGCCAACTTGAACACTCATCTAACAAGTTGGGCAAAATGAGAGGTGAATGAGTAAAAATTAAGAGAAAAGAAGCTAACCTGGACACTCACCTAACAGGTTAGGCAAAAGGAGAGAATTCAAAGCGACCAATAGTCTCTAAAAATGAATCTCACTATCGAATAGATCATGCAGCTTAAAAAGACATGCTTATGATAGAAGGCTTCCACCCCTTTACCACCTACATTTTCGCTTCGCCGCTCCACCTACATTTCTCCACACATCATCTTCTTAACCACCACCACGAACCCAATCATTCGTTTTATGACCATCGCATCCCTAAATCCATTTTAAGCCAACTAATGTTGGCGAGTTCAAAAAAAAAAGAAAAAAAAGAAAGATTGTTGGTTTTCAGTGGTCACTCATACGCATCCCAAAACCTCCCCGTCGAACCTTCACACCTATCCATCCCATTAAAAATTTCGACCCATCTCAAAGTCCTTCTTGAGGCATCAATCAAAGTTGCACCTGTTGAACTACGACTGGCCTGATTCCACACTGGATACGTAGGAGAACCTCTTTGAGGCCCGGCCGCTGCAATTCACTTTAGAGAAAATTCATCATCAAATCACTGGGTCTTTGAGAGATAGAATAAAGAGTGGCTAGCTCGAAAACCTCACCAGGCGAGCTAGGCAAAAGGAGAGGAAACCTTGGTATGTAAGGATAATGAAAAGCTGTCAGATTTCTTTCACTAAACACACCCACATTTTTCCCATCAGACTTGGATCACCCTTCATACCTAAATCCATCAAACCAAAGCCATTTGACCATCTCTTTCCTTATGAGATTAACCCACGAGACATAGTACTCCATCTATAGACCATTTCATCCACCTCCATCAGTTCGAACCTTTGTCCATCGAACTACCCATCCGTTCACTACTTTGTCCAATACATCTAATCGCTACCCTCACCAAACCATTCACAACCTTATCTTGCCCTCTATTTGGGCATGAGCATTCACTATCTTTTCCATCATTCCCATTTTCACCCCATCACCTTTTGAGCTCTTCTAATTCGGTCATTAGTGCATGCATGAGATTCGTCAGTTAATCCCTGCTTTCAGAACAACTGAGTGAGGGATAACTCCTTTAGCAGAACAAGAAGCCAGCCGCATCAAAATAGGGCGTTACTCGAAGGTGACAGCCACCTAGGTCAATCATTCTGACTCACCTAAAGATGCTTGTTCACTGATACTGGGGGCTTGGTGCTTACATGTTCCCACCTAAACAAAAGAACCAAGAAGAATAGAGAAAAGGCAAGAGAAATCAAGACGACTTGTCGCTTGATCCTTCTTAGTGCTTGGGGTTCCTAACCATGACATCAAGGTCGAGCATCCTGACTATCCCATCATGTAGCTTAAGCAGGCCGAGTCTTCCATTAATATCGTCTTTTGCAGCATTCCAACTGGGGGCTCGCTCATCACTCAATATCAGCATCATGGCAACTTGCGTGGCAATTCGAGAAGAAGAACTCATCATTTTCACTATTTTTGTCTTGTCCTGAAACTCACCTCGAAATTACTCTTGACATTTAGAGTTTTTTTTATTTACTTTTCTTTTTTTTTCTTCTTTCCTCGGGAAAGTGGGGGCTGTTCATATCGCGTACATGCAGCAAATCAATGTGCATTCTTTTTAGTTTTTTGTTTTTAGGTCATGTGCATTTTCCATTTTAAGTCACATTAGTTTGCATTTTGAGTCACATTAATTCGTTTTTCATTTTCATTTTGAGTCATGTTAGTTTTTATTTATTTATTTTCTTCTCGAGTCAAATAAAAAAAAGTCACATGCATTGCATAAATAAAAAAAAAGTAAGTATAGAAAAATAAAAAAGAGTCACATCATGCATTAGAATTAGAACTGCATAAAATCATGCATAAAGAGTCTTATAGTATAGAATGCATAATAGAGTTGTGTATTGTACATAAAAGAATCCGGTACTTTTTTTATTCTCACATAATTCATGTAGCATAGCATGCATAAGACCGCATATGCATTCTTCTATCTCCCGCCCGAACCTCAAAAGAAATGCAACTATGGGGGCTAGAAATCAAGCAAGTTCACTTGGAGTCTTAATCGCCTTCGGGCGTATTGCCAGAAACTCAAAGGACGGTGCCGATGAAGAGATAATTCGAGTTTCACGAGAATTAACTCATCTTCCGAGTTAAACTTTGAAAATTCGGATCACAAATTTTTATGAGAATTAGCTCATTTTTCGAGTTAAACTCTAAAATTCGGATTACAAATTTTTATGAGAATTAGCTCATTTTCCGAGTTAAACTCTAAAAATTCAGATCACAAATTTTTATGAGAATTACCTCATTTTTCAGGTTAAATTCTAACACCAATCACAAATTTTTATGAGAATTAGCTCATTTTCAGGTTAAACTCTAAAACGGATCGCAAATTTTTATGAGAAATAATTTTGAAAATAATTCATTTTCTGAGTTAAACTCTAAAAATTCAATTCACAATGTTCACGAGAATTAGTTTGGAAATAACTCATTTCTGAATTAAGCTGAGAAGACTCGAGCATACGGACAAACTCGACTCATATTGCCAAGAACAAGCCGGGTCTAGGTCTTGCAAGCAGACACCATATCACCAAGTACAGTCCGGACCCGGGTTCCACATACAACACCACCAAGGAAAAAATGGACCTGATGCGAAGACAAGATGCAAGATTTCACAGAGTAATACCTGGCGGTATGCTCGGCAGATGGGACTCAAGGTTGGGCAATGCAAAGAAAAAAAAAAACATCGGACAGAGCGCCATGCCTGCAGGCATGGCATCCTATCTAGGGTTCCGCGCAACAAGTGAAATTCGGCAGACCGATCCTGGGCTGGACAGAGTTGCATGCCTGGAGGCATGACAACCTGACTAGACCCCAAATCTAATGAAGCAGTGCAAAAACAATGAAAACTGGACAGAATTCAGCGCACATAGTAGCATACATGGAGGCATGCGAGCCTGACCAAACTTGAATCTGTCCAGACTATGCAGAAAAACTCCGGACAGAGCACCATACCTAGAGGCATGCCAGCCTGCCCAGACTTAAATCTGTCTAGACCATGCAGAAAAACTCCGGATAGAGCACCATACCTGGAGGCATGCCAACCTGCCCAGACTTAAATCTGTCCAGACCATGCAGAAAAACTCCGGACAGAGCACCATACCTGCAGGCATGGTAGCCTGCCCAAAGTTCTGAACAATGGGAAAGGACTAAGCGACGACATCGACGGACAGAGTGCGCATACCGAGGCATGATAGCTTTGCATAAAAAAAAAACTGTTCAGAAAGGTATGGAAAACTAGACAGAGCCACATGCCTGGAGGCATGACATCAGATCTTTATGAGAAAAATTCTCGGGATTACTAGTTAATCCCAACGTTCAACTCTAAAAATTTGACGACACAAGAAACAGCAAAAAGTTTTGGGCCTCAATACATGACAAGGTTGGTATAAAGCATGCATGCGGGATTCCAAGATCATACAAAGAATATGAGTTTGAAAGGCTCACCGGCACTTCCGATCTCCTAAGCCGCACATGCTCATTCGGATATCTCGAGGTTTCAAAGGTTGTGTCATCGTATAAGCTGCAAAGCACAAGAAGAAAACTCAAAATCCCACGACAAAGCAAAATTCCTGGAATCAAGATCGCGACGCAAACTCGAGTCCATACAAGCAGGTATGGAGTAAACCCGAGGATGAACCCTGAATTGCGCGAAAGCTTACCTGAAAACAGGAAGGGGTCAAACTTGGGTCTGAACCCGGGATCATGCCTAGCGGTATGGGGGCGGTTCCAGCCAAATTCCGGCAAGTCACCGGGAGTTAAAAGCATGCAAAATTCTAAAAAACCGGGACCATACAAGCAGGTATGTAGCAAACCTGACCCCGGGTTGTACGAAAGCTAGTCAAGCTTGGGTCTGAACCCGAGACCATACTCGGCGGTATGGGAGCGGTTCCAGCCGAATTTCGGCAAGCCACCGGGAGTTAAAAGCATGACCATACAAGCAGGTATGGAGCAAACCCGAGACCAAACCCCCGGGTTGTACAAAAGTTGACCCGAAAACAGGAGCAGGTCAAACTCGGGTTCAAGCCCGGGGCAATACCGCCAGGCATGGATCAACAAAATTCCAGAATTCGAGTTCGTAATGCTGAAAACCGAACACATGCGAGACCGTATTGAGCTCCGGCGAATGGCGTCTCTAGCCCGAAAATCGAGGAATCGTCACCGGTGAGAACTAACCCACCCGACGGCAATACCTGGCGGTATGGCCATCCGGTCTCCGGGTTTCGCCGGCGATCGACAGACAGCAGCGGGGCTCGGGAACTGCACACCTGGCGGTATGCTCTGCTGCTCGAGATTCTAGAGAGAAAGTGACTGTAGGGAGAGTAGGAGTGGGAGATAAAATGTTTGGAGTGTGTGGATATGGATAAGGGTGCCTCCCTTTTAAAGACCACCCTTGCAACCTCCCGCCTATCTCACCATTCAATTCAATTAAATGGTCATTTGACCGGTCTAGCTGGATTGACCGAGAAATTTATTGTGTGGAGAATTTAAGATTTTCTTAATACTCCCATAATAATAAAAATAAAAAAAATGCAAGAATTAATTATTTTCAAGAGAAAATATGGAGATACAATTTCTGTATGACTCAGAAAATCATCCGAATTTTGCAGCTGCATCATCTTAGGTAAACTACAACGACATCGGGAAAGACTGAACTACATTTCAACGACATCGGGAAAGACTGAACTACATTTGAACGACATCGGGAGAGACTGAACTACATTTGAACGACATCGGGAAAGACTGAACTACATTTGAACGACATCGGGAGAGACTGAACTACATGTGAGCAACATCAGGAAAGATCGAAGACCTCCAAGCAATACTTTGATCATCGTCTTACTCAGACTCAATTAATGTGGGGGCTAACTGTAGACACCCGAAAAGTGTCTTATAATTATGTAATTTTATTTTTATTTTATCTTTATATTATTTTAGAAAATGCTAAAGAAAGTGAAATGCAAAATAGAGACAAAAAATTGAAAAAAATCAGCCCAAAACCATTTCCGCACGCGACCCGAGGCGCAGAAGCAGACCTGGGCTGAGCAAACCCGGCCCCAATACCGCCAGGTATTGGGGCCGGTTTCTGCCCGGCCCTGGGCGGGTTCTGCCCGGCCCGGGGCGCCTCCATCCGCCTCGGGAAGCGTGCCATGACCTAATTTTTTCGCGCAGCCGGGCTTGATACTTGGCGGTATCACGACCATTTTTCCCCCTCATTTTTTGACCTAAAATCCCAACCCTAATTTCTCCTATAAAAACCCCTCTCATCCCCCATTTCATTCGACACCGAAATCACCCTGGCGTATTGACACTTGGTGATTTCATCTTCTCTTCTTCCTCTTTATTTCTCTCATTTTTGCATACACTTTAACTGGCATTTTCTTTGTTTCTATCTCTTCTCCATTCATATTATCTTGTAACTTGAGTTAACCCTAAACTCGACTTAAATAATATGGATTATTCGTGAATAAAGGTACGCTTGTTTTTTAATTCTTTTATTTCTTGTACTTATTTCTCGCTTTATGATCGCATTTGTATGTAACTGAATAACACTAATTACGCTAATTAATACTCCGTTCTACTCTCTTCTTCTCTCTTCTTTTTCTTTCTTTTTATTTTAACCGGTTTAGTAAAGTCCGTTCGTTGAACGGGCGGATTCGGGAATTTATATTCTCGAATCCGTAACCTTACCCCCGGATCCGAATCTCGGGGTTCGTGGTTTGTGGAGTCACTTTTTTTTGAGTTTATTAATTCTCGTTCAAAAATTAATTGGCGACTCTCTCCTCTTTTCTTTCTTTTATTTATTTTTCGAGTTTTATTTTTTCCGGATTTCAGAAAACGGATCGTGAAAATAAAAGTTTTTTTTGGGTCCAGATCCCTAAGTTTGGAAGTCGGCTCCGAGGGACGGATGACGAATACAGCGGTATGCGCCCGACCACGCCCGACGACTCCAGTCGGACGACCGTTCGGATTACGATCCACGATACTGCGCAGTATCGTAGTGGACAGTAGCCTCGGTCTCGGGTTTGAATTCCCCGGTTTGCAGTTTTCTTTTATTTCTTCGGTTTCGTTTTCCTGTTTTCTGTTTATCTCGTAGAGTAAATAAAATCTCCAACTAAAAAATGTATTTTCAAAAAAAGAGAGTTTAATTAAGATCCCTTTTTCCGGGCCACTGACTCACGATACCTGCAGGTATTGCTACAGTGAATCATCCCGAGCCCAGTCCCGAGACTCTCTGTTTATTGTCCTTTTTCGTTTCTTTTTTTTCTTTTATTTTCTGTTCATTTTCCGAATAAACAAAATTCTCAAATTTTAATAAAATCTAAAAAAAAAGGAGATTATTTAAATTTTAGTTTTAATTTATTTAAACGAAATTCAAGCGAATCTTCTAAAAGAAAAGACACCCCTTTCGACTCGCCGTTTACCGCGAGGGACACCAACGGGGATTTTCTCGGGTCCCACAGATACGATTGACTTAACAATATATTACAAAGTCAATTCAGAGTTTGGACGAAAACGTTATGCGAGTTTGAAGTTCGGCAGAAAACCCGCCCAGAGAGCAGTCACACCCGTGACCCTTTGTTGGCTGGTGGACCAACTCAGCTTATGTCCAAATTCTCCAGCAGTAAGTCATGGCCATGACACCCAGTGTCACACCCGTGACCCTTCCTGCTGACTTGTCTCTTACACAAGACGAGAGTATCATGGTGATGACACATCATGTCATACCCGTGACCACCTTGAATTCAGCTTATTTTACAAAGCTTCATGCTCCTTTGTATATGTATCCCCTTTGTTTTAAACCCTAACTTATAAACTTGAATACATTTCTAATGATGGTTATGTAAAGGTATTTTGAGATCATAATCAATGTTAGACTAATCTTTTATGGGAGTGCTTAATCAAATCTCTTGTTGGTGAGTAGGTGATCTTCTCTCTACAAACTTTGGTGGGATTTCTTGGAAGTTCAAGGTTTGATCTTGTGCAACCATCATTAGAATCCTTAGGCTATCTAGGCGAATTTTATACTCTTTACAATAGTTGTATCCATTTGATCATTGCCTTTGATTATACACAAAAAGCCATAAAAATAGCTAGATGATTATATGAGTTCTATGGGTGGATTTCCATCATCCATATGATTATTTGTGATTCTAGGTATTTAATCTAGTCAATCATATTGACAATAGGGCCAAACGGATCATTTCCTATAGGCATAGAACTCATTGTTGATTGAAATTTTTCTGGTTGGTTTATTTATGTATTTATTTATTTATTTTGTAGTTGTTTGGTGTTTGAGATATTGTTTGATGATATTTTGGTGCAACAATTGATGCCTGATGATTGAACATAGTACCTTGATGAGTTAGGAGTGTAGGGATACAAATTTTTTATCTATTTGCAACTATTGAGTTTTGGATTGATTTTCTAGATGTATGCACTGAAATTTTGCCTAAATTATTGTTGTTTTTGGATTTGACTCGGATTGGCATGTTTTGGTTAATTATTGATGTACTTTTGGTGCTTAAGTGATTTAAATACATGCCTTGATGTGTTATGAAGTTGTGAGAGTTGGATTGGAATCATTTGGAGTTGATTTATGCTCATGGTCAACTTTTCATTGGAGGATATCTTGATTTTTGCCTAGCTTGAGTATTGTTTTTTTTTGGAGTGATATTTTGTGTCCTTTGGTATTGTTGTTTTTGGATTGATATTGTAGACACCGGATTTTGGAAAGAGCGCACCAAAGCAAAGCTGAGGAAAGCAAGTAAGAACTAGAAGCGATCAAAAGCCAGTGGACTTTTATTAATCAAAAGCCACTAGACTTTTATTAATCAAAAGCCATCGAACCCGCCACCATTTCACAAGACCGGGCCCAAAGCAAGTGGAGGCCCAGAACATGCTTCAAAAGCGGTATGGCCTTCGTTGGCCCATGGCTCGCCTGCACGCATTTCTACGTCATCGATCCGCATGATAAAATGTGTGAAAGTCGTCTGGCCTTCAATGCTGCCACATTAGCAGTTTACGCCTTCGCCTAGTCAAGATCCCGCAATACTCGTTTTGGCCTCCGTTGGCTCATCTAAAGTCAAAAGTCCAACAACTTTCAAGGTGATTTAGGGGCATAAAAAATGGATCATGTTTTGATCCTTCCATCTGAATACCCCTCTTCTCACCGATAAATACCCTGTCCATTCGGATCATTGGAAAACCATCCAAGAAATCCCCCTCTCTTCCCTTATCATTCCCACACAAAGTCCGGAGATTATCGTGGTTCGGTATCGAAAGAATTACGACGTATTGACTTCGGTTTTCTCCCATCACCAAACCTCTTGCATGCTTTATATTCAAAGCAAGGTTAGATTGTTCATTTATCACGTTGTAATCATGTAGTCCCTTCGCGTTATTCTTCTACATTCTTTTGTAAATAATCTTCACATTCGGATGACATGAATATAATATCGTGAAACTTTTCTAAACTTCTCCCCGCTTTGTTTTTCATTTTAATATCGATTTTAGTAGAGTCTATTTCAAATAAATGAGTCCGAGAGTTCTTTAACTCTTGGACTCGTAACTTTACCCCCGGGCTCGGATTCAGGTTCGCAGGCCGGAGTTTTATAGTTTTTTTTTTTGTTCGTTGATTTCCTTAAATCAATTGGCGACTCCTTTTCTGTTCTAACTTGCAAAACTCATTTTTCATGGCCTTCCTTTATATTTGGTAGGCTAAGTTGATGTTCCTCCCAAGACCAACACCAAAGAGCCAACCGAAGAGGAAATGGGGTAGAAATTAGGCAAGGCCAAACGACCTTGCCTTCTCTCTAGCCCATTTCCCCATGCAATGTTAGGATACTTAAGGAAGTCAAGTGGCCTCAGTTCCCTTTTTGGCCATGGTGAGGGTGTCGGAGTAAACATGATTTAGTATCTGGTCATCGAAAGGCTTGCCTTTAGTAAGTATATAAGGTTAGGATACTTAAGGAATCAAAAAGTTTTATTTCAAACTAAAAACATCCTTATTTAAGGATCAAACAACCTTAGTCGGCTCCCAATCATATTCAAGTAGCGCAAAGGGAAAAGTAGTCCTTTCGGCCTTACCTTTTCCTGGGTCCTAGTGTCCTACAGATACATGAAAGGTTGATAAAGGTGTATGTTTGTTGTGATTGGGTTTTAACCATCGATTTTTTGGATTTTTGCATGAGTATCATGGTTGTCCCATTGATTGTTTTGAGCTCCATTCAAGTTTGGTCAGAGTTTTTGTGCATTCCCTTTTGCCGGTAACACCCATCTTCCTCCAAAAAAAAAAACAAATAGCCTCGCAAAACTCAACAAAATCCCTAGCTCCAAAGAACCGAAGCCTTATCCAAAACTACTTTTACCTACCCTGCATTTCTCCTTAACTCCACAATATGGTCTCATCGTCTAGTCAAATGGGTAATCGAGAAACCCATCCTCATCCTACTGATGAGTTATAAGGGGTCTTGAGCCCAAATCCTATCTAGGTCCAAAGGGTGGTAGGCCCAATATAATCAGGCACACCTATACTAGGGGTAGAAGAAGTCCCAACCCTTACGACTTCACCAAATATACTCTAACTCAAAACAATAACAGAAAAGAAACAGATAGCAAAGGCTGAGTAATTTACCTGCCAGTCTCTCGAACATACAAGTCTCGATCGGCCTTGGACTCTTGAATGCACCGTCCTCAAAAGACTCCAAGTGGACAGTCTCAAAAATAGGTGACCTCCACAGCAGTCCAGCCAACACTTGAGACATTGGTTGCTAGACCGCCTGATCTCGATGACAAGGTCGCAAGCGCACGGGTACGATGTAGCACGTCAAGATCGATCCCACAGGGACTCAGTCTAGCAACGATGTGAACTAGTCCTCTACTTGATTGCTAAGTTAATCAGGTTTTGGGTTTTTGAAGGTTTTAGTGAACTAATTAAAACTAATAAAGCAAGGAAATAATCTAGGGTTTAATCAAATGGGGAAAAACTTCTAGGGATATGTTTTCCTAGCAATGAATTGGATTATCAAAACCTAGTTTGTGCAATTATGCTTTCAATCAAATCAAGAATCAATAATTATTAGAATTCTACCGCTCTTTTGATGCTTAATAGAATTACTCCAATTAACCTACAGACCATGATAACCATCTTGACTCATAACCATCTTGAATTGTTCATATTTCACATTTTTGTAGCTTTTATTAATATTTTATTTAATAATTATATATATTTATCAATTATAATAATATAATACTTATTAGTCTGGTCAAAAAATATAATAATAGCCTAATTTTATCAATCATAGTAGAAAATGCATATTTTATACATAATTTTGTATTTATGAAATAAATATAAATAAATAATTATTTTTAAATTGTATATAAATTATAGTAACCCAGAAAATAATGAATCATACCTTTAGAATGATTCAAATACACTTACATTTAATTATATTAGTGATTTAGAAAAAAATGCAAGATGGTTAAGCATCAAGATGTTTATCATTTTCGTTAACCTAATTAACAACTTTCGTATGCTTTTCAAGTTAATCAAAGTTGAAGATCTCCAATTATCCAATTATCAAAGTGATTCCCTAGTTTACTAGTCTTTTCTCAAATTTCGCAAAACTAGGTAGAAAAGTTGGTAGTCGGATTATTCTAATTCACCTTTCAGTACTTCTTAGTCTAATCTCAAATCATAAGTATTCAAGCGCTTAAACAATACCCATGAACATGAAGAACACAACTTTCTATTGATTCAAAATGAGAATTCAAGCACAAATTATGAAAATTCTAATCAAATAACATTGTTTCGGTATTACAAATCCCTAGAAAACTAAAATCTACTCACTAATGATTATTGAAAATATAATTAAAATTCTAAACATGATAATCAAACCTCAAAACAAAAAGGAGATGAAAAGGTTGGAGAAATCTTCAAAGAGAATTCTGCCAAGTCTTTCGATCTCGACAGAAATTCCTTCGAATTTTCGCTTCGACCTTCGCCTTTTGTTTTTCTTGATTTGATATGGAGGAGAGGGGGATGGAGTATGGAATGTTAGGAGATGATGAATGATGCTTGACGGCCCCCTATTAGTCCTCAAAACACCTAGAAACCAAAACGGACGAAAACTGCACACCTGGAATTTTCTGGCCTTCACTCTGGACCGGAGGAGTCCCTCCGAGCAGCTCGGAGTGGCTGCTGTCCGGCTTTTCCTTGGTCCAATTTTCGTGAAATTTTCTGGCGGTTCGGTAGTACTTGGAGGAGGTCCGTGGTGCACTTGCCTTCACCAAAAATTGAGAAAATTTTGGTGTTTTGGCCTCAAATCCTACAAATTTGCATCAAAAACAACAACACCAAGTGTAATATGGAAATTTGGATATAAATCAACATCTTTAATCAAAATCATCCCTAATCCGCTATAAAAAAAATCCCTAAAATTCTACGTGAAAAAAGCACTTATCAAATCCCCCATGCTTACTCCTTGCTTGTCCTTAAGTAAGTACAAGACTCAAAACAAAATTAAAGGACTCAAAAAGAAAACTACCCACACCTCCTCCAATAAAAGGGCATATTAGAAAGCCAAAGCAAGCATACACAAAAAGACTCCTTAGCGAGAATGAGAATCAAATTGAAACAATGATTGCTGCTCGAAAAAGGATTGCAAAGCCAAGAGGCAACACAACCAATCTATCATAACTCATGGACAATCAAATTCCATTCAAATGTTTGGCGAACTAGTGGAGATTGGTAGGACTCACTTTAGGGTATGTGAATCACTCCCCTCGTGTGTTTGAAAAGGATATGATGGTTCACTCAAAACCTTTAACCAATGTAAGCAAACTACCATAAGCTTGACAAGACTCTGAATTCTCTACCGCTATAGACAATATACACATGTGCCAATCATGAGGACTTTGCAAGGGTTGTAATGGAACTTAGGTGTAGGGTAAGGAGGGAAATTATTTTACAAAGGTAAAAATTATTACACTAAAATTTAGATTATTTTCAGCCAAAAAGTGAGTTTGAATTATTTTCAGCCAATGATCTCCGACTTCGAATTATTTTGAGCCAAAACCCAAAAAAAAAAAATAATACACAATTTTCCTTTTGAAAAATTTAATATATTTGTACTAAACATAACCCATTGAAAACTTTCGAATCTTATTCCACTTTCTGTTAGATCGATTAAATTTAGCTCCTTGTTGAACCCCTATCCTAGATATTAATCACTAGTAAGTTTCATGGGTCGGATTAAAGTATCCTATTTCACTTGTTCAGTAACTGATGTAGAAATTTTGGCTTGAGTATAGTAAATAGGAGATATGAGTTAGAGAAAATCTAGTGTACTGTTGGATTAAAACTAACTATTTCAAGATATTTTTAAATTTGCTCATGTTACAAGCTTATTGTTCCTCATAGGCACAACTCTTAACAGTGATTTTGCAGGTTCAATAAGTTGATCTTAAGTTGGAAAGGTCCACAAAACAAAGCTTACAAACTTTATGTACTTGGGCGCTTCTTGTGCCTTTTGAGCTATGTTTTGGCCCTTTCAAGAAGCAACTTGGCTTGGTTCTTCACCTCTGGCAGAAAATGGAGTTCATGATGGGGATGAAGACCATCACAAAGTGGTGAAACACACACACACACACACACACACAGCAAACAATTGTCATTCCAACATCCACAAGGCAACCCAGAATCCAGAGGCGTTTACTGCAGCAATCATAGGACATCTCCTAAAGCACTTCCAAGAGCCAACATGAACCAGTCACAAGTTAATCAGATGGCTGGACAAATCTCCTCCAAACTGCAGTATAGTAAGAGTTATCAGCAGTTCAAACATTTTTACAATTTTCAAACAAACTAAACAATTCAATTTTCTATTTCAGTTTTTGAAAGAGAGAGGGGGGGGGGGGTGCATAGGCAAAAAGATGGAAGATCACCTTCTCCCCAAGTATTCAATGATATCAGTCGTAAGAGTTGATCTCCTCTTGTTCTTAAATGCCAAGGATGCAGCCAACCTTAGCAAAGCAGAACCAGCTATGCAACCCAGCACGGTTGGATTTTTAAATCTTTCAGCACCATCCAGTATATTTAGAACATAGATAATTCGAGGTGAGTGAAAATCAGATCAGAAAAACTTTGCAATGAATAACGGAGTATAACAATGTACAAATGGCATACCTGGTGTCCATATCTCCCTCAGCAGACATGCAGTGGCGAGCCCAGGATAAGAACACAGCAACACTGGTATCAAGAAAAATCAATCAGTGCATGCAGGTACTATCTCCCTCCAAGGATCTCACCATCCTCTGGTGATTACTCCAAGGTTCTATTCTATTTGTTTAATTCATCCACACCCAATATCTGCCGATATTCTAGATTATTCAACATATCATATCTGAACTAGGCTTGGTAATAACATCTTACAATGCTACTCATGATTTAGGTGATTGGCTCACATAAAATAATTAGCCGACAATTACAAAATAGTATTGAGTGAGATCATCTCATTTGGGCATTAGTGTTTCAGATCCATATGTCTACAATTATTCGGGTTCTAGGACAAAATTGCCACTAAACTTTGCAAAAATGTCAAAAATGCCACCACGTATTAAACCTAAACTCATTGACACTATTACCTGGAGAGGAGATTAAAATTGCCACTTGACCTGCTGGAGTGGGTGAAAGACGTTGGAAACCGGTTAACATTGTTGGAGAATAAAAGAAAAATCTCTAAACACTAAACGCATCCCCCCTTTCTTCTTCCCTATTAAAGCTCTCTCTTCCTTCTCTTTTTTTCCAGATTTCATCTCTTCCTTTCCCCCTCTCTTCCTTTTCGTTGTTCTTCTTCACCCTAGTTAACCCCAAATAAACCAAAAAAAAAAAAAAAACCTCAAACAATTAACTTTTAAACCCTTCTACTTCTTCCTTCTTTTTCTACTCTTCCTTACCCCTCTTTCTCTATGCTCCCCTGTTTCAAATGCTTCCAATGGCAGACCAGAGACACCCACAACTTATTAGCCTTCAAATCCACCCTACCTGACCGTACTGGTGTTCATGTTGCTCAATCAATCAATCAATCAATCAAGCTTGTATGAGCTACTAAAGATCGACTGTTAACATAAGCCACAGCAGTGAAGGATTTCACTTCCCTCCATTATCAAGACAACAAGAAACATGAGGGCAACCCCCCCAAAAAAATCGTAACATTCATTCCCCACATTTTTCCATCACAACCTATACATACATATCAGTTAAGTATTTGAAAATTCTCAATCTGACAACCAAAAACATTCCCCAAAATCCTTATTTAACCAGAACACTTGGAGAAAACAACAAACCCTAATTTAGGGAACAAGCAGAGCACCAAGGGCAAGAAAGAGAGGGGAGGGGCAATTAGCAAAATGGGGGTGAGATCGGCAAGTTTTGTTAGAGGAATTATCAACTGGAGAAGAATACACATTTGAATTGGCCAAATGCATGATAATGAAGAAGATGAAAGAAGATTGATAATATGATGATGAAGAAGATGAAAGAAAGAGTGACGATGGAGAAGAGCTGAAGAAGAGGGACAAATATAAAATAAAATAAAAATAAAAATTCACACTTCTCAGCCAGTGACCAGTACAAAAATGGCATTTTTTTGACAATTTTATCAAAGTTCAAGGGCAGCGAATTAACCAAAAATAAAAAACTCAGTTACATCTTTTGCATTTTTGCCTCAGTGGCAATTTGATCTGAGGACTCACAAGTATGCAAATGTTTCCTATTCTAAACTCCCAGCTTTATTGAGAAAGAATCTAGATGTCACAAAACCTTCATTCTATCAAACATTACTTAAATTTTAAAATCAGAATATAAACATTATCACTTCCTAATGTTAGAAAAGTAAAACAAAATAAGCAGGAGATCTAGTTAAGAAAATAATAGTTCACAAAATTCAGGAAATCAGTTGACTGGTCACTACAAAAGGTAACCAATAATTCCACAATGTCATCTTTTGTCACCAGTCACAACCTATTCTTTGTTACTGGATCTTTATGACGTGCACATAATGGCATTAACAAATAACAAAACAATACTATTTTGTAACTTGCCTTCCAGACAGTATGTCACCCTGGCCACCACACCGTCTTGGAGAACCGAAACTGCTGACGGAGCAGACTGTGTCAATACAAGCACTTTCAATTAGAAAGAAGTCTAAAGCCAGAACATACAGTTTGCAAGTCAAACTGACACCTATGGCTATAAGAATCATGCTGGTCCATCATCAATAAAGACAGAAGTTGAAAGTGAGGCAGCTAAGATAATTCATCACCTGCATCCCCATCACTGATAAGATCAGACTTTCCCTTCCTCAGAATAGTAACTCCACCAATCCTAGGAATTTAGATCCATTCATCAGTTGATAAGCTAGTGAATTTTAAACCAAAACTAGAGCTAATCAACCAAGAGTCCAGATGTCACACCAAGGAAAAATTAGCAACATCAATCAGAAGATTTAGGGAAAATGCATAATATAAAACCAATACCATGGAGTTCAAAGTAGAATGCAGGGTCAGGTTCCAATACACCTATTTACCCGTAAATGGAAGATAGTTGTTTCTATTGGACATATAATCATATAATCAGACAGCAAAAATTGTCTCCTACTCCAGAATTAAAGTAGAATTACAGCATAGTGACACATTTTGCTTTAGTCCACTACCATCACAAAGAAAAAAAAAAAAAAAAAAAAAAAAAAAAAAAACTTGTCCAAAAGATACTTTTCATAGGTACACAAAAGGGGTCACCAAATACACGATAACTAACCCCCAAAAAAAAAAAAACCTCTCCAAAAAAAATAGAAGCAAAAGAAAAAAAGAGTAGAAGTCTATTTGGAGACGTTCGATAAAAAGGAAAATAATAGATATTGGTTATGTACAACTAATGAGCCAACCTAAAACATTTCACTAACACCAGTCTGCCAAAGAAAAACATACACATCTGCTGCAGATAAAAATGACACCAAGTGCTTTACAAGGAAATATTAAAGTTAAAAATCCATTAGCCCACAGAAAAACTCCATCAATGGCGGGGCCCCCTCTCCTCGGGCGCCCCAGCAGTGTCAGAACAAGAAATAGAACAAAAAAGCAGTCTAAGAACAGCCAAATCCCAGAGCTGCAAGTATCTTGATTGACTTACCCTTTCACAAGAGATAGTAACTGAGCTGAAGCTTCTTGGTCATTTACTTCACAACTGAGTACTCTTTGCACAAGACGCTTGTACTCATTAACATTTGGAGTAAGCACAGCTAGAGGATACCCACTAACAAGGTCAACATTGTTGGTAACCAGAAACAATCCATCCTGTCGAATGGAATCAGACTACTATATTAGAGATAATAATAGAGAACAAGAAAATATAAATAAATAAATAAATAACTACCATAATTAGACCAAAATTTAGAACCATACCCCATCTATAATAAGTGGGATATTAAGTTGACGTGCATTCTTCATAATTTCACCAACACAGTCCTGCATATAAAAGACAAGATGGTGCCTCAGACAAAAATTGATTGAAATGAAGCAAAACCCTGATAGACAGATACAACCTTCACAGATCCAAGGAAGAAAAAAAAAAAAAAAAAAAAAAAAAAAAAAAAAAAAAAAAAAAACAAACTAGACATTTAACCATCCTTATTCAAATGTATCGCATTTATAGTAGCGCTCTGAAAGAATCTTGGAGTAACAACCCGCCAAAAGGTTTCCCGGCTCACAGTTCTATTGCCAAAAAAGCCAGCATTTATATAGTTCTGTTGAAGCAGTTATATGCAGAAACTTTTCAATAAAACACTTTTACCTCGTTTTTTTATTATAAAAAATAAAAAATAAAAAAAAGAGGTTCATTGTAAAAGTTTTGAATTTGAGAAGTTCAAAATAGTTCAAACAATTGATACATCCCAACTTAGGACAAAAGCTAACACCTGCCTCTTCTTTAAGAGCAATTGCCAGAAGCAGATTCTTTTTCTTTTCTTTTATTGAAAATTATCCAATTTTGAGTTTCCTTGAATCTTGCAAGTACTGCTTAGTCTTTATGAATGCCCAATGTAATAATGTAGCTAACTTTAAGGGTTGATATGTGAATTCTAATTTTCAACGGTCGCTCACAACAACATTTTTAACCATATGTACACGCCACAGAGAGCTAGGTAGATGTTATGGTATGGTATCTATGGTATGGTAACATGATGCTCCCACAACTTTGATATACAAGCATTTTCATGTTAAAGCCAAATAAGTTGTTTAACTCAGCACAACCAGTAAAATTACCCAAATCACAGCCACACAGCATGACAAACTATTGAAGCATGAATTCATACTCTTAAGAGTTCAATGTACAAAAAGTCATGATATATCAACATGAATTTCTGTCAATAATTATAAAGCCTGCAGCTTCTGGTTTATAAGAAATAGAGAAGTGAAACCAATGTGAAAAGGTGAAACCCTATAAAATTGAGGGAACATACCAGAAGAAACGGATCTCTTCCCAGGCCTGGACCGACAACAAGGCAATCAAATCTTTCCATCCATTTGTTAACTTCATCGAGAACCCTGTTAGCTGTAGATCTTTTGTCCTCATTCCTGGAAAAGAAACTCCACTACCAGCCTAAGGAACTGAACTTCATAAGACGAGTATGCTAACGCAAGAAAGATTAACCAATGATTCTCAAATTTTAACCTCACGCTGTATGATTCTTCCAAGAGCGGATGGACAATCAACTCAGGACTGTAGCTTTTTATGATGGGTGCTGCATCTTTTGTGCAAAAAACATGAGAAAGATCTGCCCCCTGTGATGAAGGGATATCATAATGCATAAACTGTCCACGCTCGGATGAAATAGAACATGTAGCAATTATGTAACATTATTGGAGGAGGAGGAAGCTGGTGACTAACAATTTTCAGGGCTGAGATTGCTGCAAAGTAAGGTGCACCAGTGTACTCCCGACAACCCCCAATCACCGCTATCTTCCCTGATAAGGAAAGACTGCAACTAAGTCAGAATTCCTAAGCATACCTTGACATATACCAGAGATATAGATATTAAAATGGATTCCACCCTAAAATACAACAGACCACTCAAAAAACCCAACACGATAACCCCTGAAGAGCGTTGCCGCTTAATTACAAATTCGACTAGAGCAAACATCAGAAGTTCAGAACGCATAGGCTAACCATTCCAGAGTAAAGCTTCATTCTCAAGTTGACCATCTCCCTCAATAATTCACATTGTCTACTGCTATCGTGATGATGCTAATTAAAAATAGAGCTTTTTCTCACTGTTTGGGGGCATGGTAAAAGTTACTTTGCTCAGCATTCAAAGGCAGAAGATGGTGGACAATATTATTCTCCAGTTATCCTTTTAGAGGAAACAAGCAAGCAAGCAAGCAGAATAGGTAACAACTAATTTCAGTAGCACAGAGAAATTTCTAGTTTTCAACAAGTGAACTCAAATAGCTCCTCTGGTGTTTAATAACAGTAAGTTTTGAATATTTATTCAAAGGCAGGGGAATAGCTTTTGTAACTATTCTACTTTTTCCTCATTCCGCCAACAGTACGCATTCAATTAAACGCACCCAGTTGACCAGTCCATTGAAACAACCAATCATACAACAACAAAAAAGAGAGCATGATGTTAGCTCACCAGCTTGTCCTTTATGTCTTGACAAGTCAAGAGTGGGGGTGATCTTTCTGATAATGTCAATTGCATCAGCTTCAGGAGCATTCATTTTCACAGCACTAGTTTGGTCAGGGACACCTCCCAAAGCTCTTATCAAGAACTGCTGCCTTCTAAAAACAGCTGATGATGCCCACAGGCAATTTCTTGTCACATCCAAGCAGGAAAACCAAGCACTCATCCAAATGTCCTATTAGCATCAACCACCAAACTTCCCTGTTGAAAATCAGTCCACCATGGAAAACCCGAACAACGTGTTCAATACTCATAAAATGGGACGCTTTGGTCTTCCCTATCCTTAAAAATGAAACAAATTGATCTTTCCTATCCTTAAATAAAATGGACAAATTGATCATTTCCATCCTTTTATCCCCATTCAAAAGAAGTGGCTACATTCGAAGGAACACGGGTCAACATTCATTGACTCTCCAGAAGCTCAATATTAATCATTGTCATTCACCATGTTATTAATCATTTTCAAGTAATTCAAATTGAACAGTCGCACATATCCAAAGTAGAACTAAACCATACTAGGGTCAATTGACAAACTCGAAGAAATTTGTAACAGTAACCACCTAAAATTGAACATAATTCAAGCATAATCTCCAATAACAAAGCATTCAACCCAAGCATTCCAATTAAACTCGGACGAAATTCCAGCGAATTGGACACAAATTGAAGAAAAGCATCTAAGTCTAGCCCTTAAACCCAAATGAATTACAGAAGAATACCTGCGATTACAGCTACAGCCGGACGGCACAAGAAGACCGAGCGCAAGAGCGGAAACTCTTTTGAGAGTAGAGATGTATACCTTCCTCCTCGTTCTTCTTCCTCCCTTTTTTTTTTTTTTTTTTCTCAAGGGGTAGTCCAATTTTTTTATTACTTAGTTTTTATTCCATGGTATAACAATCAAAGATAAGTGATGGAAGACTGAAAAATTATGTTTAAGAATAATAATCATTGGATATTTTATATGTTTTAATATTTCTTACTCATATTAGGAATATTATATTTTCCTAAGTTGCATAGAAATATTATTCTAGTTTTCTATTTCTATTAAATTTTATACTAGACAGATTATTTACCTATAAATAAAGGATTTGCTAGCCTTTATGAAACATACTATTGGATATTGAATACAATTGTTATTGATTAAACATAGGGATGCTAATCTTTTTCCTGAATCCATCACAATGAAGTCGAATTCCAATTCCATGGAAATGAGATTAACCATCTCCTCCCTCACTTCCAATCACAAATATAGTGGATTAGTAAGCTTTCGGAAACCAAACCACCACTCATAATTGGAAGATGCAATTTATTAGGTGCTCCCGGAGTATGTTCTCCATATTCTACAATTGTTCACCCATATGTATTAGGTTGTTCACTCTGATTCATTTGAATCTTTGATTGTTCACTCGCAAATATTTGGAGCACATGCTTCGGGTGCATCTAATATATATTGATTAGAAGATAAGTTGAGAACTAAGCTTGCGTAACTAATTCCCCAACTAATCACTTAAACCCTCAAAATTGGTATCCCATTGGGGGCTTAATCACCCCTAATCCAAAGGGGTCTGGCCAACTATCATTCTAAAGATATTAGAGCCCCAGCAGTAATGTGTGGGGTAAGGAAAAAGGATGACGTGGCGTCTGAAAGGTGGTTGGACATCAACATGTAAATGAATGAAGGAGGGAGGGAAATGCATGTTTCCTTGACACGCGTGGAGAAAATCCTATGATTGAGGTGAGAACAGCTGAGATTTTTCATACCAAATCATGAGCCCAAAATTTTTTTTAAAAAAAATCCTTGATTATAATGTTGGACCCCAACGGTCCATTATACCGTTGGGCCTAGCGGTAAAAATGACCGTTGGAGAGTCCAACGGCTATTGTCTATATATATATATATATATATATATATATATATATATATATACTAGCCATAAAATTGCACCTTCGCGTGCGGTGAAGTTAAAAGATAAATTGGAATGTGGTTAAGTATGAGATCACCTATTTTTATTCATAGTAAGCACTACTAAATATTCTTTTTTTAAAATAATTTTTTAAAGTTTTTTATATTAATTTTCTAAAGTTGTATAAATCATTCTATGTGCAACGAAGTTATATTTAATGAATGTTTTTCATTATAGCAATGCAATATGATCTTTACAGTGTACATTATACCATTGCCCATGATTTAGACTGCCTGAAAATTATTGATACATATATAGATAGTCAAAATAATTATCTTGGATTTTTTATATGAGTGTTGAGTTACCTTTCAAGCTAGTTTTCGGTGATAAAAAATCTAAAAGAAATAAGTTAAAAGCTGTAAAAAAAAATTAACAACCTATAGATTATTTACGTACCAAAAAAAAATGTAGAATTTTGTTTAATAGCTCAAAAAATTGTGATTATTTATTTCCATTTTTTTAGATTTATAATACAATATATTTTTATTTAATGTATTTTGTTTGTTATATGTACTTTTCCCTCCGAAAATATCAAGAAAGGAAATTAAAAATTAAAAAGAACTAAAAGAATGGTATAAATAGCTCCAAAAAGCTAGCTAGTTTATTTATTTTCAAACTTTAAAATGGAGTATTACCTCTGTCCTATTTTATTTGTCCATCTACCTAACTCAAGAAAATCAATGTGTATTGGGAATTGAGATAAAAAGTTTATAATTTACCCAAATTACCCCTACTTTAATTGAAGATAATAGTTGTTGGAATTGTAAAAAGTGATAAATGAATCTATTAATTAGGGGTAGAAAAGGAATTATCGTTGTTGGAATTGTAAATGAGACAAATATTTTGGGATAAACAAGTTAGGTAAAATGACAAATATTTTGGGACAGCAGTAGTAAGTAGTAACTTCTTCCTTGGAAAAAGCAAGCCCAAATTAACAAAAAACAAAACCACTTAAAAATGAAACAGCAAGCCCTAATCATATTTATCACATTCAATATTCATCTCCATTGCCCCAGCATCTTCCCCCCTCCTCTGCTTCTGTTGAGATCTTCTCCTAATTTCCTTCAATTGAAATAACTTGTTTAATCCAAACTGAATTATAGCACTTGCAGTTCGTGCTTTGAGGCAGCAGTGGCGGATCCCCATTGTGCTTGGGGGTTGCCATGGCCACCCTAGGCCAAAAAAAAGGAGAAAAAAATAGTAAAATTAAGAGAAAAAATTAGGGATTTTATGTTATTATGTGAGCGTAATAGTGTAGTGGCCACCCCTATTTCGAACATCTAGATCCGCCACTTATAATTTTCTTATATTAGCAATTCCATTAATATATTGTTAGATATATTTTTGTATAATTTAGTCAAAGTGAATAATATATATGTTAGTAGTATACAAAAAATTTGTAGTTAAATATTTTTGTTTGATTTATGTTAATAATATATATCATTAAATAATATTGTTTAAATAAAGTTGTTTGAGTTATGAGTGTTGATTAAATAGTATTATTAGTAATTAATTTCCACTCTATGCATGTGAATATTTGTGCATGTGAATAAGTTGTTTAAACGTGAGTTTTAGTTAAATGTGAGTTATAATTAAATAGTATTGATTAAATAGTATTAGTAGTAGTTAAATATCTATGCATGTGAAAGCCTTTAATATTGTGAGTATGTTGATTAATAAGTTGTGAATAAGTTGTGTATAAGTTGTTCATAAAGTCATAAAATAATATTGGGTGTAGTTAAATATTTAATATATATGTTAGTGGTATACGGAAAATTTGTAGTTTAATATTTTTGTTTGGGTTATGTTAATAATATCATTAAAAAATATTACTTAAACAAAGTTGTTTGAGTAATGAGTGTTGATTAAATAGTATTATTAGTAATTAATTTCCACTCTATACATGTGAATATCTATGCATGTGAATAAGTTGTTTAAAGGTGGGTATTGGTTAAATGTGAGTTATGATTAAATAGTGTTGATTAAATAGTATTATTAGTAGTTAAATATCTATGCATGTGAAAACCTTTAATATTGCGAGTATGTTTATTAATAAGTTGTGAATAAGTTGTGTATAAGTTGTTTATGAAATCATAAAATAATAAGGGTTTTTGGCTCAAAATAATCCGAAGTCGGAGGTCATTGGCTGAAAATAATCCAAACTCACTTTTTGGCTGAAAATAATCCAAACTTTTAACCTATTTACTCAGATTAAACCGAAATCGATTTCCGGCGTCAGAATTTTGACTGGGTAGCCGGAGCACGTGTTTCTTTAATTGATTTTGGTTTTAAATTTATGCTGACTGGGGTCTACATAAGCTGACCGGTCGGCATTATGACGTTGGAAATCGATTTCGGTTTAGTCCGAGTAAATAGGTTAAAAGTTTGAATTATTTTCATCCAAAAAGTGAGTTTGGATTATTTTCAGCCAATGTCCTCCAACTTCGAATTATTTTGAGCCAAAAACCCAAATAATATTGTGAGTAGTTAAATATTTATTTAATCGTGTAAGTACTAATAACTAAAGAAATGGATCATAATCATCCACATGACTCAGAAAGTTGGCCGCCAGGGTCTTTTAGTTCACTAATTGGTAGTAGCGAACCCATGCAAAAATTTTCATTCTCTCAAAATATCTCACAAAATTCACCGTACCACCAAATAGTGGAAACCCAAAACCCTAATTCCTACGAAAACCCTCCTTTCCAAAACTCATATTCTTTCCAAAACTCAACTTCTTTTGAATATCAGTATTCCTCCCAAAACCTACTCATTTCTCAAAACCCACCTTTTCCCCAAAACCCAAATTCGTCCCAAAACCTACCTCCTTCCCAAAACATAAATTCATGGTAGGAAGATGAAGATGAACGCTTAGTTGATGCATGGATAAATGTGAGTGTCGATTCCATCCATGGAACCGGCCTAAAAAGTAATGGCCTATGGACGACAATTCGAGATGTTTACAACACAGACCGTCCAGATTCATTGAAGCATCAGAATGAAAAGGTACTCCACAACTGATGGAGCCAAGCCACCCCAGAAGTGTACTTTTGGACGACTTCTGTGATAGTGGCCGAGGAATATAAGGCAAGTGGCGAATATGATGAAGACGTTAAGAATAGAGCAAATAATTTTTCTTTAGAGAGAGAGAGAACAATTTTAAGTTGTGGCATTGGTGGGTGAAACTTAAACACCTTCCTAAGTGTAATGTTGTTGCCAACAAGGATTACGTACCAATAGTTTGTGGGTTTGGAGCCCAATTGTTCGGTTGTGCATTTTTGGGTGTTCGGTCTCGTTCCGAACCAAATTTTATATCTTTTATAGGGAGTCTTGTTTGTTTTAGCCCTGTTATTATATGTTAGATATGATGTTTTCTTAGTTTTGTAGGTTAATAAGGTGTTAGAGCCAAAACCCGAGCGAAAATGGCAAAAACGGAGCAAAATCCACAAAGTTTGTATGATAGCAGCAGAAGGGTCAGACAGCCGAGTGTCACGCCCGAGTCACAGGGTGTCGCACCCGTGACTCGTTCCTGGGTGTCAAGATTTTTTTGGCCAAGGCAAAGTTGGCAGCAGAGTGTCGCGCCCGCGACAAAGTGGTCACGCCCGCGGCGCGCGTCTGTAGCATCATCACCAAGCTAAGGAAGAAGAATCCAGGAGGCCATCACGCCCGAGTCACGTTGGCTCTTGTAATGTTGTTTTTGTACCCTGGTTTTATATCGTTCTTCTCGAGGAGCTAGGGGCCTTGGTCATAGAAACTCGGTCTAAGGTCAGGATGAGATCGCTAGGGTAAGGATATCGGTTTGAAGGGGTCACAAAGCGAGAAACAAAGCTAAGGTCGGTCAAGGATAAGAAATGGGCTTCGGAGGCTTTTCGGGATGCAAACGGGGATGAGGAAATGGGTTTTGCAACAAGGGAGTAATAAGGAGGGAGAATCAAGTGGCAATTCCGTTAGAAAATATCCACCGAGCTTCCTCTTTCGAGAATAGTCCGGATTAACTTCCCCAAAGTCCACTACGGACCAGGAGGGTTAATGAAACGGAATTCCCTAGTTAACCTCCTTCCACTTTCGTGGGTGAGCATTAACTATCCCAACTCCAACCTTCCACACAAGTGTTGGATGTATTTGGGAGCTTTCGGACCCAAATACATCCCACTTGAAGGAAGGAAAGGAGTGGGAAATTGATTTCCCAACTAATTACTCACTAATATTGCTAACCCAAACCTAATCACCCATTCACACCCTTAGTTACCCCCTAACCCATAGGGTTTCTAGCCACTAATCATGATACTAACTAAGCTAACAACATCCAAACCAACCCTAAGCATGATTTCTAACATAAAACAACCATAAACAAGCAAAATAATTGAAATAGCAAGCAAAGCAATTAGATAACAAGGAAAGTAATTAGCAAAGTAATTAATGAAAGAGTTAAGGGAAGAGAAAACTTATCAAAATGCCGTAGATGAACAAAGAAAAGCAATGGGAATGATAATCCAAGAATCTCTCAATTTTTTGAATCTTCAATCCTTGAATCACACCAAAAATCCACCAAAACCCTAGAATAATTAAGCCTAATCTCTAACTAAAACTCACTAATACAAAGCTGGAAAATAATGTCCAACCCTAGGAGCTAACCCCCTAAGAAATCGTCAAAGAGGAGTATATATACAAGTGAAATCTGTTGGCCAAAACGCACCGTTTCAAGGCCGAAACATGCGCAGGAAATAGGGGAGGTCACGGGTGCCACCTGTAGGGTGGCGGGTGCTACCCTGCGAAAATTGCAGGCGATTCTCTCCTTCGATCGACCGTAGGCACGGTCTCCACCGTAGGTACGCTCTTCCCCTGCCCAGCTGAGGTAGCGGGTGCCACACCAAGGGTGGCGGGCGCTACCTACGAAAGCTTCTTGGCGAGACAGCAGGCAGGGGTAGCGGGTGGCACGCCTAGGGTGGCGGGGGCTACCCTGCTTGTCTTCTTCCCTTTGTTCCTTCCTTCTTTTTAAGGCATGTAACGCCCGCTACAAGGATCGTAGCGGGTGTTACCTCACTGTTTTGCACCAAATGAAGGGAAGGTGGTCCCGGGTCAACTCCACCTCGGCTCTCGGTCCGGCTCGGCTCGGGAAATCACCAAAAATGCTCTAAAAAGGCCCGTTTTACCTCGTTTTTGCATAAAATGCCAAAACCTACAAAATAACCCAAAACGTAGTAAAAGACACAAAATTAAACAAGAAATGAGTCAAAAGCCTAAGAATTAAGCCGTTATTTAGAGACAAAATTGGGTCTAAACACCCCCTCCCACACTTAAACTTTTGCTCGTCCCGAGCAAAACAAAACAAAAGCAAATAAGAAACTAAACACCAACTCCTCTTTCGTGGAAGGAAACAAGTGCATTTAGCGTATGCACCAAGCCCTTTGAACCCCTCGGTAGCCCTGGTGGACGAGATGGACTCGTGAGGGTTTGTAGCGGCTCTATCCACAAAAGCCAAAGAAAAAGGAGAGAGGGAAAGTGAAAAACAAAACCAAAGAAAGAAAAGGAAAAGGAAAAACAACTTCACTTCAAAGGATTTTGCAATCTCAATTAGGAAAATGATATTAATCCTTAAAAGGAACCGTTATGAGCATCTCACAAACACCTAACTCAAACAATTTTCAATCTTAGAGGTTTTCGATTCCCTACACCTCATGCCAAGCAAAACCCCATGTGCGTAAGTGCTAGTGGGTTCTAACTGATTCCGATCGATCCCAAAGACTCACACCCGAGCTTAAAAAACAAAACGAACAAGGAAAGAAAAGAGGTGCCCTCCCCCGCATTTGGTCGCCCTTGGCTTGGTGAGGGCCGCAGGTGATGCAAGGAAAGGCCCCACACTTTATTAACACTTAACTTTCTTTTGGGGTTGGGTAATCCCAACAATTTTTTAAAGCTTAGAGGTCGAGGTTAGTTTTGCGGGAATTGCAACGGCCCATAATGCGGGGTTTACCCTCCCAACACAGGCTTTTCCATTCGCCTCTTCGTCGCAAGCGATATAGAAGGAGGCTTAAGGGGTATCAGCGTCATATCGCTTATACCGGCTCCGTGTAGGTTGAATAACTTTATGGTGGTTAATGTCGTTCAGCCGACACGCCCCACTTAATTCATTTATTTAGCTTTGCTTTTGTACAGCGGTTTGTAAGACCTCGGTTTTGTCGTTCTCTCTCAGGGAGCTGGCGGCCTTGGTCATAGAAACTAAGTCAATGGTCGGGATGAGATTGCTAAGGTAAAGATATCAGTTTGAAGGGATCACAACGCAAAAAACAAAGCTAAGGTCGGTCAAGGAATGGAAAATGGACTTCGGAGGCTTTTCGGGATGCAAACGGGGATGAGGAAATGGGTTTTGCAACAAGAGAGTAACGAGAAGGGGAAATCAAATGGTAACTCCCTTAGAAAATACCCACCGGGCTTCCTCTTTCAAGGATAGTCCGGATTAACTTCCCCAAAGTCCATCGACAGACCCGGGGGAGTTCAAGGAACGAAATTTCCTATTTAGTTTCTATTTGCTTTCGCGAACTAGAATACTAACTATCCTAATTCCTACCTTCCAACAAGCGTTGAATGTATTCGGGATGCTTTCGCACCCAAATACATCCCACTTGAGGGAAGGATAGGATTAGGAAGTTGATTTCCTAGCTAGTTACTCACTAATATTGCTAACCCAAACCTAATCACCCATTCACACCCTTAATTACCCCTTAACCCATAAGGTTTCTAGCCACTAATCATGACACTAACTATGCTAACAACATCCAATCCAACCCTAAACATGATTTCTAACATCAAACAACCATAAACAAGCAAGATAATCAAATAACAAGCAAGAACAATTAAAGAACAAGCAAAGTAATTAGTAAAGTAATTAATAAAGGAGTTAAGGGGAAGAGAAAACTTATCAAAGTGCTGTAGATGAACAAGAGAAAGTAATAAAAAGATGACCCAACAATCTTTCAATTGTTTGAATCTCCAAATCTTCAATAACAAACACAAATCTCCAAAACCTTAGATTAATCTCTCACTAATCTCTCTCTAAAATCCCTAATTACATGGTTGGAAATTGTCTAAGTCTATCTCCCTAGATAGCTCCCCTAAGAAATCGTGAAAGAGAAATATATATACAAGTGAAAATTGGTTGGCAAAACGCAACACTTCAGGCCAAAAACACCCGCAGAACATAGGGAGACCATGGTCACGGTCTAGAAGACCGTGGCCACGGTCATGTTCTGTCCAGCGAAAAAGGTCGGGCGATTTCGAGCTTCGAGAGACCGTAGGTACGGTCCTGGAGACCGTGGGCACGGTCTCACTCGGGATCAGGAGGTCGCGGGCGCGACCCATATGGTAGCGGGCGCTACCTTCTTCAGATGACAATCCGTGGATGACTTTGAGCACAGGTCGCGGGTGCTACCTCTATGGTGGCGGGCGCTACCCCCTATGGTAGCGGGTGCTACGCTCAGGGTGGCGGGGGCTACCCTACTCTTTTCGTCCCTTTGTTTCTTCCTTCTTTCCAAGGCATGTAACACCCATTTCGAGGGTCGTAGCGGGTGTTACCTCACTAATTGGCACCAAAGATTGGGAGTGTGGTCCCGGGTCAACTCCGCCTCGGTTTCCGGTCCGGCTCGTCTCGGGAAATCACCAAGAATGCTATAAAAAGGCCCGTTTTGCTACGTTTTCGGTAAAAGCTCCATAATCTACAAAATAACCAAAACACGCATTAAAAACTATGAAATTAAACCACAAAACGAGTTAAAAGCCTAAGGATTTAGGCGGTATTTAGACACAAAATTGAGTCTAAACACCCCACCACACTTAAACTTTTGCTCGTCCCGAGCAAAACAAGACAAAACAAAAAAGAAACACTAAACACCAACTCCTTTGTCGTGGGAGGAAACGAGTGCATTTAGCGTATACACCAAGCCCTTTGAACCCCCCGGCAGCCCGGGTGGACGAGATGGACTCGTGAGGGTTTGTAGCGGCTATACCCACAAAAGCCAAAGAAAAAGGAGAGAGGGAAAATGAAAACAAAACCGAAGAAAACAAGAAGAAAGAAAAACAAGGGCTTTGATTCAAAGGATCTCGCAACCTAAACTAAGAAAACGTTATTAAGCCTCCAAAAGGAACCGTTATGAGCGTCTCACAAACACCTATCTTAAGCAAAAGTCAGTCTTTGAGATTTTCGATGTCCTACACCTAATGTCAAGAAAAACCCCATGTGCGTAAGTGCTAGTGGGTTCCAACCGAATCCAAAAGACTCCAAGGACTCAAGCCCGAGCTCAAAAACAACGAAACGAACAAGAGAACGAGTTGCCCTTCCTCGCATTTGGTCGCTCTTGGCTTGGTGAGGGCCGTAGGTGATGCAAGGAGAGGCCCCACACTTTATTAACGCTCAAACTTTTCTTTTTAGGGTTGGGTAATCCCAACAAAATTGCCTTCTTTTTTTCTTTTTTTTTTTCCTTTTAGAGGTCGGTATTAGCCTTACTTTCGGGAATTGGACGGCCCAAATATGGGGTCTACCCTCCCAACACAGTCTTTTCCATACACACCTCCGCCGAGAATTCAATATGGGAGGAGCTTAAGGGGTAATAGCGCCGTACCGCTAATACCGGGCCCGTGTAAGTTGGCTAAGTGTATTGTGGTTGATGTCATTCAGCGACACGCTCCACTTAATCCGGTTATTGTAGCTTTTCTTTCTTTTTCTTTCTTTTCGACTTTGCAATTGTTAAAAAGGGAAACAAAACAAGCTCGGACACAAACCCCAAGAATCTCCTGACTTCAACCAGAACGTGAAAGGAATCGGGGGTTTCACTAGGCACTTGATGAAGGACATCTAAAGTAATAAGTCATGACTAGTACCCGAGACAGGGTCGAAAACGCTCAGACCGGTTTCTTTTAAAGAAGTTTAAGAATGGCTTCTCAATTTCGACAACAAGATCCAAGAAACAAAGCAAAAACAAAGCGAAAACAAAATTGAAATAAAAACTTTTAAGGCTTTCACTCCCTTTTTTCTCCTTTTTCACACAAAAATTTTTCAAATTTTAAGCAAAAACTAAGAAAACAAAGATCAAAACTACTAGGTGATCTACCCTTGAAACAGAATATCTCCCCCCCCCCCACACTTAAAACGCCACAATATCCGCATTGTGGGAAGGTGTCACAAGAAAAGGGTAGAGAACCTACAAAGACAAACAAACAAAAACAACTAGCAAGTAAATGGTGGCGACCCGAGCCCACACGGCTCCAACAGCAATATAAGCCCAACACAAACACTCAAAGGGGCTCGCCACCCAAAAGAAAAATCAAGCATGCAACAAGGATCAATATATACACATTCAAAGAGTGCGGAAAGAGGTTACCTCGGGGTCTTCAAATAAATAGCGAACCAATCCACGATCCAGGAAAACATCACACTCGGGTTAAGAATAAACAAGAAAAACATAATAAGTGTGAGTGCTCGCATGCATAAAGAAAAAAAGAACAAAAACAAAAAACAAGACACTAGCTAAAGAACAAAGGAGAAGACAAACTATTCACAATATTTACATTGACACTAGCTAGCCTCAACCACGAATCTCACTAGTTTGAGGCGGGAATTGAGGGTGTATCAACTCTCATAACCGGCCTAACCAATGATAAAACAATGAAAGCAAAATAACTCAAACCATGGGGACAACGAACTCAACAAAACCAACTAACCGGCACACCTCCCAACTTTTCATAAAGCATCCCCCACACTTATCTAACACTAACAGTGTAAATAAAATCAATGAAGAGAGTAAAGTGGGAGTGGGGACACTTACAAATCAATGCTCGGATCCTCCCGGGGGAGGATATGGATAATATGGAAAGTAGGTGGGGTAGTGGCGGTTTATATACTCTGGTGGTGCCGGGGGGATGGTTTGCAATGGAGTAGTGATAATACCCCCAGTCACACCAATACTGGTTTTGTTGCTGAAGGTACTCCTCGTGCCTTTGAAGATGAGCATGCACATTGTTGAGCGTAGACTGCTGGGCACGTAGCAATTGTTGTTGGGTCTCCAACAGATTATGCTGACCTTGGAGTAGCGTTCGTTGTTCTCGAAGGTCAACCCACATTTGATCAAATTGAGAGTTGAGATGCTCAAGCGAAGCTTCCCATGGATGATTTCTACTTCCACTAGCTTCGCCATGGCTGGGATCCTCCTCTTCTTCTTCTTCATTTACTTCTTCTTCCCCTTCTTCCTCTTCATTTTCCTCCTCTTCACCACTAGACACATCTGGACCACCCACCTTACGATCACTAGGAACCTGACCATAAGACCAGTTGCGTTCCTTAGTGATATCCAACCATTGTTCAGCATAGTCCGGGTCCAAGAGAATCTCTGTTCTGTTGTCATGCCCATGGCAATAGATCGTGGCAGTTGGGTGATTGGCGAGGATATTCATTTTCTGCAACCGGACTTTGTCGATAGGATCCGGATGATAGCGTGGAGTCCACTTCTTTAAATATTTCCCGAAACCCTCTTGAACTAGGAAGTGGCAGATGATGTGCCCCATCCCGATAGTAGTAGGTCAGGGTTCCATGCTAATCTCTCGAAGGCAATGTAGAATGCAAGATCCGGTGTTTACTTTTTTACCCCTCACTGCATTGTAGATCACAAAGAGATCATCTTTCCGAACCTTGGAGCGTCCATCATCTCTCCCAAACACTGAACTAGTCACGATTCTATGGAAGATTCGAACAACTAGATTGCAAAAATCACGCCCCTTAGAGTTGCGGGAGCAATGATAGCGTGGTTGTCCATTTCTCGTGCCATGATTCATCCTCCTCCAACAGGTCAAGTCCTTCATTGCCTGCTGCTCATCAAAATTCGCACATCGCTTATAAAATCTCCCATCCTCGGGCCACCCCAACTTTCGGCAAAAACGCTTCAAGGTGCACTTCTTATCTTTGTTGGCGACCCGGTATTCAAAATGCGCATCTTTCTTGCCATCATCGTGAACTTTCAAGGAGCTTAAAAATTCGAGGATGGGCTGGTCCACAATCGATTCATCGATCATGATGAATACCTCCCAACCACGAACACGAATGAGATAATCGAAGCTTGGCTTGCAATGGATGGCTTCGATCGTTGCAGCATCATAAATATCTGGTGCACATATTTTACGTGCTTGGAGCGCTTCGTACCATTGTCTATGCTCTTCATCTCGGAAAGTCACATCCGCATCAGGTTCACACCGAATTAGTGTGGCCGGTTGCGCTTTGTAACGGTCCTTTGCAGATAAGGATGGTCCTGGTTGTGATGAAGAAGCTTCCTCGACTCGTGAACGCTTCCTCCTTCCACTCATGATGAACTAAAAGCAAGACGTGTCAAGAACCTTGCAAATATAGTGCCTAAACTCCAAGGTAAACCAAAAACAATCGACACAAGCAAAAACTCGTGAGTTTAAAAATATTATGCACAAGTTACACAAGGGATTACCTCAGATCGGAGCACTTTGAACTTGTATTCAGCAAGGAGGAGCGACTCTTGCTTGTCAAAATGAGCAATACACACAACACACAAATAGAATGCAAGAATAGCACAGAGACAGCTTACTAACTCAGCTCACAATGCAAGTGTGTGTGAAAATCGACAGTCTTTTAGTGCAACTAGCATACTCGTGCTTTGAAAAATGAATTTCGACAGTTAATCGCACTAACCACTAGTGAATTAACACAGCATGTACACAACGAATTCCAAAACAGCACACTATTATCATTCACTGTGTAGGTGTGTGCAAAAATCGACAAGAACTCTTAATGTAACAAGTGTATGTGTGCTTTGACAGGTGAAATGCAACAACCAAACACTCAATACACTAAAACAAGGTCACAGTATTCGGACTCAGCGCATAGCAGGGCAAATTCATGTGTAAAAATTGACAAAATCAATTTCTAACTCAACAAGGATGATGAACGAGCCAAAATCAGGTGAGAGGGGAAGGGTTTCGCACATTCAGACTCACAGGGCATCAATACAAAGTCATGGCATCCAACTCACCAACACAGTGAAGTGAACTTGTGTAAAAATTGACAAATTCGAACCCTAACCCAGCAGAGTATGACGAATGGACCAAATGCAAGAGAAAGGGAGAGGGTTTCGCACAATTGATACAAGGAGTACCTCACTTAGATGTGTGGAACTAGAGCTTGAACAATGTCACACAGCTAGGACAATATCTAGGCAGAAATCGAACCCTAGCAGCAGAAATTCACAGCAGAGGAGAGGAATTAGGGCAAGGTTTCGAAAATGGAGGAGGGAAATGGGTCGAATTGATGAATGAGAGGAAGGATTTAGTGTGGGAGTGAGGTTTCGTCGTAGGTTTAGGGCTGTTACAGAGGGTGAGAGTCGAGTGTGTGAGGGAAAGAAATGAGAGAAGTGAGAAGAGTCGGGATTTTAGGGCCAAATAACACGCTGACAGTGCCAGGTCGCGGGCGCGACAGGTGCTGAGTGTTGGACGATGTTGGGCGCTGCTCGTGTGACCGTAGGCGCGGTCTTCCTGAACCGTAGCTGCAGTGAGCTGCTGGTGAGCGACGGTGGCGGGCGTTACAGACAGGCTCGCGGGTGCGATGCCTGGCTGGAGGCTGCCTGCTGTGCTGTTGCTTGCTGCGTAGCGGTTACTACGACTAAGGTAGCGCCTTCTACCTCTTCTGCTGTTGCTGTGTTGCTGAGTGTAGCGGGTGCTACACTGAGTGTAGTGGCTGCTACCCTTTTGCTGACAGTTCAAACAAAACTCCCAACACTCCAAACATTCTAACCCCAAAAATTTCCACTCTTCAACACTCAAATCCTCCTTACTTCCTCACACTCAACCTAGAATTTATTTTTTCTAACTCTCAAATTCTATCAACATCATTCTTTTGTCAAAAACCAAAATCACTCACACTACTTCCTCACTCCAAGCTTCAATTTTCTTATTTTCAACTTCATCTTTTTCTATTTTCCACCTCATTTTTCCTCTTTTTTTTCCAAACTTTTTCTTTTGAACTTAAAACTAATACCTCAAATTACTAAGAAAGAAATAAAGAAAAATTAAAAAGACAAGAAAAATAGAAAAACCTAAAGAAAGCTAAACGGAAAAATTAAAGAGAAGAAAAAGAATAAAATTAGAAAAATTGCAAAAACTAAAAAGAATGAGAAAGGAACTTCAAAAATTATGGGGTGCCTCCCATAGAGCGCTAGTTTTAGGTCCTTAGCTTGACCTGAATACTTTACTTGATTCTTGGAATCCTTGGGACACAAACCAAAAACATTATCAACCTTTTCCACCAATTCTTCTTCCTCTTTTTCCCACGATTCTCAAAAAGAGTTGTGGTTGTCATGGAATACTCTTTCGGTGGTTTGGTCATTCTCCTAGGAAATCCGGGTATAATTTTCTTTGGCTTCCTCCACCAACGCTTCCTTCTTCTCTTCCAACACTTCCTAACTTTGGGAATGAACAAGGCTCGCTTCCTTAAAAACTTTGTAGGTCATGAAGAAATAGAAGTAGAAAGTAACTTCAATTTGGTGTTTGGTGGTTTACCGGGCCTAGGACCTTTGAAAATCATCGCATTGACGTTGTTGCACTCAACATAGGTTTCACTCAAAGAAATCTCCTTCCGCCATGGAATAATCTTGAGAGGATGATCATAATAGATATCCTCAAATTCACTTGGAAGTGGATGCGAATCCCTTAGATATTTGATTTCTCCCCAATCATCGGGGTCAACATCAAGGAAATAAGACTCCTTTTGGGGTTCATCCAAGATGCCTAACACCGCATTGGCCCTAAAGTGAGGTTCTTTACGGGATTTCACCCTTGAAGGGTCAATGTCAAAAACAATATAATCTTTACCCACATGAAGAGACAAGCGACCTCTTTTCACATCTATGGTAGCTCCTGCAGTGGCTAAAAAGGGTCGACCAAGAATAATAGGATTTCTCCAATCCTCATCCATCTCCAAAATAACGAAGTCACAAGGGATAAGGAAACTTCCCACTTGAACCGGGATGTCTTCTAATATTCCCAAGGGCTTCCTAACACTTCGGTCCGCAACTTGCAAGTTGATAGTTGTAGGGGTGAAGTCATCAATGTTCAGCTTCTTATATATAGAGTGTGGCATGACGCTCACACTTGCCCCCAAGTCACATAATGCATTATCAATCCTCATATCACCAATTAAGCATGGAATAGAGAAACTACCCGGATCGGCTAGTTTCTCGGGACACTTGCTTCCCATAATGGCGTTGCAACTAACTGTGAGATGAACGGTCGATGAGTCCTTGATTCTTTTCTTGTTTGTCAAAAGGTCCTTCAGATGTTTCTTGAAAGAAGGGACCTCCGCCATAGCATCTAGAAATGGTATATTAACTTGGAGCTTCTTCATCATATCGATAAATCTGGAAAATTTCTCATCATTCTTGTGTTGAACCAATCTCCCGGAAAATGGAACTGGTGGTCTATATGGAACGGGTTTCTCCAAAAGGTTTTCATTAATATCTTCCTTCAAGACTTCCTTTCCTTTCTCTCGTCTTTTCTCAATCTCTACCCTCTCTTCCAACTTCTCTTTTTCTTCATCCTCGGCCTCATTAACCACAACATCATCCTCCTTTTCCTCAACTATGTTTTACTCAACTTCTAAATCCTCTTCTTCAGTACTATCCTCCACGACTCCCTCATTCTCTCCCAAAGATCTCTCCTCTTCCACATTCTCTCTCACTACCATAGGTTCTTCAATTTTTCTTCCACTCCTTAGGGTAATAGCTTCAACTTCCTCCCCTTGGATAGGTTGAGGTTGAATGGGTTGAGAAAAGTATACTTATTGAGCAACTTGGGTCATTTGGGTTTCAAGGTGTCTAAGGCGAGCACCTTTACTTTCTTGATTAGCCACAATTTGTTGCAATAACTTTTCAATCATAGAATCTTGGGATGGTTGAGAAAATTGGGGTTGTGGGGCGGGATGATGCGAGAACTCTTTTTGAAAATATGCATGATGGTCATAAGGTTGAGAAACAGGGTTAAACACCGAGTTGACAAATGTGGTATAACTAGGCTCATAATTCTCATAAGAATGGGAATAAAGTTGGTTGGAATAGATGGCATTCACCTGTTTTACTTGACGATACTCCACACATTGATGCTCGAGATGTGGACCAAAACACAACTTACAAGATTGCACATCAGGGACGAGTGTGGATGCAAAGGCTTGCATACCTCGGGCTAGATTCAACTGGTTGGAAACCTCATCATCCACCATCTTCTTCTGCAAATCAAGGAAGGTGGCCATTAGAAGCCTGATAGTGGGGTTATATTCCAAAGAATAGTCCCCATTTCCTGAATTTTGGCCGCCTCCCCAACTAGGAACATTCTGAGATAGCTCGTGAAGAAAAATGTTGGCTTCCTCCGCAGTCTTCTTTAGAAACATCCCTCCGGACGCATGATCAACAGATTCTCTAAGAGGACCACGGAGCCCATGATAGAAATGTTGAAGCAACATCCAATCCGGTAAATTATGATGAGGACACTGTCGTTGAAGACTCTTAAATCTCCCCCAAGCGTCGAAAAGACTCTCTCCCGGCCCTTGCTTGAAACTTAAAATTTCTGCTCGAAGTCGGTGAGTCTCCTCCACCGGAAAGAAACGGTGAAGAAAATCTCCTTTGAGTGCCTCCCATGAAGAATAAAAACCAGGTGGACATGTTTGTAGCCATATCTTCGCTTTACCCGCAAGAGTGAGAGGAAAGAATTTCAACTTCAAAAATTCTGATGATATCTTTGGAATGTGTATAAAGCTAATCCGATCTTCGAATTTATCAATATGAACAATGGGACTTCCAGTAGCATCGTCCCCATGAAACAGGTTTCTTTCGAAGACTTCAAGTAAGTACGGTTTAAACTCGAACACAGCATCGGGTGGCAATGGTGGTAATGTGATAGGACTGCCTCCAGTACCCAATGATGGAACGACATATGATAGAAGGGTACGAGGTGAACTAGCTTAAGCTTCACCCATTAGAACGCGAAGACTCCTACAAGAAATGAAGAAGCATCAAATTCATTTGGATTGACACAAACTGATTTCTAGCGTGAAAGCAAACTCAAATAAACAAAAACCAAGAAACTAAAACTAGGGGCGCTGGCTCCCCGGCAACGGTGCCATTTTGTGTACAGCGGTTTGTAAGACCTCGGTTTTGTCGTTCTCTCTCAGGGAGCTGGCTGGCCTTGGTCATAGAAACTAAGTCATTGGTCGGGATGGGATGGGATTGCTAAGGTAAGGATATCGGTTTGAAGGGATCACAACGCAAGAAACAAAGCTAAGGTCGGTCAAGGAATGGAAAATGGGCTTCGGAGGCTTTTCGGAATGCAAACGGAGATGAGGAAATGGGTTTTAGAACAAGAGAGTAACGAGAAGGGGAAATCAAATGGTAACTCCGTTAGAAAATACCCACCGGGCTTCCTCTTTCAAGGATAGTCCGGATTAACTTCCCCAAAGTCCATCGACAGACCCGGGGGAGTTCAAGGAACGAAATTTCCTAGTTAGTTTCTATTTGCTTTCGCGAACTAGAATACTAACTATCCTAATTCCTACCTTCCAACAAGCGTTGAATGTATTCGGGATGCTTTCGCACCCAAATACATCCCACTTGAGGGAAGGATAGGATTAGGAAGTTGATTTCCTAGCTAGTTACTCACTAATATTGCTAACCCAAACCTAATCACCCATTCACACCCTTAATTACCCCTTAACCCATAAGGTTTCTAGCCACTAATCATGACACTAACTATGCTAACAACATCCAATCCAACCCTAAACATGATTTCTAACATCAAACAACCATAAACAAGCAAGATAATCAAATAACAAGCAAGAACAATTAAAGAACAAGCAAAGTAATTAGTAAAGTAATTAATAAAGGAGTTAAGGGGAAGAGAAAACTTATCAAAGTGCTGTAGATGAACAAGAGAAAGTAATAAAAAGATGACCCAACAATCTTTCAATTGTTTGAATCTCCAAATCTTCAATAACAAACACAAATCTCCAAAACCTTAGATTAATCTCTCACTAATCTCTCTCTAAAATCCCTAATTACATGGTTGGAAATTGTCTAAGTCTATCTCCCTAGATAGCTCCCCTAAGAAATCGTGAAAGGGAAATATATATACAAGTGAAAATTGGTTGGCAAAACGCAGCACTTCAGGCCGAAAACACGCGCAGAACATAGGGAGACCGTGGTCACGGTCTAGGAGACCGTGGCCACGGTCATGTTCTGTCCAGCGAAAAAGGTCGGGCGATTTCGAGCTTCGAGAGACCGTAGGTACGGTCCTAGAGACCATGGGCACGGTCTCACTCGGGATCAGGAGGTCGCGGGCGCGACCCATATGGTAGCGGGCGCTACCTTCCTCAAATGACAATCCGTGGCTGACTTTGAGCACAGGTCGCGGGTGCTACCTCTATGGTGGCGGGCGCTACCCCTATGGTAGCGGGTGCTACACTCAAGGTGGCGGGGGCTACCCTACTCTTTTCGTCCCTTTGTTTCTTCCTTCTTTTCAAGGCATGTAACACCCATTTCGAGGGTCGTAGCGGGTGTTACCTCACTAATTGGCACCAAAGGTTGGGAGTGTGGTCCCGGGTCGACTCCGCCTTGGTTTCCGGTCCGGCTCCGCTCGGGAAATCACCAAGAATGCTATAAAAAGGCCCGTTTTGCTACGTTTTCGGTGAAAGCTCCATAATCTACAAAATAACAAAAAAACGCATTAAAAACTATGACATTAAACCACGAAACGAGTTAAAAGCCTAAGGATTTAGGCGGTATTTAGACACAGAATTGAGTCTAAACAACTTTCTTTTACTTTCTTTTGCTTTTGCTTTTCTCTTTTTTTTCTTACTTTTTAGAAAACAAGCTCGGAAATGAATCCCTAGAATCTCCCAGTTTCAACCAGAACGTGAAAAGAATCAGGGATCTCGCTAGACACTCAATGAAGGGAATCTAATTAAGATGAGTCATGACAATCACCCAAGATAGGGTCGAAAACGCTCAGACCGGTTTCTTTTAAGAAGATTAAGAACGACTTCCCAACTTTGACAACAAAATCCAAGAAACAAAGCAAAAACAAAGCAAAAACGAAAACTAAAAACTTTAAAGATTTTTCACTCCCTTTTTTCTCCTTTTTCACATAAAAAATTTTCAAATTTTAGGCAAAAACTAAGAAAACAAAAACAAAAATGCTAGGTGATCTACCCTTGAAACAGAATATCTCTCCCCCCTTCCCCACACTTAAAACGCCACAATGTCCTCCTTGTGGGAAGGTGTCACATGAAAAAAGGTAGAGAACCTACAAAAACAAACAAAAATGACTAGCAAGCAAATGGTGGCGACCCGAGCCCACACGGCTCCAACAGCAAGATAATCCCAACACAGATACTCAAAGGGGTTCGCCACCCAAAAGAAAATCAAGCATGCAACAAGGATCAATATATGTACACATTCAAAGAGTGCGGAAAGAGGTTACCTCGTGGTCTTCAAATAGATCAAACTCAATCCGTGATCCAAAGAACATCATACTTGGGGTTAGGAATAATCAAGAAAAACAATCGAAGTATGAGTGTTCACGTGCATGATCAAAAGAAGGACAAAAATGAAAATATATACAAGACACTAACTAAAGAACTTAATGAAAAACAAACTATTTACAAAATTTACATTAATACTAGCGAACCTCAACCCCGAATCTCACTAGTTTGAGGCGGGAATTGAGGGTGAAACAACTATCATAACCTGACTTACCAATGAAGAAGCAATAGGGGGGTTTTTTGCTTTTTGGACCCCGAACTTTGGGGGTATTTATTTTCTGGACCCCCATATTTCAAAATTTATACTTTGGACCCTATACTTTGCCTCCAGCAACAATATGGACCCCCATATTTCAAAGCCATTATTGAGTTTTTTTTTCTTTCGAAAATTTTCCAGGCGCACCTTCTTCTTCCTCTTCTTGCACCATTTCCAACCCCCATATAAGCATAAATTTGTCAAAAAAATAACAAAAATTTACCAAAAGTCATCAAAATTTAACTTTTACCTAATGCTTTTCACCCGTGAATTTTACACATCCTTAGCTGTCAAAGTCTGGTCAATTTCAAAACAATATTCAAAAGAAGGAAAAAATGATAAAAGGCCATATCGGGGAGTTTAGGCAACAATTAAGTCATCGCCGGAGTCAAACATAACTTTGGGCCACATTTTTTGGGTCTACAAAGTATAGGGTCCAAAATATAAACTTTGAAATATGGGGGTCCAGAAAATAAATACCCTTAAAGTATGGGGTCCAAAAAGCAAAAAACCCGCAATAGGGGCAGTTGGACACAAATTCAGCCAGGTGGATCGAATCTTGCTCATCAAAACAGACAATAACACACAACACACACGCGTAAAACAAGAATAACACACCAAAACAATTCACTGTGTGGGTGTGTGTGAGAATCGACAAGGATCCATAGTGCAACAAGGGTGAGTGTGTGTTTTACAGATGAAAAACAACAATTAGCCGCACAAACACTACACAAGGACCTAACATTCGAGTTCAACACACAGCAAGGCAAAAAGAATACCAAGACAGCACACTAATATAATTCCTATTGTGAGTGTGTGATTCTCGACAGAGACTCTTAGCAAGGCCTGTGTGTACATGTTTTGACAGATGAAATGTAGTAGATAATCGCACAAAACATCAAGCAAGAACAAAGCATCTGACTCAGCACACAATGAGGCAGAATTATGTGTAAAAATTGACAAAATCTAACCCTAACTCAGCAAGGATGACAAATGAACCAAATGTAAGAGAAAGTGGGAAGAGTTTCGCACAATTGATACAAGGAATACCTCACTTAGATGTGTAGAATGAATGCTTGAGCAATGTTGCACGTTTGAGATGAATCTTGGTAGAATTCGAAACCTTAGCAGCAGGTTTTCGCGATAATGGAGGAGGATTAGGGTTTGGGATCTAAAATGGAGGGAGGATGAGAGTTGAATTGAGAGTTGGGAAGAGTGAAATGGTGTGGGTGAGAGCTTTTCACAGTCGCTATGGCTGTTAGAGAGAGAGGGAGTCGAGTTGTAAGAGAAAGAAATGAGCAAAGTGAGAAATGAAATGGGGTTTAGGGCCGAAGAAATGTCGCTGACATCATCAGGTCACGGGCGCGACCGATGCTTTCGCGGGCGCGACATGATGAGGCTGGGAACTGCTGGCGTGCTACTGCAAGCGTCGTGTGCCTTCACCGCAGCTGCGGTCGGCTTACAGGCGAGTCTTTGTTCTTCTTGTTGCTTCTGCGTGGCGGTCTCGACTAAGGTAGCGCCTGCTACCTCTTCTGCTGCCAACTCCAAAATTCAATCAAAATCCAACTCCTAAAAATTATCACACTTCAACACTCAATTTTTCATACTTCCTTACATTTAATCCAAAAAATTTTCTAACTTTCAAGCTCTCTCAACACTCATATATTTTCAAAACTCAACTCACTCACACTACTTCTTTTACTCCAACTTCAATTTTCTTATTTTTCAACTCCAACTTTTTCTATTTTTCAGATCATTTTTCCTCTTTTTTTTTTCAACTTTTTCTTCTAAACCTAGAACTAATACCTCTAATTACAAGAGAAAGAAATAAAGAAAAATTAAAAAGACAAGAGAAATGGAAAAACCTAAAGAAAACTAAAAAGGAAAAATTAAAAAGAAGAAAAAGAAATAAAATAAAGAAAAATGCAAAAATTGAAAATTTGAAAGAAGAACCTCAAAAATTATGGGGTGCCACCCATAGAGCGCTAGTTTTAGGTCCCTAGCTCGACCTAAATACCCGTTTGGTTCTAGAGCGACGTGGTGCACATGAGAGGTATATAATTAGCTTCTTCCACCATGATCGCTTCTTCTTCCTTCCTCTCCAACTCCTACCATCTTTGGACAACCTCAAGTCAAGTCGTCCCTCCGGTCATTTGGTTGACCATAAGTAAGGAGAGGATGATGTTGTCTTTGATTTCTTCCAATGTCAGTTCTTCCTCCTTTTCCAACACCTCCTCATCACCTCCACAAATAGAACAAGAGTCTCCTCTGGTGGTTTGATTGGGTGATGGGGATAAAGAAACAACTTGGGCCTTTCTTCAAGTGGTTCTCCAAGTTACAGACACTTGGGAACAATCTTCTCAAACTCTATGCTCTCAATATAAACTTCATCCAATGAGATCTCCCTCCTTAATGGAACAATCTTGAGGGAATCATCACGAGATGCATCTTCAATTACCTCGGGTCCAGAACATAAGGCCTTGGGATGATTGTTGTCTTTTCGATTATTGGAATTCACTTCAAGAATGTAGACCTCCTCTTGACGCTCATGAACAACTGTTTCTATCATATTGACTTCAACACAAGGTGGCATGAAGAAGGGTGTCTCGATAGGAACATCAAACTTTGATTCAATATGTCCTTCATCAATCAAGTGTTGAATCAACCAGTCTGGGAGAGGAATTTGCATTTGGTGGGAATCAAACTGATCTTCAAGGCATTCATTAACATTTTCATTCAAAACTATATCTTGTATTTCCTCCACCTTTTGTTCTACGCGATTAGCTTCCTCATCAATCAAATTCTCCTTCTCATCATCAACCAACTGCTCAACGTCCATACTCTCTCCTTCGATTTTATCCTCAACATCTCCCTCATTTTCTCCAAGAAGTCTCTCCTCCACCAACTTAGGTTCCTCAACTTCTCCTCCACTCCGCAAAATAATAGCACTCACCTCCACTTCTTGGATAGGGGTAGGTTGGATAGGTGCCAGTTGAAATTGGTTGGCTTGAGCCAATTCGAGCTTGAGACTTTGGATATAAGCTTGATCCTCCTCTCGGTCTTTCATGATTCGCTCCAACATTAACCCAAATGAGGATTCTTGGGGTGGTCGCGAAATTTGAAGTTGTGGAATGTCTTGTTGGGTTAGATGGAAGGTTTCTTCTTGAATAAATGAGTGATGGTCAAAGGGTTGAAAAGTAGAAGGGTGTTGGTTGGTGGTAAAATCATAAGAAATGGGATCTTGTTCAACATGGGAAGAATGAATGGCACTCACTTGTTCTAATTGTTGAAAATTGAACACTTGTGCTTCTTCAGCCATTCTCAAATGCTTAGAAGTCTCCTCATTTGCCTTCTCTTTTTGCATTTCGTAAATAGAAGCCAAAAGAAGTGTAATCATGGAATCTTGCTCCAAAGATGAATCTCCTCCTCTTGATTTGCAACCTCCAAAATCAGGAGCATATTGAACGAGCTCATGAAGGAATTGTTCAGCCTTCCTCGCAGTCTTCTTCAAAAATGTCCCTCCGGATGCTATATCGATCGATTCTTTGAGAGAATCAAAGAGTCCACAATAGAAGTGCTGAAGTAACATCCAATTGGGTAGATTGTGGTCCGGACACTGACGTTGGAGACTTTTGAATCTCCCCCATGCTTCGAAAAGAGACTCTCCGACTTTTTGCTTGAAACTCATAATATCTTCCCGGGGTCTACAAGTTTTGTCGGTCGGGAAAAATCTTTGAAGGAAATCTTTATTTAGAACCTCCCATGAAGAATAAAATCCAGGTGGACATATATCAAGCCACATCTCAGCTTTTCCTCTTAGAGTAAGAGGAAAGAACTTCAACTTCAAATATTCGGAAGATATTTTGGGCATATGTATGAAACTGATATGCTTTTCAAATTTCTCCATATGAGCAATATGACTCTCGGAAATATCTCCATGGAACTGGTTGCTTTCAAAAAATTCAAGAAGACACGGCTTGAACTCAAATACCGCGTCGGGTGGTAATGGTGGTAAAATGATAGGGTTGCCTCCCGTATCCGAAGATAGAACGACATATGATAAGAGAGTACGGGGTGAATCAGCTTGGACTTCACCCATTGGACTTGAAGCCTCCTACGATGCTCGGTAGAACATTAGGGCGTACCTACATGCACCAACAAGAACCAATAGAAGCATCAAATTCATCGGGATTAGCACAAACTAATTTCTAGCGTGAAAGCAATCTCAAATAACCAAAAACCAAGAAACTAAAACTAGGGGCGCCGGCTCCCCGGCAACGGCGCCATTTTGTGTAACGTGGTTTTTGTACCCCGGTTTTATATCGTTCTTCTCGAGGAGCTAGGGGCCTTGGTCGTAGAAACTCGGTCTAAGGTCAGGATGAGATTGCTAGGGTAAGGATATCGGTTTGAAGGGGTCACAAAGCGAGAAACAAAGCTAAGGTTGGTCAAGGGTAAGAAATGGGCTTTGGAGGCTTTTCGGGATGCAAACGGGTATGAGGAAATGGGTTTTGCAACAAGGGAGTAATAAGGAGGGAGAATCAAGTGGCAATTCTGTTAGAAAATACCCACCGAGCTTCCTCTTTCGAGGATAGTCCGGATTGACTTCCCCAAAGTCCACCACGGATCCGGAGGGTTAATGAAACGGAATTCCCTAGTTAACCTCCTTCCACTTTCGTGGGTGAGCATTAACTATCCCAACTCCAACCTTCCACACAAGTGTTGGATGTATTTGGGAGCTTTCGGACCCAAATACATCCCACTTGAGGGAAGGAAAGGAGTGGAAAATTGATTTCCCAACTAATTACTCACTAATATTGCTAACCCAAACCTAATCACCCATTCACACTCTTAGTTACCCCCTAACCCATAGGATTTCTAGCCACTAATCATGATACTAACTAAGCTAACAACATCCAAACCAACCCTAAGCATGATTTCTAACATAAAACAACCATAAACAAGCAAAACAATTGAAATAGCAAGCAAAGCAATTAAATAACAAGGAAAGTAATTAGCAAAACAATTAATGAAAGAGTTGAGGGAAGAGAAAACTTATCAAAATGCTGTAGATGAACAAAGAAAAGCAATGGGAATGATAATCCAACAATCTCTCAATTGTTTGAATCTTCAATCCTTGAATCACACCAAAAATCCACCAAAACCCTAGAATAATTAAGCCTAATCTCTCATTAAAACTCACTACTACAAAGTTGGAAAATAATGTCTAACCCTTGGAGCTAACCCCCTAAAAAATCGTCAAAGAGGAATATATACAAGTGAAATCTGTTGGCCAAAACGAACCGTTTCAAGGCCGAAACATGCGCAGGAAACATGGGAGGTCGCAGGTGCCACCTGTAGGGTGGCGGGCGCTACCCTGCGAAAACTGCAGGCGATTCTCTCCTTCAATCGACCGTAGGCATGGTCTCCACTGACCGTAGGTACGGTCTTCCCCTGCCCAGCTGAGGTAGCGGGTGCCATGCCAAGGGTGGCGGGTGCTACCTACGAAAGCTTCTTGGCGAGACAGCAGGCAGGGGTAGCGGGTGGCACGCCCAGGGTGGCTGGGGCTACCCTGCTTGTCTTCTTCCCTTTTTTTCTTCCTTCTTTCCAAGGCATGTAACGCCCACTATAAGGATCGTAGCGAGTGTTACCTCACTGTTTTGCACCAAATGAAGGGAAGGTGGTCTCGGGTCAACTTTACCTCGACTCTCGGTTTGGCTCGGCTCGGCTCGGGAAATCACCAAAAATGCTCTAAAATGGCCCGTTTTACCTCGTTTTTGCGTAAAATGCCAAAACCTACAAAATAACCCAAAACGTAGTAAAAGACACGAAATTAAACAAGAAACGAGTCAAAAGCCTAAGAATTAAGGCGTTATTTAGACACAAAATTGGGTCTAAACAGCTCACGCTCGTGAGCCCTCCTGTGAGATCGAGAAAACTGCTGAATGAATGATTTCATCGGTGGGAATGACGGTCACGCCAGCGGGGACCGTCGCGTGGCGTTACATTTTCTGCGCACTTTTTTCTGTGTGAAATGTTGCGTTTTGTGTAACTAACTGGCTTTGTATATATACTGTAAGTTACGGATTTTGCTGGATAATTAGGTTTTCTATTAGTTTTCATCTACTTTTTATCAATTTGCTTTCATCTTACCTAGGGTTTCATAGTTTCTTGTTCTCCAAGTTCTCAAGTTTTTTATTGTAATCAACATTTCTTTGAAGTAATTTCAGCAATTTCTCCTTCATTACTCTTGTTTCCTTTTGATTTAATTTGAGATTGTTATTGAAAGCTTTCTAGGTTAGCCACAAAAACAATCCATTTTAGTGAAAATGGGGATTAAGGACCACAAATCCTACTTGAAAGTGAGTATTTGAGGGTTCTTAATAATCTAATTCACATTTTCTTGCTTGTTCGGGGGGAGTTCCAAAATGAAGATCAAAGATGAAGGTTGAAGATTAGAGAATATGTTGATGCTTCAAGGGTATGGACTTAGTACCTAATTTCATTATTAGTTAGTTTATTGCTTTGTTGCTTGCTATTAAATGCATTTCTTGTTAGTATGATAGTTTTACTTGGTATTGATTGCTATTAAGTGCTTTTGATTAGTTTTTATGACAGTTTCTTGATGGTTTATGTTTTAGTTGCATGATTAGGATTAGTTTAATAGCTTAATTTACATAATTTACCGCTTCCTATACTTGGACACCTTAGCAAACCGATAGCCTAAACAAACCTAAAAACCCATCCTTGTGATTCGACAACCCTTATTAGAAAACCCAAAATTACGCAACCGAACAATGGCGCCATTGCTGAGGATAACGTTATTTGGTAGTTTAGGACTTTGGTTTGTTTGTGAATAGTTTGTGAATAGTTCATTGCTTTGCTAGACTAGTGCTTAAGTCTAAAAACAACTAAAAATTAAAAAATAGAAAAACTAACAAAAACAGAAAAAGCTTAACAATCTGTAGGATGGGTTCGTGATCCGGATACCAATAGACTGATTAGAAGAGAGAAACCCTTAGTTGAACCACCCAAGATGGCTGGAGGGGAAGAACATAGGGTGACCTTGACGATCAGTTATATCCTTTATATGACCCACCACCTTCGTGCTTTGTGTTACCAGCCTTACCTCAGGGAAATTCACCTAGTAATTTCTAATCCTAAAAGTAAGGGTACCCCAAAATTAGTTTTGAAAAGTTAGGGTACCAAAAAATTGTTTCTTCAAAAGTTAGGGTACCTCTAAGTAATTTTTTACAATACCATACTCAGAACCTTCCTCTTTTCACAGGGACGGGGTTAGCTCTTATATGGACAGCCGAATACAAGGAATACTTTAGCATGGTTACCCCTCCGGGAGTTCCGTTGGACTATGTGTTGTTGAAATACTTGCCATTTGCTTTACGTGATGCCGCTAAGCGGTGGATGTGTAGTATTAAGCCTAGGTCCATAGACTCTTGGGATAGTTTCCTTAAGGTTTTCATGAAGAGATACTTTCCTAACTCCTTAGCTGTTCAACTGAGAAACTCAATCTTGAAGTTTAGACAGGACAAGGGAGAGCCTATTGGAAAGCCTTTGAGCGATTTAAGAACCTGTTTGATGTAAATCAGCCCATGCTAAATCCCCTAAGCCCAATCAAGAAGGTCCAATGGAAGCTACAAGCTACAGATAGGGTCCTTCATCAAAGGACTTCATCCAGAACACGCCCAATAAGGAAGATTTGGTTCATTTACTTCAAGTGAGCCAAAGAAGGAAGATATAAAGTAGAAGTCCAAAGGCCCATTCACATGGTATGCTTCTTATTTCAAGAGGATGTCCAAACATCCTAGTTGAAGCCCAAAATCACGCCCTACACGTCCAAAGCCCATGTCCAAGAATCAAGGGTCCAAGTGAATTTTACATTTTGATCTTTTGGATGTAACTTTATTAATTATAGCTTTTAATTGTTTTAGTGTGATTTTTATTCTTATTATTTAAGTCATGTAAGATGGCAAGTAAGTTATAAACTTGAGCATCAAGTCTAGTAGGAGTCTAGATTAGTCTAGAATATTCTAAGGTGTTCTAGAATATTCTAGGAGGTGTGTGTGAGAGATTAGGCGTGTGGATTAGCTAGAGTTGGCGCTAAAAGGTTGTTATTATCCTAGATAAGATTGGCTATTTTGTAACTAATCCTATTGGATTAGGAAGCCAATTACAATTAGGATAAGGTTGTTATAACAAACTCCTCTTAGGATAAGGAGTCCTAATCCAAGGGAGAGTAGTATTAAGTAGGCGTCTAGAACTAGGATAGCTTGGCTTGCACGCCAAGTAAGGAGTACTAGTCTATATAGGACTCTCTTAGTATAAATAGTTAGGCGTGCAGCCTCTCAAAGGCAACAACCCTTGAATTATGAATACAGTTAAGCTTTTAGCTTTCCCTCCTTGAGTGTTTGGATAAACCTCGCCCCTCTCTTCTATTGTATCTTCGTATGACACCCAAGTGGTTAGGAAGAGCTTGATCCTAGGTTGCGGTCGAAGATCAAGTTAGCCCTAGGTTGTCTTTCTTGTGGATTCAAGTTAGAAACCTAGAACTATCCGTTTTTATCTTTTTGTCAATACAATTAAGATAATCACATCCTTGTCTTTCTATGAATATAGTTAAGACAAAACCCTACCTTTATTCCCATTCAACCTCACGTCCATCCCTCCCCTTTTCCCTCTCAATTTCGTCCATCCACCGCCTCTCTCACAAAAGAAACTTAACCACCTTCTCTTCTCTCTCCATAACAAACTCAACAAAATCTCTCCCTCTCTTTCTCTCTCAAACCACACGCCACAATAATCTTTCTCTTCTCCCATCTCTCACACGTCAATCTCCCAATTCACCCATCCAAGATTCAATCACTCATCCTCTTTCCCGTTCAAGAATCATTCTTTCTTGATTCTTGAAACCATAAAAGTCCTCACGACAAAACCTACCTTTTCACGTGAAATTCCCCTCTTTCACCCCTATTCACGTGATCTCTCTCTCCCTTTTCTTTCTTGGTTGCACGTGTAATTGTGTATTACTGGATCAAGAGTCTTTCTTTGTCCTGTAATACATCAGTGTTGTCCCAGTTTCCCCATCATGGCTTTGACCTAGTTAAGTTGTGTCAAATTGTCTATGAGGGAGTTGATCAGGAAACTAGAGTGACCTTAGAGTCGATGTACCAAGGAGGGTTTATGGATAAAACTGTGGAAGAAGCATGGGATTTCTTGGAGAGTATGTCGGAGAGGGCTATGCAGTAGGGTAACACGAGAGACGAGTCTATAGGAGCCCAGTTGTCAAATGCAAAAGGGGGAGTGCATGCGGTTAGTAAAAACACGGGTTATGAGGCTAGGTTCGCATCTCTAGAGAACATGATAAAAACCTTGGCCCAACAACAGTGAGTTGCTTCAAAATCCCAAACCTGTGCGCAGGTAAACTCTTGGGAACAACCTGTTACCTCGACCCCCAATCTCAAGTGTCTTGTGCATGGTGTTAAGGTGTGGATCATGTGTATTCTACTTGTCCTCTTTTCATCCAACATGTGACCTCGACCACCGAGAATGTGAATTCGATGTACCACAATTACCGGCCTGACCATTATCAACCTTACCAATACCAACGCAAACATCATTTACTCTCGTATGGTCCTGAGAACCAAAATGTTTTGAGGCCGCCCCTTAACTAGGGAGGAGGTTTCCAAGGAAACTATCATTCTCAATCTCAGCCTCAACCCCAACCTAGGCCACTACCTCAGGTAGCTTACCAAGCTCCAAGAGGGCCACCCATGCCACCTGTCCAACCTCAAGTTGCCCAGACCAGACCTCCACTAGGTTACACCCAAGAGGATAGGCATGACAAGGAAATTAGGGAGTTGAAAAGTGGTCTAAAGGATGTCAAGGATTATATTAAGGATTCTATTAAGAGTGAAATGGAGAGAATGCAAGAGAAAATGATGAAGCAGTTTAATGAAAATTTCTCTCAATTGTTGATGGCCAATAGAGATAGAGGTACCTTTCCTGGACAACCCGAGGCAAACCCCACGGGGCAAGCTTCAGGCTCGTCGTCTTGTGACCCGAGTCAAATTAGGGGATTGAATGTTGTGATCACCCTTCGTTCTGGAAAGGAAGTAGACAATAGGATCCAAATGCAATCTTCTGATGATGTTTGTGGCAAGCAAATTGTGAATAATGAGCCTGTGGTTGAGCTAGTTTCGGTAGAGGATACGTCTGATGATGAGGTAGTTGCGCCTCCTAACACAAAGACCTTACCTAGAGTGACTTCTATGTCTAGTCAACCACCACATGTGGCTTACAAGCCTCCCCCACCTTTTCCTCAAAGGTTAAAGGGGAATAAAGACCAAAAATTCTTGGACCAAGAGTAGGGAGACTTTCTCACAGGTTAAGATTAATATCCCTCTTTTGGATGCCATCCAGCAAGTGTCCTTCTTATGCCAGATTTCTTAAAGAATTTTGTACCACAAAAAGAGCCACCCAAGTACCAAAGAAGGCCTTCTTGGCCTCAAATGTGAGCTCAATTCTTTCGAACCAAGTTCCCGTGAAGTACAAAGACCTTTGATGTCCTACCATTTCCATCACCATAGGAGATAGCTTGATTGAGAGAGCTTTACTTGACCTAGGAGCTAATGTCAACCTGTTGCCCTTGCATGTGTATGAAACTCTTGGGTTAGGTGAGCTAAAACCAACTAGGATGGTGTTGCAATTAGTTGACTGGTCCACTAGAGTTCCTAAGGGGGTGGTAGAAGATGTCCTGATTAAGGTAGGGAATTTTGTGTTTCCGGTGGATTTTGTGGTGTTGGAGACCGCTAGAGTGCAAAATGTTAGGGATGAGATTCCAGTTATCCTAGGCCGACCTTTTCTAGCTATCTCAAATACATGGATAAGATGTAAGGATGGACGGATGAAGTTGACTTTTGGGAACTTAACCATGGAGTTGAATATTTTCGATTTACAAAAGTCACCATTGGGATTTGATGATCATGAGCAAGGTACATTGAATTTGATTAGTGACTTTATGGATTCTAGTGAGGACCATGACCTTGTGGATGTGTCTTGTGTGGATGAGCTGACTGAATTGGGCATAGATCCTGACTTTGTGAATTCTTTGTGTGACTCCGATATGTTTGATGGTGATTTGTATGTATGAGTCATGGTTTGCCTCTCAAACTGTGTCTGAAACAGTAGAACCTGAGCCACCATCCTCCAAAACTCTTGAGTTAAAACCCCTTCCATCTGAGTTAAAATATGTTTACCTTGGTCGTAGTGAGACATACCCTGTGATTATCGCCTCGGATTTAGGTAGAGACCAAGAGGACCAATTGATTGAAGTCCTTAGGACAAACAAGGGTGCTTTGGGGTGGACCTTAGGAGACATTAGGGGGATTAGCCCATCTATTGTCCAGCTAGGATCTTTTTAGAAGATGATAGTATCGCCCATAGGGATCCTCTTAGGAGATTAAATCCACAAATGAAGTTAGGAAGTGGTGAAAAAGGAGATTTTGAAGTGGTTAGACCATGACATCATATACCTCATATCTGACAGCAAATGGGTGAGTCCCATCCACGTGGTTCCAAAGAAAGCGGGTTTGACAGTTGTGGAAAACGAGGAAGGTGAGTTAGTGCCCACCCGCGTATCTTCCGGTTGGAGAGTTTGTATTGACTATAGGAAACTTAATAAAGCAACTAGGAAGGATCATTTTCCTTTGCCGTTCATGGACCAAATGCTAGAAAAGTTAGCGGGGCATGAGTATTATTGCTTCTTAGATGGTTATTCCGGTTACACCCAAATTTCCATAGCTCCGTGTGACCAAGAAAAAACCACATTTACTTGTCCATTCGGCACCTTTTCCTTTTGTAGGATGCCTTTTGGTCTTTGCAATGCCCCCGCGACTTTCCAAAGATGTATGGTGTCAATCTTTTCGGACCTAGTTGAGGACTGTATGGAAATATTCATGGATGACTTCTCTGTGTTTGGCATTTCCTTTGATTCATGCTTGGCTAATTTGAGTCGTGTGTTGAATCGTTGTCAAGAAAAGAATTTGACTCTAAATTGGGAGAAAAGCCATTTCATGGTGCAAAAGGGGATTGTTTTAGGCCATGTGATCTCAAAAGAGGGAATTGAGGTAGATAAAGCAAAATTCGACTTAGTTAGGAATTTGACTCCCCCCACTTGTGTGAAGGAAGTTAGATCTTTTCTAGGACATGCCGGGTTTCACCATAGATTCATTAAATATTTTAGCAAAATAGCTAAACCCCTTTCATCTCTGTTAGCTAAGGATGTGCCATTCATTTTTTCTGATGATTGCATGAGGGCATTTAACTAGCTTAAAGAGGCCCTGATTTACCACCTATCCTCAAGCCTCCCACCTAGGGAGAGCCATTTGAGCTTATGTGCGATGCCTCTGAGTTTGCTATTGGTGTAGTCTTAGGTCAAGAATCGATTAAAAACCAGTAGTGATCCATTATGCAAGTCATACTCTGAATGAGGCCTAGTTGAACTACACCGTGACTGAAAAAGAATTCCTTGTCGTGGTATATGCTTTTGAGAAGTTTAGGTGCTATTTGCTTGGAGCGAAAGTCATAGTGTATACTGACCATTAGGCCATTAGATACTTGATGGCAAGGTTGTTAAAATCGGGATCCTAACTCGAAACTATAGGAAAGTTAGGATCGGAATTTAGCCCATGTAGGATCGTGGATCGTGTGTAAATAGTAGAATCGTTTTGACAATTTTGAACCATAAAATCGTAGGATCGTAAATCAGGATCGGGATTTTAATAACTATGCTTGATGGAGAAAAAGGATTGTAAGCCCAGACTGGTTATATGGGTCTTGTTGCTTCAAGAATTCGATTGTGAGATCCGAGATAGGAGGGGAGCCGAAAACCCTGTTGCGGACCATCTTTCTAGGATAGTGACTGAAAATGTGAGAGCCACTCCAATTGACGCTCAATTTCCGGATGAGCATATCCATAGTGTGGGAGTTGAGCCGTGGTTTGCGGATATAGTGAACTTCAAGGTAACCGATGAGATGCCGAGGGACAGACATGATAGAGACCGGTTCCTTCATATTGTCAAAAGCTTTGTGTGGGATGATCCGTATTTGTTCAAATATTGCCCCGATCAAATCCTTAGGAGGTGCGTACCCGACGAATCCATCATGGATGTTCTTTCATTCTGTCACGACCAACTGTACGAGGGGCATTTTAGTGGTAAGAAGACGACCTATAAGGTTTTACAAAGTGGGTTTTATTGGTTGACCATATTTAAGGATGCTCATGAGTATGCAAAGCGGTGTTTTAGGTGTCAAAGCTTAGGGAAGATCACTAGGAGAGATATGATGCCCCTTCAACTCGAAATCTTTGTTGATGTATTTGATGTTTGGGTTATAGACTTTATGGGACCATTTCCTAACTCCTTTAGAAATAAGTAAGTCTTCCTATCAATCGATTACGTGTCTAAGTGGGTAGAGGCCATTCCTACGAGGCAATGTGATGCCAAGGTTGTGACCAAATTTCTTAGGGAGAACATTTTCTCTAGGTTTGGGATGCCTCGGGCAATAATTAGTGATCAAGGGACCCGCTTCAAGAATAGATCTTTCGAGGCTTTGCTTAGGAGATACTCGGTCGAGCATAAGCTAACAACCGCTTACCATTCCCAATCCAATGGTCAAGCGGAGGTGTCAAATAAGCAGATCAAGTAGATTCTAGAAAAGACCGTGTCCAAGAATAGGAAAGATTGGTCAGTTAAGTTGATAGATGCTTTGTGGGCTTATAGGACGGCATACAAAACTCCAATAGAAATGTCACCATATAGGGCCAATTTTGGGAAGCCGTGTCACCTTCCAGTTGAGCTAGAACATAGAGCCTGGTGGGCTTTGAAAGCCCTGAACCTAGATCTTTCCATAGCTGGCGAGGTTTGGAAGCTTACCTTGTTTGAATTGGAGGAGTTAAGGAGAGAAGCGTATGAGAATGGTAGACTGAGCAAAGAGAGGTCTAAGATTCTTCATGATAGGATTATACATAGGAAGACCTTTGCTCCGGGCCAAAAAGTTCTTCTATATGACTCCCGTTTGCATCTTTTCGCTGGAAAGTTGAAATCTAGGTGGACCGGATCTTTTGTGGTAAACTCATGTGTTTCCTTCTGGCGTGGTTGAAATTAAAGATTCATCTAACGACTCGGTTTGGAAAGTTAATGGCCACAGGTTGAAGCCCTTCCTAGAGTTTCCCGAGAAAGTTGATGTGGAATGCTTGACATTCCATGACCCATCAGTTGGTTGAAGGAAGGTAGTTTGTCACTCTTGTATATATTGTATAACTAATTTTCTTTTCTTGATTTTTCTGATTTTGCTTCTCATAATTATGCATATCAAGAATGAAGGAATGATTTGTTGCTTTCATTTTCATCTTCACATGATTTGTATACTTAATCTTCATTTACAAGTCATGAGAGGATTCATTTGTGACGTAATCAGGTAATACCCTTCCTTATCCTTTGAATTTAGTTGGTGAGTAGCAATTTTTTTTAAATTTTTCTTAGTGTAGTTCTTCTTTTAGGGTGCTTGTCTACCTCTATTTCTAGTCACAATGAGGACATTGTGTGGCCTTTTTATGTGGGAGTGGGGTGGCATGCATGCCGACTTTTATTTTCTCTCCTCTTAGTAGTTTTTCTTTTTGTGTGAATTTTTGGTTCTTTTTTGTGTGTTTCTTAGTTTAGGATAAGGTCTTAATATAAGTTATGTTTAGAGTGTAGATATGTTGAGTTTTAGGGTGTTAGGGAGGCCTTAGAGTTGTTTGAGAGTGTAAAAAATTTTGGTGGAAGTAAAGTTGAGGACTTGGCCAAATTTTGAGAAACTAAATTTTTTCTTGTCATTGTGGGCAGGGGGTAGTCGCGGGCGAGTCGATATTGTCACACCCGAGTCTGCCTGCTGGAGCTTTAACAACTTTAAACTCAAGAATTTTGCCCAGTTCTCCAGACGGCTATCGCGGGCGAGTCGAAGTTGTCGCGCTCGAGTTGTCCTGCTGGGACTTAAGAAAATTTTCAACTCAAGATAATTGCCCAGTTTTCCAGAAGGTGGTCGCGGGCGAGTCGATTTTGTCACGCTCATGACATCCAACTGTGTTCCAAAAAGTTAAATTCAAACGACAAGGCTGATTCCGTCAAGAAGAAAGGCGCGGGCGAGTTAGTGTCTGTAGCGGTCGCGACAACCTCAAACCCAGAAATTGCCAAGTGCCTCAGACGGGCGTCGCGCCCGAGTGATTTTATGTCGCGCCCGCGACCAAGCTGGAATCCAGATTTCTGTCAGGACTTAAAGTCCTAATTTCTCTCACTTCCTTTCCATTTCACTTCTGTTTCTCTCTCTCAAAACACTCGATTCTCTCCCTCAAACCCTAGTTTTGTGCCTCACTCTTTATTCCTCACCAAATTCTTCCAATTTGTTCCACATTGCACGAAATTTGCCCTAATTGTGTTCATTGCATCTGTGCGCAGCTACCTGTGAGTGTTCAAGTGCGAGGAGTCGTCTCAACAACCGTTGTTTGGGGCTCGACGAGTACTAACCCAGCCCTTGATTGAGGTTCAAAGTCAGGTAACATTTGTGTTTGGTGTTTCAAGTTCGATTTCTCGATTGATTTGGTGTGTTACCTATGTTGGCTCTTCTTTGGGGATTAGGGTTTGTGTTGTTCGACTTGCTTTTGGGTGTTGAGTTTAGCTTTTGCTTGTCCTGCACTGAGTTCACATCATGGTTCGCACGAAACGAGCACGCACCACTGAGGAGCACTCTCCCTCACCACCACCTGAGTCTTCTTCAGCTCCGGATAAAGATCGATACAAAGCATAACCGGCTACTCTTCTTCAGAGTAGTCCGAAAGCTAGAATCACATTCCGGGATGAACATCACAAAGAGAGATATACCATGTTTCAACAACGGAAATTTGTGCACTGGATATCTATGATGAAAACACTATGAAATCGGTCTACTGCAAATCAAGTTTTGATCATTTTATCAGAACTTTGGGGTGGGGAACATTCATTAAGATCGATGACTCTATCTACGATCAACCGATTCTCGATTTCTTGAGTTCTCTACAAGTTGAGGATGATGGCAAACCAAGTGCACGTTTTCGGTATTGGGTAGATAATAAGGAAAAAGCTTGCACGGTGCAAGAGTTTTGCCAAGCGCTTGGATTGCTGGTAGATGGAATGTATTATGAAGAGTGTGCTCTCTTTGACGAACAAGATGCGATGAAACGTTTGACGTGTTGGCGGAGGAAATACCGTACGTCTCAGTTCCACGATACCGCTTTCCACTGTCCTAAAAACTCAAAATCCCGGGATTTCTGTAATTTGGCGGTGAGAATCTTTCATCGGATTGTCACGAGCTCGGTTTTTGGAAGGGATGACGGGAGGGCGAACGTCCGGAGGGATGATTTGTTAATCATTTTTAACACCCTCCAAGGATAGAGGGTGAACACGGGGTCTTGTATACTTCATTGCCTTAAAGAGATAACCTCCAGGAACCTATTGACAACCATTGGCATGGGGCATATTATATGCCATTTCTTTAAGAAGCAAGGGTTCGGAGCGTATTTCAACAAATTTACCCCGAGATACTTTCCTGACCCGATAGATGGGGTTCGATTGCAACGAATGAGAATTCTGGAGAAGCACCCCACACGACATATCTATAAGCATGGCTCTGACAAAAACAGCACTACTATCCATTTGGATCATGAAAGGGCCGAGCAATGGTTAAATGTGACCAATGAGCATAATTAGTCGTGCGGGCAACAACCCGGAACCCAACGAAGGGTAGGAGGTCTGGATCACCCTGAGGACGACGAGGAAGAAGATGAGGAATCTGAAGAAGAGGGGGGACAAGCCAATCAAGGAGAAGCTAGTGGAAGCGGGACGCAAGGGGTTTCGCTTGAGCATCTTAGCAGTCAGTTGGAGTAGCTGAGTGTTGGCTTCCAGGAGCAAAAGACCTTGCTCCAAAGTCAACACAACCTCTTGGAGAGCCAACAGGAGCTTTTTCGTGCCCAACAGTCGACACTTCAGCGGCATGAGGGGTATTTCCAGAGGCACGAGGAGTATCTTCAGCGCCATGAGGACTATTTCCAACAGCAAAACCAATATTGGAGACTGGGGATACTACTATTGTTCCGTGGCCCATCACCCATCGGCGCCACCTGATTATCTCAACGAGTATTACCCGACATACTTTCCCTACTACCCCTATCCTCCTCCTGAAGGAAGCGAGCAATGATTGTAAGCACCCTGTCCCTTCTCATCTTTTGCATTGATCATACATGATTATTACTTGTGGAAATACATGTGGGGGGGAGGGGGGAGGTGTATTGTATTGGGGTTTTGGTGGGAAAGACTCTCTGATGTGGGTTTGCATGCATAAGATGTTGGCATTTGAGTTGCCTTCACTAGCAAGGTCATTGTCTGTGTTTGAAAGTTAGTTTCTTAAGCATATTTGGTAGAGTTTGTATGGTTTGCGGATGATTTTATCATTCATAGGACAGGGTAGTGCCGAGATATCTCATCCTCAATTCCCGCCTCAATGAGTTAGATTCGGAGTTGAGGCGTATCATTGTCAATGTATATATTGTAAATAGTTTGTTTCTAGTTTGTTTTCTTTAGCTAGTGTTTTGTTTAGTTGTTTTTCTTTTTGATTTTGCATGTGAACATTCACACATAGTATAATTTCTCTGTTTATTCCTAACCTATTGTGTGATGTTCTGTGGATCATGGATTGGGTGTGATTTTATTGAAGACCTTGAGGTAACTTTCTTTTACCCTCTCTTTGAGTGTATATATATTCTTAATCCATGTTGCATGCTTGATTTTCTTTTTGGGTGGCGAACCCCTTGAGTGTGAATGTTGGGAAAATTTTGATGTTGGAGCCGTGTGGGCTCGGGTCGCCACCACTTTTGCTTGTTAGTTGTTTGTTTTTGTGTCTTTTGTAGGTTTTCTACCTTACCCGTGACACCCTTCTTCTCACAATGGGGACATTGTGAAGTTTTGTGTGGGAGTGGGGGGTGATGCTTCCATTGTTCATGGGTAGATCACCTAGTTTTGTGTCTTTTAATTTTGTCTTTCGTAGTTTTGTTAAAATTTGAAAATTTTGTGTGAAAATGAAAGGAAAAAAAGGGAAAAAGGTTGTGAAAAACCCCAAAAGTTTTTCTTTTTCTTTTTGAAGATGTTTTCATTCACAGTTGTGTAGGTAGTTGTCTAATTGGCTAAGGCAATCAGTTAGAAGTCGCTGATATGAATAATGATAGACCTTAGGAAGGATTTCTGCCATGGTTTATCTCTATTAGATCTAGACATGGAATGTGAAAGCGGAATCCTCACTTCTTACACGCCCCGATTGTGAATTTCTTTCCTAAGTTAGACAATTTTAGTTGTTCAAATTAATTAATGAATTAATTAACTACTATCGGGTCCACCAAGGAGGGTTGGTATGGGTGGACTACGCCCATTATCCCTTAAGTACAATGTTTACGAATGGAGTAACCCGAATCAGGGAGGGTAACCCTTTGCGAAGACCGGTTTGATTTCTGAAAAACCCGACACCGGCGCCCTAAAATCTACAAAACGGATTGAAAGTGAGGTTTAATAAAGAAAGAAAAAAGCGAAGAAAATAAAAAAAAAAGAGAGTAGAATAAAGAAAAAAAAGAAAGAAAAAGAAAAGAAAAGAGAAACTGAAAGAAAAACAAAAGAGTGAAGTTAGGATAGCGAATAATCCCGAGCTTGAGCAAGAAAATAACTTTGATTGTCTGGCCTAGGTTAGGAAGGATCGGTTAGGGCCCACTAGCACTTGTGCACGAGGAATTTTGCTCATCATGAAGTGTTTTGGTTGAAAATTTCAAGGATTGGCAGTTTTCCAACCTCCGTGTCCTTGTTTGTTCATATTTGCTTCTTCAATTTGATTGTTGAGGCAGGTTGGGGAACTAAGTGCATGATCGGGGACGGGAATAACTTCTTCGCTTTTGTTTTGTTTTGTTTTCGGTTTTTCACCTCTTTTTCTTCCCCTTTTCCTTTTCTCTTTGCTTTTGTGGGTATAGCTTCTAGAAATCCTCACGAGACCTACCTCGTCCACTTGGGCTCCAAGGGGTTTAAAGGGCTTGATGCATGTGCTAAATGCATCCGCGATTCATGCGAAAGTGAGTTAGGTTTTTTTTAGTTTCTTTTTCTCTGTTTTTATCTTTGTTTTTAGTTTGCTCGGGGCGAGAAAACCCTTGTGTGGGAGTGTTGTTCGGTCTCGTTCCGAGCCGAATTTTATATCTTTTATAGTGATTCTTGCTTGTTTTAGCCCCGTTATTATATATGTTAGATATGATGTTTTCTTAGTTTTGTAGGTTAATAAGGTGTTAGAGCCAAAACCCGAGCGGAAATGGCAAAAACGGAGCAAAATCCACAAAGTTTGCATGATAGCAGCAGAAGGGTCAGACAGCCGAGTGTCACGCCCGAGTCACAGGGTGTCGCACCCGTGACTCGCTCCTAGGTGTCAAGATTTTTTTGGCCAAGGCAAAGTTGGCAGCAGAGTGTCGCGCCCGCGACAAAGTCGTCACACCCGCGGCGCGCGTCTGTAGCATCATCACCAAGCCAAGGAAGAGGAATCCAGGAGGCTGTCACGCCCGAATCACGTTGGCTCGTGCCCGTGATGCCGTCCTATGGGATCGAGAAAACTGCTGAATCAAGGATTTCATCGGTGGACAGAAAGCGGTCACGCCCGCGACAGGACCGTCGCGCCCGCGACGTTCTGTTTTTCTGCGCACTTTTTCTGTGTGAAATGCTGCGTTTTGTGTAACCAGCTGGCTTTGTATATATACTCTAAGCTACGGATTTTGCGGGACAATTAGGTTTTCTATTAGTTTTCATATACTTTTTATCAATTTGCTTTCATCTTACTTAGGGTTTCATAGTTGCTTGTTCTCCAAGTTCTCAAGTTTTTTTTATTATAATCAACATTTCTTTGAAGTAATTTCAATTCAACAATTTCTCCTTCATTACTCTTGTTTCCTTTTGATTTCATTTGAGATTGTTATTGAAAGCTTTCTAGGTTAGCCACAAACACAATCCATTTTAGTGAAAAGGGGGATTAAGGACAACAAATCCTACTTCAAAGTGAGTATTTGAGGGTTCTTAATAATCTAATTCACACTTTCTTGCTTGTTCGGGGGAAGTTCCGAAATGAAGATCAAAGATGAAGGTTGAAGATTAGAGAATATGTTGATGCTTCAAGGGTATGGACTTAGTACCTAATTTCATTATTAGTTAGTTTATTGCTTTGTTGCTTGCTATTAAATGCATTCCTTGTTAGTGTGATAGTTTTACTTGGTATTGATTGCTATTAAGTGCTTTTCATTAGTTTTTATGAAAATTTCTTGATGGTTTATGTCTTAGTTGCATGATTAGGATTAGTTTAATAGCTTAATTTACATAATTTACCGCTTCCTGCACTTGGACACCTTAACAAACCGATAGCCTAAATTAACCTAAAAACCCATCCTTGTGATTCGACAACCCTTACTAGAAAACCCAAAATTACGCAACCGAACATTGGGTTTTCTAAGTAGGGTTGTCGAATCCTCAGGGATGATGTGTTAGGTTATAGGAAATTGATTTGGTAGGGTTTCAAATTGCAGAAAGCAGTAAATAATTGAAATAAAACTAAACTAAGCATGAAGTCATAATGGCAATAATCAAGGAAAACATGAATCTAAAAATGAACTTATCCTAATTCAACAAGAAAGAAGACTATAATTAAGAATGCGATTAAAGCAATAAATGAAAAACTGAATCGAATAGAAAAAGAAATTATACCTTAAATGCATTAATCTTCACTCTAATCCGGAATTTTGAATCCTTCATTTTGAACTTCATCTTGAACTTTCTCCCGAACAAACAAGAAAGGTGAATTGGATTACTAAGAATCCCCAAATCCTCACTTGGAAAGAGAATTTGTGAACCCTTAATCCTCCTCTTCACTAAAATGATTGGAAGTTTTGTGGACTAAAACTAATAAGATTTGAATCAAAATAACAATAAAAACTAGAGAGAACAACAACTTGGGAAATTTCTTCTTTGAATTGATTGAAAGAGAAGATTACAATTGATGATGAAAGAAATACTAGAGAAAACTTACAAATAAACTAAGAGCTTAATGAAAAACCTAATCGATTCAACTTCTAAAGATAAAGAAAAGATAAGATAAACCTAAGATTAATTCTAATTGATTCTAAGATAAAGATGAATAAAACTTAGATAAAAACTGAAATAATAACCTAGATACAACTAAGATTGTTGGGTTTTATGGCCCATTGGATCCTCGGTAGGGTCCAGAACGAGAGAAGGAGCAACAAGGGAGACACTACCATCGCCGAAACTGACGCTGCCAACGTCTTGGCATGGAGTGGAAGACAAAGAGGCGCTGCTCCCTCCTCTTGAACGCTGCTAGCGTCCAACACAACAGTTGTGATATTGAAGGCGCCGCTAGCGCTAGGGCTGGTCTTCATCCGCGTTGTTGGGCCGCCGCTCATGAAGCCCGACAGCTAGCGGCTAGGGTTGTCTTAGGTTATTGATTTCTAACCTAGTTTCCTTCTCTCATTATTAGTATAAATATTACACATGTACCTCCACCATAATCACGGCGCACGGCGTCGTCGAGCACGGGGAACAATGATCGAGTTATAGAGAGTCAAAGAGGGAGAAAATATTGAGAGAGAAAAGGGTCTCACCAATATTTTCCCAAGTGTATCCCGAGAGAGAAAGATTGTGAGTTGTGAGTGAGAGAGATTTGTTGTTGTAATCTCCTCTGTTGTGGATCGCATCACACCTTGTGATAGTGATCAGGTTATACTCCTCCTTTCTCATAGTGGATTGTTTTCTGACTGTTGTCGTCCGTGGGTTTTTCTCCGCGTTCTTCGGTTTCCCACATAAACCTGGTGTTTGTCTCATCGCTTATTGTTGGTTCCTGAATTTTGTCGTAATTTCCGTCATCTCAATTTATTATTTTCACTTCCGCTGTTACCTTGATATTATTTTCTCTAACAAGTGGTATCAGAGCAAAGGAGAGATGGTTTCAATCACGAAGTGCGAAATTCCAAAATTCGAGGGAATAGGGAGAATGCAGTTGAAGGCGGTCCTGACTCAGCATGAGGTAAGGGATGTTGAGTATCCCCACACGAAGACTGATGTAACGATGAGCGATGAGAACTTCAAAAGGGTTAAAGAAAGAGAACCAGGGCAGTCTGAGTTCGAGGTGGAGTAGGTTGAGGCTCAGGGTGGAGCCATGAACTGCGATCGAGGAGCAAGCGATCTTTGCTCAAGCGATTCGAGTTGATGAGCCTGATGTTCCTTAGGTGGAGGAAGAACCGCGCATGGCAAGGAATCGTCCCAGGAGGGAGATCAGGAGACCGACACGGTAAACTGAAGATTGGGTGCACAAGAAGCTCCATGTAGAGAGTGACTGTTGGAAAGACAAGAAGCATGGTAGTAAGGAAAACTGCACCAAAACTCGGATCACAAACTATGTTGATTACGGTTCAGATATAGAGGGGTTTTGTGTTAAGGATGATAGTAGAACCCTGAAAGAGGTTCATGAAATTCCTAACATAATCTGCAATTTGATGTCTTTGGGTACTCTTGAGGTTAACAGTTGCAGGTACAAAGGAGAAGATGGTGTCCAAAAAGCGCGCAGGGGTTCCATAGTTCGAATGAAGAAAGCCACGAAGGGCATTCTATACACCCTACAGGGGTCTACAGTGACGAGAACTGCAGAGGTAGTCTCAAACAGCATAGGTGGTCTCAAACAGGCATCCAGGCAGCGGTATATGATGTTTACCGCTTAGAGCCCGCAGGGCTACGCTCTATGGGAGGGCGTGTTGATTGCGACAGTCAAGATGTTTATCTGGACCGTTGACTCGGATCATGATCCAAGGTGGAGTTTGTTGGGTTTTGTGGCCCAATGGATCCTCGGTGGGGTCCAGAACGAGAGAAGAAGGAGCAACAAGGGAGACAATACCATCGCCGAAGCCGACGCTGCCAGCGTCTCGGCATGGAGTCGAAGACAAAGAGGCACTACTCCCTCCTCTTGAACACTGAAAGCGTCCAACTAGCGGTTGTGATATTGAAGGCGCTGCTAACGCTAGGGCTAGTCTTCATCCGCGTTGTTGAGCCGCCGCTCATAAAGCCCGACAGCTAGCGGCTAGGGTTGTCTTAGGTGATTGATTTCTAACCTAGTTTCCTTCTCTCATCATTAGTATAAATATTACACATGTACCTCCATGTTCGGTCTCGTTCCGGGCCAAATTCTTCTCTTTATTAGGGTGTTTTTACGTGTTCTAACCTTGTGTTATATGTTAGTTATGAGGTTTTCTTAGTTTTGTAGGTAAATAAGGTGTTGAGCCAAAAATTGAGAAAAAAGGGCAAAAATGAGCCAAATTTCATCAAGAATGGGAAGCAGCAGTAGGAGAGGCAACAGGATGACTCGCCCGAGTCATATCCTGACTCGCCCGTGACTGTGGTATGGGAGTTTTGATTGCCATGCAAAAATTAGCTGAGGAGTGAAGATCAGAAGGCTGTCACGCCCGAGTCACCCTCTGGCTCGGTCGTGACCAGCCTCTGCAAACCAACATTAAATCCAAGAAAACGACTAAGGCAAGGAAGGATCAGAAGTGTGACTCGCCCGAGTCACTTGGACGACTCGGTCGTGACCATATCCTGTGCAGCCGAAGAAAATCTGCCAAAGAAGGCATCCTCCAGTGGCCAGAAGCCTGACTCGCCCGAGTCACCCTGCTTTTCTGCGCATAATCTCCGGTTAAAATGCTGCATTTTGTGTAAGAACTTTGGCTTGTATATAAACCCTTAGCACGAAATTATCAGAAGATTTAGTTTTATGAGTTTTAGTTTTTAGTATTGTTTTACTTTGTTTTTCAATTGAATTTCCTTCAAGTTATTGCATTTTACTTTCTCTCTCTTAGGGTTTCTAGTTCCTTGTTCTCCAAGCTCTTGTGTTCTTGAGTGTAATCAACACTTTCTTTAAGTAATTTCAATAAAGTTTCTTCTTCATTTACCTTATGCTTTTGATTTCGTTGAGTTTGTCATTAAAAGTTTCTAGGTTAGCCACCAAATCAATCATTTTAGTAGAAAGGGGGATTAAGGGCCACAAATCTTACTTGAAGTGAGGATTTGAGGGTCCTTAGTAACTTGATTCACAACTTTCTATTTTGTTCGGGGAAAGTTACAAATGAAGATCAAGGAAGAAGAATGAAGATTAGAGATTATGATTAGTCATCGAGGGTATGGACTTGGTACTTAACTTGTTAATAGTTAATTAGTTGCTTGTTAACAGGGATGGCAATGGGGCGGATCGGGGATGGGGGAGTATACCCCCGTCCCCATCCCCACTTCGGGGAATGATTCTTGCCCCATCCCCATCCCCGTGGATTCCCCATCCCCAACGGAGATTTTTTTAAAACTATCCTAAATTTAACTAAATTTCAATCAAATCCGATTTTTAATCGAACTCGGTTTTTAACATTTCAAAATACAACGTATTTAACTTGCTTTAGTAATAATACATCAAAATCAAACAATAATAATACAACAAGTGAGAATAAATTGGAAAATTACTACTTTGTCCTTCCCATTAATATATATATTAAATTTGAATAAAGGTTATTTTGTAATTTTAACATTTTTCGGGGATTGGGATTCGGGGATGGGGATGGGGAATTCACCCCGGCGGGGAAAATGGGGACGGGGATGGGGAAAATTTTGTCCCCATCCCTGCCCCGTCCCCAAGCGGATTTTGGAAAACCGTCCCCGTCCCCATCCCCATCCCCAATGGGGGCGGGGAATTTTTCCATGAGCGGGGCGGGGCCCCGACGGGTTCAGGGATTCCCCGCCCCATTGCTATCCCTACTTGTTAATTGCTTCTTGATTGCTTTTTGATCATTGTGATAGTTTAAGGTGTTATTGAATGTTTGCTTTGCTAGTATTATAGGTTTCCTTTGAATCGATTGTTAGTAATTTGATTAGTTTTGATAATTTCTTAATGGTTATGTCTTAGTATCATGCTTAGGAATAGTTTTATAGCTTAATTTACTACTTTACTGCTTACTGCATTTGAGAACCCTTGACAAACCGAAAACCTAAATAGACCTCACACCCATCCTCGTGGTTCGACATCTCGACTTATAAAAACCCAATTTACACAACCGGACAATGGCGCCGTGACCGGGGTTGACGTTATTTGGTTGTTTGGGAGCTTGGTTTGTTTGTGCATATTGTGAATAGTTTAATTGCTTTGATCGATTAGAGTTAAGTCTTGAAATCACTAAAAATTGAAAAATAGAAAAACCAACAAAAGGAGAGAAAGTGCATCAACCTGTAGGATGGGTTCGTGTTCTGGAGACCAATAGACTGGTTAGAATAGAGATACCTTTAGTCGACTTGCCTAGAATGGGTGAGGAAGAACCGAGGGTGACTTTGAGCGACCAGCTCTATCCTTCATACGACCCACCTCCGTCATGCTTCGTGTTACCAGCCTTACCTCATGGAGTTACGTTTGATCCCAGACAATGTCATACTCAGAATTTTCCTCTTTTTACTGGGACGAGGTTAGCACTTATATGGACAGCGGAATACAAGGAATATCTTAGTATGCTCACACCACCAGGAGTCCCCTTAAACTATGTCTTGCTGAAGTACTTGCCCTTTGCCTTGCGTGATTCTGCCAAACGGTGGATGTATAGTATTAAGCCTGGGTCTATGAACTCGTGGGATAGCTTCCTAAAAGTGTTTATGAAGAGGTATTTCCCGAATTCTTTGGTTGTTCAATTGAGAAATTCAATCTTGAAGTTTAGACAGGACAATGAAGAGCGCTATTGGAAAGCCTTTGAGCGCTTTAAGAATCTGTTATCTCAGTTTCCCCATCATGGCTTCGACCTAGTTAGGTTATGCCAAATAGTATACGAGGGAGTTGATTAGGAAACTAGAGTGACCTTAGAGTCTATGTACCAAGGAGGGTTTATGGACAAAATTGCGGAAGAAGCTTGGGATTTCTTGAAAAGTATGTGAGAAAGGGTTATGCAGTGGGGTAACACTAGGGACGGGTCTATAGGAGCCCAATTATCTAATGCAAAAGGGGGAGTTCATGCGGTTAGTGAAAACACGGGTTATGAAGCTAGGTTTGCATCTTTAGAGAATATGATAGAGACCTTAGCTCAGCAACAACTCGCGGCCTAAAAATCCCAAACCTGTGCGCAGGTGAACTCTTGGGAGCAACCTGTTTCCCCGACCCCTCAATCTTAGTTGTCTTATGCTTGGCGTCAGAGTGCGGACCATGTGTATGCTAATTGTCCCTTGTTTATGCAACATGTGTCTTCAAGTACGGAAAATGTGAATACGATGTACCACAATTACCGACCCGACCATTATCAGCATTACCAAAGCTCAGGGATGTGCAAACACCCTCTTCTGTTTTATAGGCCGGATAATCAGAATGTTTTGAGGCCACCGCTTCACCAAGGAGGAGGTTTCCAAGGAAACCCACCTCCTCATCAATCTCAATCTCAGACTATACCACCACCTCAGGTTGCTTATCAAGCACCTCGAGGGCCGCCAATTCAACCCCAAATCGCCCGTACCCGACCTCCACCGAGGTATCCAAGTGAGGATAGGCAGGATAGGCAGGAAAGGAGGTTTAGAGAGATAGAGAATAGTTTAAAGAATGTCTAGGAAATTTCCAGAATTCAGTTAGTAGTGCAGTGGAGAAAGTGTCAGAGAAAATGATTAAACAGATGAATTAGAATTTCTCTGAGTTAATGATGGCTAATAGGGATAGAGGTACATTTCCTGGACAACCCGAGGCAAACCCCAATGGGCAAGCCTCCGGTTCGTCGTCTTGTGACCCTAGCCAAATTCGAGGCCTTAATGATGTGATTACCCTTCGATCCGGGAAGGAAGTAGATAATAGGGTTCAAATGCCACTTTCTAATGTGTGTGGTAAATAATCTGTGTGTCATGAGCCTATTGATGAGTTGGTATCTGTAGAGGATGAGCCCTATGAGAAGGAGAGGCCAACTATCATAGTTGAGCCTCCTAGTGCAAAGACCCTACCTAGAGTGACTCTTGTGTCTAGTCCACCACCACCTGTGGCTTATAAGCCTCCCCCACCTTTTCCTCAAAGGTTAAAGGGGAATAAGGACCAGAAGTTCTTGGATAAGATTCAGGAAACTTTCTCACAGGTTAAGGTTAATATCCCTTTGTTAGATGCCATCCAGTAGTGTCCATCTTATGCTAGATTCCTAAAAGAGTTGTGCACTACCAAAAGAGCGACCCAAGTACCAAAGAAGGCCTTCTTGGCCTCCAATGTGAGTTCAATCCTTTCAAGTCAAGTTCCCGTGAAATATAAAGACCCCGGATGTCCAACCATTTCTATAACCATAGGGGATAGCCTGATTGATAGAGCTTTACTTGATTTAGGAGCTAGTGTCAACCTTTTGCCCTTGCATGTATATGAGATCCTAGGGTTGGGTGAGCTGAAACCCACTAGGATGGTGCTACAGCTAGCTGACTGATCCACTAGAGTTCCTAAGGGAGTGATAGAAGATGTTTTGATTCAAGTAGGGACTTTTGTGTTTCCGGTGGATTTTGTAGTGTTAGAGACCGCTAGAGTTCATAGCGTGAGGGATGAGATTCTAGTTATCCTAGGCCCACCTTTTCTATCTACCTCGAACGCTTGGATAAATTGTAAGGATGGACGAATGAAATTGACTTTTGGGAACCTCACCATGGAGTTAAATATCTTTAACTTGCAAAAGTCACCATTAGGATTTAATGATAATGAGCAAGGTGCATTGAATTGGGTTAGTGACTTTGTGAATTCTAGTGATGACCATGGTCTTGTGGAGATGTCTAGTGTGACTGAATTGACTGAGTTAAGCATAGATCCCGATTTTGTGAATTCTTTATGTGACTCCGATGTTTTTGATGGTGACCTGTTATATGAGTCCTTGTTTGCATCACAAGCTGTGTCTGAGACTGTGCAATCCGAACCACCTTCATCTTCTTCTTTAGAGTTGAAGCCCCTTCCCTTGGAGTTAAAATATGTATACCTTGGACCGAGTGAAACCTATCCTGTTATTATTGCCTCGGATTTAGGTGAAGACCAAGAGAATAGGTTGATTGAGGTCCTTAGGTCCAATAAGGGAGCTTTGGGGTGGACACTTGGAGACATTAGGGGAATCAGTCCATCCATTGTGCAGCATAGGATATTCTTGGCCGACGAGAGTGTGGCCCATAGAGATTCTTTGAGGAGGCTTAACCCCCAAATGAAGGAAGTGGTAAAGAAAGAAATTTTGAAGTGGTTAGACAATGATATTATATACCCTATTTCTGATAGCAAATGGGTGAGTCCCATTCATGTAGTCCCAAAGAAGGCGGGGTTGATAGTAGTAGAAAATGAGCGGGGTGAGTTAGTGTCTACTCGCGTTCCTTCAGGTTGGAGGGTGTGCATTGATTATAGGAAGCTGAATAAGGCGACCAGGAAGGACCATTTCCCTTTGCCATTCATGGACCAGATGTTAGAAAAGCTAGCGGGGCACGAGTACTATTGCTTTTTAGATGGGTATTCGGGTTACACTCAGATTTCCATAGCCCTATGTGACCAGGAGAAAACTACGTTTACCTGTCCATTTGGCACATTCGCTTTCCGTAGGATGCCCTTCGGACTTTGTAACGCCCCCGCAACTTTTCAGCGGTGCATGGTGTCAATCTTCTCGGACCTAGTTGATGATTGTGTAGAAATATTCATGAATGACTTTTCAGTGTTTGGCACAACCTTTGATGCTTGTTTGACAAACTTGAGATGAGTTTTGAGTCGTTGCAAAGAGAAAAATCTGACTTTGAACTAGGAAAAGTGTCATTTTATGGTACGAAAGGGGATAGTCTTGGGCCACGTGATTTCAAAGGATGGAATCGAGGTGGATAAAACAAAAATTGACCTAGTTAGGAACTTGACCCCCCTCACTTGTGTGAAGGAGGTTAGGTCTTTCTTAGGACATGCTGCATTCTATCGTCGATTTATTAGGGACTTTAGCAAGATCGCTAAACCTCTATCTGCTTTGTTGGCCAAGGAGGTGTCTTTTAACTTTTCTGATGAATGCTTAAGGGCCTTTAACATGCTTAAAGAAGCCCTCATATCACCTCCTATCCTCAAACATCCCACTTGGGGAGAACATTTGAGCTTATGTGTGATGCCTCAGAATTTGCTATTGGTGTGGTCTTAGGTCAAAGAGTTGATAAAAAACCAGTTGTGATCCACTATGCGAGTCATACTTTGAATGAGGCCCAATTAAATTACACGGTAACGGAGAAAGAATTTCTTGCTGTGGTATATGCTTTTGAGAAGTTTAGGTCTTATTTGCTTGGTGCAAAAGTCATAGTGTATACCGACCATTCGGCCATTCAATATTTAATGGAGAAAAAGGATTCTAAGCGTAGATTGGTTAGATGGGTTTTATTACTTCAAGAATTCGATTGTGAGATCAGAGATAGGAAGGGAGCCGAGAATCCCGTAGCAGACCTCTCTATAGGATAGTGACTGAGAATGTGAGTGCGACTCCTATTGATGCTAATTTTCCGGATGAGCATATCCTTAGTGTGGGAGTTGAGCCATGGTTTGCCGACATAGTGAATTTCAAGGTGACTGGGGAAATGCCTGGGAACTGGAACAAGCATGATAGAGATAGATTCCTCCATATAGTAAAAAACTTTGTGTGGGATGACCCTTATTTGTTCAAGTATTGTCCCGACCAAATCCTTTGAAGATGCGTACCCGATGAATCTATTTTAGATGTCTTATCATTTTGTCATGACCAACCATGCGGGGGGCATTTTTCTGGGAAGAAAACGGCATATAAGGTGTTGCAAAGTGGTTTTTATTAGCCGACCATTTTTAAGGATGCTCATGAGTATGCGAAGAGATGTTTTAGGTGTCAAAGCTTAGGAAAGATCACTAGGAGGGATATGATGCCTTTACAACCCGAAATCTTTGTCGATGTTTTTGACGTTTGGGGCATAGACTTTATGGGACCATTTCCGAACTCTTTTGGGAATGAGTACATTCTCCTAGCTGTTGATTACGTTTCTAAGAGGGTAGAGGCTATTCCTACGAGGCAATGTGATGCCAAGGTTGTGACCGAATTCCTTAGGGAGAACATCTTCTCTAGGTTCGGAGTGCCTCGGGCAATCATTAGTGATTAAGGGACCTACTTTAAGAACAAATCTTTCGAGGCTTTGCTTAAGAGATACTCGATTGAGCATAGGTTAACAACTGTTTATCACCCTCAGTCCAATGGTCAAGCGGAGGTGTCAAATAGGCAAATTAAGCAGATTCTAGAAAAGACTGAGTCAAAGAATAGAAAGGATTGGTCTGTCAAGTTGGTAGATGCTTTGTGGGCCTATGGGATGACATACAAAACTCCGATAGGGATGTCACCATATAGAGTCGTGTTAGGGAGGTCGTGTCACCTTCCCGTTGAGTTAGAACATAAAGCTTGGTGGGCTTTGAAAGCCTTAAACCTAGATCTTTCTGTAGCGGGAGAGGTTCAGAAGTTTACCTTGTGTGAGCTTGAAGAGTTGAGAAGGGAAGCGTATGAGAACTGTAGATTAATCAAGGAGAGGTCTAAGATTCTTCATGATAGGATTATCCATAGGAAGACCTTTGCTCCGGGCCAAAAAGTCCTTCTATATGACTCCCGTTTGCATCTTTTCGCCGGAAAGTTAAAATCTAGGTGGACCAGCCCTTTTGTGGTAACTAATGTGTTTCCTTCTGGAGTGGTTGAAATTAAAGATCCATCTAATAATTCGGTTTGGAAAGTTAATGGCCACAGGTTGAAGCCCTTCCTGGAGTTTCCCGAGAATGTTGATGTGGAATGTGTAACATTCCACGACCCATCCGTTGGTTGAAGGAAGGTAGCTTGATACTCTTGTATATATTGTATATCTAACTTTTCTTTTCTTGATTTTTCTTTGTTTGCTTCTCATCACTATGCGCTATCAAGAAGGAAGGAACGATTCATGGTTTGTATGTACGTCTTTACATGATTTGTATACTCAATCTCCATTTACAAGTCATGCGAAGATTATTTGTGATCTAATTAGGTACTATCCTTCCTTGTCTTTTGAATATAGTTGGTGAGAAATTTTCTTTTTCGTTTCTTTGGGTAATTTTTTATTTTTCTTCTTTTAGGGTGTTTGTCTTCCTCTATTTCTAGTCACAATGAGGACATAGTGTAACCTTTTTGTGTAGGAGTGGGGAGGCATGCATGCCGGCTTTATTTTCTTTTCTTGTAGAAAGTTTTTGTGGTTTATCCTTTTAGTTGTGTGTTTAGTTGTATGAATTTTTTTGATTTCCTTTTGTTTGTGTTTCTTAGTTAAGATAGAGTTTTGATAGAATTTATGTTTAGAAGGTAAGTGTTAGGGTTTTAAGGTGCCCGGGGAGGTTTTTGAGTGTTTGAGAGTTTGAAAGAATTTTAGTGGAAGTGAGAGTTGAATACTTAGTTTGTTTTGAGAAAACTAACTTTTTCTAGTTTTTGGGCAGAAACAAGACTCGAGCGAGTTGCACATTGTCACACCCGAGTTGACCTGCTGAGCCGAACTTAAGATTCAAGTAAAAAGAAAATTCCCAGATTTCCAGAAGCATGACTCGACCGAGTCAGTTTTTGACTCGGTCGTGCCAGGGGTCTGTGCTCCAAAGAGTTCGAGATAAAAGCAAAGACCAAATTCAGTCAGAAGAGGGTCACGGGCGAGTCATCCAAGTGACTCGGTCGCGACGTCTTTCGGCCAAGTTTTCTCAGTCCGCACTGAAGGGGGACTCACCCGAGTCATTTGGACAACTCGCCCGAGTCCGGAGCATATCTGCGTTTTATCGGGACTTTAATACTAGTTTTCTCTCATTTCTTTCACTTCTTCTTTCTTGTTTTCTCACTCCTCTCACTCGAATACTTCCCCCAAACCCTAAATCCAGTGCCCTTTCTTCCTTTACTCACTAAATTCTTCCTTCTCCTTCTCAGATCTGCTCGAGTTTGTCTTGTTTGGTGCGATTTCTACGGGATTTCGCGGCTATTGTTAGGCCTAATTGTGCGAAACTCTCCGTGTGTCTTGCTTGGTGGTTCGAGCAACTCAGGAAAAAGGGTGTTGCTCTTCTGGTTTGGTGTTCTCTTTGGTGCGATTTCAACCTAACAAAGGCAATTTGGTGTTTCAAGTGCTCGGTGTTCAAGTGCGTGAGGTGTATTTGGGGTTCCTTGGTGCTCGATTTTGGACTCACCTGTCCAGCAACTTTCTTCCGTTGTGACTAATTGGAAGGATCTGTGTGATTGTGTTCATTTGTTTCTGATTGGGTGTTGCTTGAGTTCACTGATATTGCACCAAGTCCACATAATGGTTCGATCAAAACGTGCACGCACCTCTGAGGAGCGATCTCCTTCGCCCCCACCCGAATCGTCTTCGGCTGTAGATAAGGACCGTTATAAGGCACAACCACCTACATTGCTTCAGGCCAGTTCGACAGTAAAAATCACTTTTCGGGACGCATATAACAAGGAGAAATATGAGATGTATCAACGCAGGAAAATTTATGCCCCTGACATTTATGATGAGAGAACTGTGAACAAGGTTTATTGCAGGCCAAGCTTTGAGTTCATTATTCGAGTCTTGGGGTGCGGAACATTCATCAAGATCGACGAGTCTATTTATGATCAGCCGATCCTTGAGTTTTTGAGCTCATTACAAGTCGAGGTAACGGGAGACCGAATGCCAAATTTTGCTATAGGATGGACAATAAGGAAAAGACTTGCACGGTGCAAGAATTATGCCGAGCACTTGGTTTGCCGGGAAGACGGAATGTACTATGAGGAGTGCGATCAATTTGATGAGCAGACTGCTATGAGGCGATTAACATGTTGGCGAAGAAAGCACCAGCGGTCGCACGCCCAAGATATCTCCTTCCATTGTTCCAAAAATTCTAAAGCTCGGGATTTATGCAACTTGGCTGTGAGGATCTTTCATATAATAGTCTCAAGCTCAGTTTTTGGAAGAGATGACGGGAGAGCAAACGTCAGGAGGGATGATCTGTTTGTAGTTTTCAAAACCCTCCAAGGGAAAAGGGTCAATACGGGGTCATGCATTTTACATTGCCTTAAGGAGATTACCTCCAAGAACCTTTTGACCACAATCGGCATGGGGTATATCATATGCCACTTTTTGAAGAAACAAAGGTTCGGAAGGAGCGTACATCAGCAAGTTCACCCCAAGATATTTTTCCAACCCGATCGACGGTGTGCGTTTGCAATGGATAGGCATCCTTGAGAAGCACCGCACGAAACACATTTACAAGCACGGTTCTGACAAAACTGCGACGTGGATTTATTTGGATCATGAGAAGGTCGCGCGTTGGTTGGATGTGACCAACGAACACAATTGGTCGTGCGAGAAGGATTTAAGAAGCCAACGTCGGGTGGGGGGTCCCGATGACCCTTTTGAGAATGAAGAAGAAGAAGAGGAAGAGGATGAGGAAGAAGAAGGGGGACCGGCGAATCAAGGTGAAACAAGTGGTAGCGGTTCCCAAAAGGTTACGATGGGATATTTTAGTAGCCAACTGGATAGACTGAATGTTGGTTTCCAGGAGCAACAGACTTTGCTCCAAAGCACTCACAATCTATTGGAGAGTCAACAAGCACTCCTACGTGCCCAACAATCGACCCTAGATAGGTACGAGGGGTATTTTCAGCGCTACGATGATTATTTCCGTCAACAAAATCAATATTGGGGAGACTGGGGATACTATCACTATGCCATGGCCGATCGTCCACCGGCACCGCCCAATTACGTTAACCAGTATTACCCAACATACTTTCCTTATTACCCTTACCCTCCTCCGGGAGGAGACGAGCAATGATTGTAAGCATCCCGCCCCCCTCTTATCTTTTGCATTGGATTATTTGATTTTATATCATGTAGTACATGTGTGGGGGGGGGGGGGAGGTGTATATGTGTGTTGGGGTGTGGGTGGAAGGTTCTCCGATATGGTTTTACATACTTGAGATTTTGGAAGTTGAGTGTAGCTTCACTAGCTTAGCCATGGTTCAATGGTTTGGGATGTATATCATTGTTAGCTTGAGAATCATGTACTTGGGTTATGTGGTTGAGGTTGTATGGTTTGCATTTGATTTGATCATTCGTAGGACCGAGTAGTGGGCGAGGTATTTCACCCTCAATTCCCCCCTCACATAATGAGATTCGGGGTTGAGGTTAGTCATTGATAATGTACATATTGTAAATATTTTGGGTTTTCTTTAGTTAGTTAGTCCTTAGCGTCTTGTTTAGTGTAGCTTGCTTTTCCTTTTTGATCTTGCATGTAAACATTTCACACATAGTATGCTTTCTTTGTTTGTCTCTAACCTATGGTGTTATGTTCGTGGATCGCTAATTGGGTATGCATTTATTGAAGACCTTCAGGTAACTTCATATTACCCTCTCTTTGATTGTGAATATATTGATGATACATGTTCCATGCTTGGTTTTCCTTTTGGTTGGCGAACCCCTTGAGTGTGAATGTTGGATATATATTGCTGTTGGAGCCGTGTGGGCTCAGGTCGCCACCATTTTGTTTGTTACGTGCTTGTTTGTGAGTTTTTTGTAGGTACTCACATTCGAGCTTGTTTTCTAAAAAGAAGGAAAAGAAAGAAAAAAAAAAGAAGAAAAGCAAAAGCAAAAGAAAAGAAAAAGAAGTTAATTCTCAAATAAATGAATTAATTGGTTCGTGTCGGTCGAACGACATTAACCAACATAAAGTTAGTCGACCTACATGGGACCGGTATTAGCGCTACGACGCTAATACCCCATAAACCTCCTTCTATATCGTTGGTGAAGAAGAGATGAATAGAAAAGCCTGTGTTGGGAGGGTAAACCCTGTTTATGGGCTGTTCAATTCCCGCAAAGCTAACCCGACTATAATTAAGCTCAATCGGAATCAGTTAGAACCCACTAAGCACTACGCACATGGGATTTAGCTTTACATGAGGTGTCGGGGATCGAAAACCTTAAGATTGGCAGTTGCTTGAGTTAGGTGTATTGGAGATGCTCATAACGGTTCCTTTTGGAGGATTAATATCGTTTTCTTGATTGCGATAGCATGATTCATGAAACAAGCAGTTTTTCTTTTCTTTCTTTTCAAACTTGTTTTGTTTTTCACGTTCCCTCTCTCCTTTTCTTTGGCTTTTGTGGGTATAGTTCCTATAAACCCTCACGAGACCTACCTCGTCCACTTGGGCTGCCAAGGGGTTTAAAGGGCTTGATGCATGTGCTAAATGCATCCGCGATTCCTGCGAAAGTGAGTTAGGTTTTTAGTTTCTTTTTCTAGCCTTATCTTTGTTTTTAGTTTGCTCGGGGCGAGCAAACCCTTATGTGGGAGTGGTGTTCGGTCTCATTCTGAGCCGAATTCTTCTCTTTATTAGGGTGTTTTTACGTGTTCTAACCCCGTGTTATATGTTAGTTATGAGGTTTTCTTAGTTTTGTAGGTAAATAAGGTGTTGAGCCAAAAATTGAGAAAAAAGGGCAAAAACGAGCCAAATTTCATCAAGAATGGGAAGCAGCAGCAGGAGGGCAGCAGGATGACTCGCCCGAGTCATATCCTGACTCGCCCGTGACTGTGGTCTGGGAGTTTTGATTGCCATGCAAAAATCAGCTGAGGAGTGAAGATCAGAAGGCTGCAAACAAACATTAAATCCAAGAAAACGGCTAAGGCAAGGAAGGATCAGAAGCGTGACTCGCCCGAGTCACTTGGACGACTCGGTCGTGACCATATCCTGTGCAGCCGAAGAAAATATGCCAAAGAAGGCATCCTCCAGTGGCCAGAAGCCTGACTCGCCCGAGTCAGGGGGTGACTCGCCCGAGTCACCCTGCTTTTCTGCGCATAATCTCCGGTTAAAATGTTGCGTTTTGTGTAACAACTTTGGCTTGTATATAAACCCTTAGCAGGAAATTATCAGAAGATTTAGTTTTCTGAGTTTTAGTTTTTAGTATTGTTTTACTTTGTTTTTCAATTGAATTTCCTTCAAGTTATTGCATTTTACTTTCTCTCTCTTAGGGTTTCTAGTTCCTTGTTCTCCAATCTCTTGTGTTCTTGAGTGTAATCAACACTTTCTTCAAGTAATTTCAGTAAAGTTTCTTCTTCATTTACCTTGTGCTTTTGATTTCATTGAGTTTGTCATTAAAAGTTTCTAGGTTAGCCACCAAATCAATCATTTTAGTGAAAAGGGGGATTAAGGGCCACAAATCTTACTTGAAGTGAGGATTTGAGGGTCCTTAGTAACTTGATTCACAACTTTCTATTTTGTTCGGGTAAAGTTACAAATGAAGATTAAGGAAGAAGAATGAAGATTAGAGATTATGATTAGTCATCGAAGGTATGGACTTGGTACTTAACTTGTTAATAATTAATTAATTGCTTGTTAATTGCTTCTTGATTGCTTTTTGATCATTGTGATAGTTTAAGGTGTTATTGAATGTTTGCTTTGCTAGTATTATAGGTTTCCTTTGAATCGGTTGTTAGTAATTTGATTAGTTTTGATAATTTCTTAATGGTTATGTCTTAGTATCATACTTAGGAATAGTTTTACAACTTAATTTACTACTTTACTGCTTACCGCATTTGAGAACCCTTGACAAACCGAAAACCTAAACAGACCTCAAACCCATCCTCCTGGTTCGACATCCCGACTTATAAAAACCCAATTTGTACAACCGAATACTCTACCATAATCACAGCGCAAGGCATCGTCAAGCATGGCAAACAATGATCGAATTATAGAGAGTTAGAGAGGGAGAAAATATTAAGAGAGGAAAAGGGTCTCACCAATATTTTCCCAAGTGTATCCCGAGAGAAAAAGATTGTGAGTTGTGAGTGAGAGAGATTTGTTTTTGTAATCTTCTCTGTTGTGGATCGGATCACATTTTGTGATAGTGATCAGGTTGTACTCCTCCTTTCTCATAGTGGATTGTTTTCTGACTGTCGCCGTCCGTGGGTTTTTCTCCGAGTTCTTCGGTTTCCCACGTAAACCTGGTGTTTGTCTCATTGCTTATTGTTGGTTCCTGAATTTTGTCGTAATTTCCGTTTTCTTAATTTATTATTTTCGCTTCCATTGTTACCTTGCTACTATTTTCTCTAACAAAGATAATCATCAAAACGTCACTTGGAGTATTTATACAAGGGTTGTTGGCTGCTCAAAGCGCTGCCGTTTCAACCCAGAAAATGCGCATGAAACCCACCCGTCACGGGTGCGATGGGCCCCTGTCGCGGGTGCGACACAGCAAAGACAAGTGTTCGGTCTCGTTTCGAGCCGAATTGATATCATTTATAAGGTGTTTTGCTTGTTTTGGTCCCTTGATTATATCTTAGTTATGATAATTTTATTTTTTGTAGGATAACAAAAAGTTAGAAGGAAATGAGGGCAAAAAGCAAAAATTAGCCCAAAATCCACCAAGGTCGGGCCCGCCACGAACGGGGTAACACTCGCGGCAGCAGCAGCAACCGGAATTAGCAAAATCCGCTGAAGGCATAGTGCTCGCGACGAATTCATCCGGAGGAAATTATTGAAACTGCCGAACGAGGACACGGTCATTACCCTTGAGGGGTAATGCCCGCGACCTTAGTGGTAGCGCCTGTTACGCACTTACTCTTCTCGAGTAATGCCCGTGACAGCTCTTGGCGATTGAGCCGAGATTTTTCTCCGCAGCGGTAGCGCCTGTTACCTATGTAGTAACGCCCGTGACGGGCCTGCTGACGCGAAAATTAAAGTTAGTTGCGCGACTGCTGTAGGGTTTTGAGGGGGTTATATTCCTTTCCTAATTCTCGGGTCATTCCAATGGAGGATATCTTAAGTTTTATCTTTCATTATTTTAGGATTAGCTTATCTTTTCATTAGAATGAATTAGTGTCATCATCAAGCTTTAGCTATTTTCTAAGTTTTTCTCTAGTTCTCTTTCAATTGTAATAAACTCTTTTCAATCAATTGAAGAAGAAAATTCCCCAAGTCCTTTATTCTCTCTAGTTTTCATTGCTGTTTTGTCATTTAAATTTCATTAGTTTTAGTTACAAAACTTCCAACCAATTTAGTGAAGAGGAGGATTAAGGGTTCACAAATTCTCCTTCAAAGAGAGGATTTGTGGATTCTTAGTAATCCAAATCACAACTTCTTCTTTGTTCAGGAGAAGGTTCCAGAGAAGTTTCAAGATGAAGATTCAAGATGATGGGTAGAGATTCGGGATTAGAGTGAAGATTTGGGCATTCTAGGTATAATTTCTTGTTCTCAATTTCATTAATTATTAGATTTAGTTTTTTGTTCATTGCTTTTAATTTATTTCTTAGTTAGAGATTTACTTTCTTGTTAAAATTAGGTTTAGTTCATCTTTTTCATGCTTTCTTGATTATTGTTATTCTGAATCCATGTTTAGCTTAGCTTAATTGCTTTTCAATCAATCATTTATTGTTTTCTGTCATTGAAACCTTACCAAACCAATCTCCTAAGAATCTAATACACCATCCCTGAGGATACGACAACCCCTACTTAGAAAAACCACAAAATTCTGCAACCGAACAATGGTTTCATTGCCGGGGATGGCGTTATTTGGTAGATTAGGTTATTGGTTTGTGTGTGAATAGTTTATTGCTTTCTTAGATTAGTCTTAGAAATAAAAAACAACTAAAAACTGAGAAATTGAGAAATCGACAAAAAGAGGAAAAGTGCAACAATCTGAGGGTTGGGTTCGTAGTCCTGTTAGCAATAGATTGGTTAGGAGGGAGACACCCTCAGTAGAATCATCTAGGATGGCTGGAGAAGAAGAACCTAGGGTGACCTTAAATGACCAGTTATACCCATCCTATGACCCACCGCCTTCATGTTTTGTGCTTCCCGCCCTGCCTGCAGGAGTAACGTTTGACCCTAAGCAATACCATACCCAGAACCTACCACTCTTCACGGGTACTGGGTTAGTGATAAGTGCTTTTCATGATTATGTTTTTGGGGGATTTTGATAGTTAATTAGGGATGACTTTGATTGTAAATCTTGATTTATATCCCAATTTCCCTATTACGCTTGGTGTTGATGTTTTTGATGCAGATTTATAGGTTTTGAGGCCAAAACACCAACATTCTCTCAATTTTGGCAAGAAAAGAACACTACGGGCCTCCATAAATGACACCCAGGCCGTGGCATGAAATTTAGACGAAACGGAGCAAAGCGGAGCGGCCAAAGGCCACCACGGTTAGCCCGTGGGGCTCGCCACGGTGCGTGGTACGGATCTGTACAGACCGTGGCAGAGTGTCTGTGTAGGTCGGTTGTTTTCGCGAGTAGAAAAGGAAGGCATCGAAGGTTTTTCATAAGAGGGTCATTATCTATCATTTTTCCTTCGTTCTTTGGCCGTGAAGGAGAGAAAGAGAACCCTAATACTTCCATTTTACTTCTCTTCCCCACCATCAAGATTCAAGATCAAATCGATTCAAAAGAAACCAAGATCAAGATTCGAGAATGAAAGGAGCGACGTTCGCGGAGAAGGTTCTACCTCGGGATCGAAAGACTCGGCGGGTTGTACTCTTTGCAATTCTATTCTTTCTTTTCGATTTCCTTCTTACTTTTGAGATTCGATTATGTTGATTGGAACTTGTTTCGTGCTTTCATTGACAATGAGTGAGTAGTTTATCTAAAATTTAGGGTTTTGCGGCCGGAAACAATGTAGTTTGATTTGATGTTATTAGCTTGTGCATGAATTCTTGATTGAATCAATATAAGGTTGTGTTTTCCATGTTTATGAGTATTCTTTAGGCCTAAAATGCTTGTAATTTGAGATTAACCTGAGAAGTACTGAAAGGTGAATTAGGATAATCTGACTACCAACTTTTCTATCTAGTTTTGTAAAATTTGAGAAAAAAATAGCAAACTAGGAAGCCTTTTGATAACCAGAATATTTAAGACCTTCAACTTTGATTAACTTGAAAAGCATACGAAAGTTGTAATTTAGGTTAATCGAGGTAATTCTATTAGACCGAAAGAGCAGTAAAGTTCTTATGGTTGTCGTTCTTGATTCGTTCTTGAATGCATGATTATGCAGGCTAGGTTTGAGTAATCGAACTCGTTGTTAGGCTAGCATCTCCCTAGAAATTTTTCTCTCTTGATAAGAATCTTTGATTATTTTTTCTTTCCTGCTTTATTAGTCTGATTAGATGTGACAACTTTCAGAATCAAAAAACTTGATTAGCTTAGCAATCGTGATAGAGATTAGTTTTCTGAGCTGTTAATTGAGTCCATGTGGGATCGACCTTGACGTGCTACTACGTACACCGTGTGCGCTTGCGGCCCTGTCAGTTAGCACTCATATGGGCCGCCGAGTACAAAGAGTACCTTAGCATGGTAACCCCTCCTAGAGTTCCATTGGATTATGTGTTTCTAAAATACCTGCCTTTTGCTTTGAGGGACGCCACTAAGCGGTGGATGTATAGCATCAAACTCAGGTCCATAGATTCTTGGGATAGTTTCCTAAAGGTTTTCATGAAAAGGTATTTTCCAAACTCCTTAGCTGTTCAATTAAGAAATTCAATTCTGAAATTTAGATAGGACGTAGGAGAACCTTACTGGAAGGCTTTTGAGCGTTTTAAAAACCTACTGTCCCAGTTTCCTCACCATGGTTTCGACTTGGTTCAACTGTGTCATATTGTGTATGAGGTCGACCAGAACACTAGAGTCACACTAGAGTCAATGTGTCAGGGGGGATTCATGGATAAAACTGCCGAAGAGGCATGGGATTTCCTAGAGAGCATGTCTGAGAGAGCTATGCAATGGGGAACAACTAGAGATGAGTCCTTAGGTGCCCAACTATCAAATGCTAGAGAGGGTGTACATACTTTGAGTGAGAGTACAAGCTATGAGGCTAGGTTTGCTTCCCTTGAAAACATGATCAATACCTTAGCCTAACAACAATTAGCTGCCTCACAACCCCAAACCTGTGCTCAGGTTAATACTTGGGACCATCCTATTGTTCCTAACCCCCAATCTCATGTGTCATGTGGATTGTGTCAAGGTGTTGATCATATTTATTCTACCTGTCCTCTCTACATTCAACAACCGGTAGCTAGTACTAAGAATGTGAATGCAATGTATCATAACTACAGACCTGACCAGTACTAACACCAGGGGATTCGCAAGAACCCTTTACTCTCTTATGGCCCTGAGAACCAGAATGTGCTGAGACCACCACTTAACCAAGGAGGAGGTTTCCAAGGAAACCACCCTTCTCAGTCTCGACAACCACCCCAGGGAGCCTATCAAGCTTCTAGAGGGCCACCTGTCCAACCCCAGATTGCCCAAACCCGACCTCCACCAGGGTAGACCAATGAGGATAGGCATGAGAGAGAGATTACGGAGTTGAAAAATGGTTTGAGAGACGTTAAAGAAACTGTGAAAAATGACATAAAGAAAATGATGAAACAAATAAGTGGACATTTTTCTCAAATAATGTTAGCTAATAGGGATAGAGTGAACATTTTTCTCAAAAAATGACATAGAAATTATTGAAACTGTCGAACGAGGACACGGTCATTACCCTTGAGGGTAACGCCCACGACCTAAGTGGTAGCACCCGTTACGCTTCTCGAGTAATGCCCGTGACAGCTCTTGGCGATTCAGCCGAGATTTTTCTCCGCAGCGGTAGCGCCCGTTACCTATGTGGTAACGCCCGCGACGGGCCTGCTGACGCAGAAATTAAAGTTAGTTGCATGGCTGCTGTAGGGTTTTGAGGGGGTTATATTACTTTCCTAATCGTCCTATAAAAACACTAATGTCATTCCATTAGAGGATATCTTAAGTTTTATCTTTCATTATTTTAGGATTAACTTATCTTTTCATTAGAATAAATTAGTGTTATCATCAAGCTTTAGCTATTTTCTAAGTTTTTCTCTAGTTTCTCTTTCAATTGTAATAAACTCTTTTCAATCATTTCAAGAAGAAAATTCCCCAAGTTCTTTGTTCTCTCTAGTTTTCATTGTTGTTTTGTCATTTAAATTTCATTAGTTTTAGTTACAAAACTTCCAACCAATTTAGTGAAGAGGAGGATTAAAGGTTCACAAATTCTCCTTCAAAGTGAGGATTTGGGGATTCTTAGTAATCCAAATCACAACTTCTTCTTTGTTCGGGAGAAGGTTCCAGAGAAGTTTCAAGATGAAGATTCGAGATGATGGGTAGAGATTCGGGATTAGAGTGAAGATTTGGGCATTCTAGGTATAATTTCTTGTTCTCAATTTCATTAATTATTAGATTTAGTTTTTTGTTCATTGCTTTTAATTTCTTTCTTAGTTAGAGATTTACTTTCTTGTTAAAATTAGGTTTAGTTCATCTTTTTCATGCTTTCTTGATTATTGTTATTCTGAATCCATGTTTAGCTTAGCTTAATTAATTGCTTTTTAATCTATCATTTATTGTTTTCTGTCAATGAAATCTTACCAAACCAATCTCCTAAGAACGTAAAACACCATCCCTAAGGATACGACAACCCCTACTTAGAAAACCCACAAAATTCTACAACCGAACAACAGGAAGGCGATTCTGGAATTGGGATAGGTCGCGGGCGCCACACTACTTTTCACGGGCGCGACAGAGCGAAAAATACCCAGGCGATTCTCTCTTAAGCGCTAGGTCGCGGGCGACACCAATCTGTTTGCGGGGGCGACCTCGGTCTGGAGCATTTCCCATTCATGATCTTCCAAGTCTGGTCGCAGGCACCACAAAACTGGTCGCGGACGCGACCTCTCTCTGACCAGCTATGGTGGGTGTGACACTAGTGGTAGCGGGCACTACGCTCCGCCATTTTCTGGTTGTCTTTGCTGCTGCTTTTTCGCGGGTGCTACGCCCAGTGTAGCGGGCGCTTTAAACCCCTTGATAGCCCAAGTGGACGAGGAAGATCTCGTGAGGGTTTATTGACGCTATACCGACAAAAGCAAAGGAAAAGAAAAGAAGGAATGCAAAGGAAAAGAAATGAAAAGAAAAGGAAGGAAACTCAACTAAAGAAAAGAAAGGAGGAGAAACACTTTGTGAAATAAAGAGGCGAAATTGAGGAAAGGGTCAGCACAAAGGAAATTCACATACACGGTCGCGAAGCTAACTACTCAAGCAATGAATTCACTCAACTCAGAACAGTTAATAAGCACTATCAAGGCAACTAGCAAGATTGTTACTAGACTTCGCATTTTTCACCTCGCTCATGCATAAGCATGATGGGTTCCTCGTGCTCAAGTGCAGTGTTTTTGGCTTATTTTTGTTCAAGTCAAGGTTCAGTCGGTTAGAGATAACTACTCAAACACCCATGCTCGAAGTTTAATGAATTATTAGTGGTTCCCCTCTTTATTTTGTGTCGCCCTTGGCTTAGTGAGGGTCGCAGGTTACATAGATCAAGGTTCCACATTCATTACCATTAATCTTTTTTGGTGTTGGGTTTTTCGAGAATTGAACGGCCCTGAAAGGGGTCTACTCTTCCTACATAGATCCTTTCCATACACATACAAGGTGCTTAAGGGGCGTGAGTGTCGCACCACTCACACCGATCTATGTGGGTGAACAACATTTTCAGATTTTCTTAGATTACTATTTTTGCGTAAGTATTTTCGGGAATGAAATGGCCCATAAAAGGGGTTCATCCTCCCAACACAGGCTACTCCATACGCAAACAAAGTGCTTAAAGGATAAGGGTGTCATACCACTCATACCAACCCGTGTAGGTGTACTAACTTTTTTTTATTTCTCCATTGTTTTTCACCTTTTCTTACTTAGACCATGGATATTCAAGAAGCTAAAACTTCACTCCTAAACCAAAACCATCACATTAACTAGCCTAGAAGTGAATTTCTAAGTAGACCACATGGTTGCAAATACAGGTGAGGTTATTATGTTTAGGAAAAGCAACAATCAAGTTGGAAGTCTATCAAGCATTCACTAACTATTCCTAACTAAGCTATTGCACTATTCTAGCAATCAACGACACAACCATATATACAAACTACCTCTAGCTGATAAAAATTTTATAAATTTCGCCTAATTTCAATGATACTAAAGTTGTTTCTCTTCCAAAAACTGATAAGGCACTTGTGCCACCCCACTACCACACAAAAACTCTACAATGTCCTCATTGTGACTAAGGTGATACCACACACACAAGAAAATAAAGATTACACAAAAGAAAAACTTACAAAAGAAAAGAAAAACACAAGCCGACATGCATGTCACCCCCGCTCCCACACAAAAAGGCCAACAATGTCCTCATTGGAAATAGAAGTAATCAAGCACACCAGAGAAAAGAAAAAGAAACACACCAAAAGAAAACAAAAGAAGAAAAGAAAGCCAACTCACTAATCGTATTAATTCAGAAGAAAAGGAAGGATATTACCTGGTTGGTTACTGAGTGTACCCAAACTATGAAATCTCGAAATAATTAAACCACCTATGGAGCATCAACCACTACATCTCACCTCAAGATGTTGGGTACCATCTCAGAACCATTCAATGCCCGTAGTAACAAGTCATGCATTCTTGCATGCATCTCCAAGTGGTGAACATAAGAGCACAACTCAAAATTTCATCAGCAAACGTTAGTGCTCTCAACAGTTTATCGACTGCCTTGGAATAATCAGTAGTATAATGAAATGAATGCACAAATTTGATTTTCCTTGGCAAGTCCTCTAGATAGGTGCTATAGGGATCAGTGAGGTAATTATACCTCCTAAAAGACCTAGGGACTTCATAAACTCAAGTTCATGAGAAAGGAGTGTAGGAAAACAAATCACATGAAGGGGAGGTGGGGAAACAATTTCAATTTCATTAGAACACAACGTAGTATCCTCACGCTCCTCCTCAATGCAATTTTCATCAAATATAAACTCCAGGCGTGACTCTTGAAGATTCAAATGTCACGGGCATGACTCCATTATCGCATCTGTGATGCTGCGTACTTTCAAGGTTTCTCTCCTTGGGTGTCATGGGCGTGACACTGGTCGTCACACTCGTGAGGCTGCTGTAGGTGGGAATCCCTTGCTTGGGGGTCATGACTGTGACTCGTCAGTCACGGGTGTGACTTTCGTGTGCCCTTTTGGCCTTGATTCTCATGGGGGATTCACGGTCGTGACCTGCAGTGTCATGCTCATGACTCCCCATAATCTCTTCAATTTGGACTTCTTCTTGCCCTTGGGGTTGGATTCCGCCTCTGTCTTTGCTTGAAGAGTCTAGTTTTCCTCCCAGGTCCTAGTCTTGGCTCGAGCTTGGTTCATTATGCTTCGAGACTCCGCTCTTTTCGTCGTGTTTTTGTTAGTTCGCGCCACATGCTTATTTTCGCCATCGGGACCAAGAAGTGAATAAAAACTAAAATGAGAATCATGAGATACATACTTTATTGCCGAGAACGATCAAGAGTATTAAGTGAAAAAGGCGATATTAGGCTAAAAAATGAGCCTAAACACCCCCTCGCCCCACATTTAATCTTTTGCTCTTCCCGAGCAAAACACATAAACAAAGGAAAACTAAGCAAGCAAAAACAGCTAACTCACTGTCACAGGAATCACGGATGCATTTACCACATGCATCAAGCCCTTTAAACCCCCTCCCCCCCCCCCACCCCTGGCAGCCCGGGTGGACGAGTGGGGTCTCGTGAGAGTTTGTAGAGGCTATACCCACAAAAGCCCGAGAAAAGGAAAGGAAAAAGAAGGAGGAAGGTGACAATAAAAAATTTTTAAAAAAACTTTATACAAAGAAAGGAGGAAGAAACTTGTGTGGAAAGTTATGCATCCCATTTTCAGGATTGTCGCTAGCAAGTCCAAAGCAATTAGTATGTACACGCTAAAGGTCCTAACACAAAGATGAAACCAATCTTTTGGGTGTTTCAATTCAAAAACTCCATGCTCAACAAACATCCCGGTGCACAAGTGATTAGTTTACCTAACCGCTCACGATCAAAATCGGACTAGGGTCGGTTAAATCTAGTTATCTAGACAGTCAAGCTTGTTTTTATTGCCATTTAAATAAAAATATGTGCCACTTCCTTTATTTAGTGTCGCCTTTGGCATGGTGAGGGTCACAGGTCATTTAGGAAAAACTTCACATTTTATTCTTTTCCTTGGTTAGGTTGGATATAACTCTCCCAACTTATCCTAACTTATCCAAACCTAACACAATTCCCTAAAAAAGCATCCACTCTAAAAACACAATTCCCCAAAAAAATATCATAACTTATCCCAACCTAACCTAACCTAACTTATCCTAACTTATCTATCCAAACCTGAAAATAACCTAACCAAAGAACAGGGTCTCAACACTTTTGTTTCTTTCATTTTTCACTTTTTCCATTTTTTTTTCCTTTCTCTTTTTCTTTCTTTTTGCGTTGGCTTTTTCGAGATCGCTACATGACACCTAACGAGGTTTACTCTCGCAATCATGGTCCTTTCCGTACGTACAAGGTACTTAAGGGACAAGAACGTCGCACCGCTCACATTGACCATGTTAGTGATCCAACGATTTCTAATTTCTTTTTACCGGTTTTTCGGGAATTATTGTACAACCTAAGAGGGGTTACCCTCCAATAAGAGTTGCTTCATATGCACGAAGACTTAAGGGGTGAGAGTGTCGCGCCACTCATACCAACTCCATTCGTATTTCCAAATTTCAGTTATAAAAAAAACGAGCAAGAGCGTGCAAACCACTAAACCATCACTCCCTAGACAAAGTCTATCACGATCCCAACTAGAAGTGAAAAAAGGTGGGGAAGCTCATTTTACAATCAGAGAAGAAGCTAGTTAAATATTTTTCAAGGTAACAACTAAGCGAAAAGTTTTAGCGCACACATAACAAACGTTTTCAATTCACTAGCTAGACGTCCTAAAGAATGGGTTACCTAGTTATAAGCACATGCTACTCGTAAGGAAAAGCAAAACTCTTTTTGGGATTTTCACTATTTTTCTCATTTTTTGCTTTCTTTCTCAAATTCAGTAATAAAAGCAAAAACAATCTAATGCGTTAGAAAGCAAAGAAAACAACCTAATAATGAATTAAACTACCCAAAACAGGAATAAGCTTCCACCAACCCCCCCCTTCACCACCACCACCCTAACACACTTAAAACTTCAAAATATCCATGTACGAGGGTAGGAGTTTCAAGAGGAAAGAAAAGAGAAAACACAAACAAGCAAACACATATATACAATCACAATATCACAGAAAACACAAGGAATGGAGGTGACCCGAGCCTACACGGCTCCAACATCCATAATTCCCAACATAGGCACTCATAGGGGCACACCACTGAAAAGAAAATAAACAAGCACACAAAAAAATATACAAGCACATCAAAATAAAAGCGAAGGATTGGAACGAGCTTACCAAATGGGGTTCAAAATACGACCCGGTCTCAACTTGATTCCACGATCATCAAGAAAATAAAAAAGGTTAGGGGAAACAATGCATACCTAGTCTATATGCTCCTAATTTATATGCAAAACAAACAAAGGCAAAATGTTCCAGGGAACAAACAAAAATGAACCACATGCAAAAACTATGCACAAATGTACATCATCAGGGATATACCCTAATCTCTATCTCGATGTTGTTGAGGAGACAGTTGGGGGTGGGACCACACATCACAAGGTCCTATACTTAATGAAGTCGAGTATAGACCATCTCACCAACTACCAACCAAAGATTAGAATGCATCAAAAATATGGATGAGTTGGGGAGGGGACAACAACACCCTCGGAGCATTTACTATCACATTTAAGAATTGCTCCTCGTAGTTGAACAAATCATCAAATTTGATGTCTATCTTACCACCCCTAACTTCAGTCCATACGTAACCTTCACTGTACAATTTCTCCATCTTCCCTACAACAGTCTTCTTGTGTGGTTCTTCTTCTTCATCAACCACATATGCCAACTGTTACCTTGTTTCTACTCCTCATCTCCATCAGCTTCAACATTAGATTCATCATTTGAGTTCACCTCTGACTCATACTCTCTATCAGTATCTTCCCTACCTCATTAAACCCACCTTCCCTAGTCTCATCCTCAAAGAATATATCATTCTCTTGTATATTTGGCCTTGCAATATTTTGTATTTCCAAGGCATCTAGCCCAATAAACTCTTTGGATATGATGTTCAGCAATTCAGGATCTAGCTCCATTGCTTTCTTACCTTTGTCATTCTTCTCTTTAGAAGGAGTTTTTGAGGTTGTAGGGCTATCTGTTTCTGCTGCTTGTCTCGATGAACCAGCTTTCTTACCTTTGTCATTCTTCTTTTTGGAAGGAGTTTTTGAGGTTGTGGAGCTATCTATTTCTACTGCTTGTCTTGGTGAACCAGCTGACAGAGATCTTATCACTTGCCTCCCTAGGGTTCTAGTTGGTGAAACTGTGGTTTTGGTTAGTGTTTGAGGTGGAGGAGATACAACGCCATTAGATCTTGTCACTGGCCTCCCATGGATTCCAGCAGTTGAAGTTATGCTCTGACGGTCCTTCTTACTGCTTTTCCTTGGACATAGGGAGCTTACTGTGGGTCATTATTGCATTATAAACTTGTGACCCACCTTGTGGTTGCCTAGGCCCAATAGGTGATGACCCAAGCCCATTTTTTTTGGTAGCCTTGGCCTCTCTATGTAAGCTCCTTCTAATTGGTAGCTTAGAGGGCCTAGAACCAAACCTCTGCCCCATGCTTGCATTGATTGAAGGTGGCATCTTTGATGATGATGATGGTTTGGGGTTCGAAGGTTGGCTGCCAACCTTATTCTCCTGAGAATCAATGGGCGGTCTGTATTAGGTTGTTAGCTCATGCATTAGCTTGGTTGATTGTCATTTCAAAAATGATCTCATCAAGTGGTGAGACATCAAGGCTCTCCACAGTTTGCTGAAGCTTCCCCTTATCAGTCAGTTCAACAATTCAACAGGAAATGTATTCACACACCCCAAACTTGACCATGCCCCACAAATTTATTTCAGTCATAGTTACCTAAATCGGTGTACCCCCCTCGGATCCTCGTTTCCGAAACGACGATCCCAATCAACATTCGATCGTGCACCAGAACGGTGGGGATCGCGACTCAGATCGGTCGTGTTGGCCGACCCAAATTCTCACTAACATTGCCTTTTTCCCTCCTTTGAATGTTGGGCAGAATTTTGAAGTTGGAAACATGGATGGATTGTCGAAGAAGCTTCAAGTAACTTGGACATAAAGATTGAAAAGAAAGAGACGAGATGGGAGGAGGAAGAAAGAGCTTGATGTGATATCACTATTGATTGAAAAGAAAAGGGGGTGTCTACTAGCACCCTCTTTGAGAGAGACACAGGAAGGATGGTGAGGGAGAAAATGAAATGATGGGGAAGGGGGGAGGAAATGACACGTTGGGGTGTTGAAATGATGGGGGAGGGGGGATGGTGTTAGCAGACTTTGTTTTATCCAAAGTACTCTAGCACTATCTACTAGTAGAGTACTAGGGTCTAGGAAATAAAGATAATCATCATTGCTATTATTATTTGTATTTTTATTTGGACAGTAAAGTAACATCACTGTTTTTGTCAATAAAAATAATTACTTTAGCTTCAATTTTTTGCAAAGAAAACTATATCATACTAATACCTTATTTCCAGCCAAAAAAAAATAATTAAGACCTCATTTGAATATCATCAAAATTCAATCAAAGGACATTGTCTAATTTTATCTTTCAAAATAATTAAATGTCATGGCAACTTAAATTTTACATATCCTTAGTTTTTCTTACCTTATCATATCATAGCCAATATATTTTTGTATAATTTATATTATAAGTTTTTTATTTAACTTACAGAATTTATTTAAAAATAAAAAATAAATGGTATGAAATTTATCTACATTCACTATTTTACCTACTTTTCCTTAATGCTTACCAACAACAATAACAACAACAATCTCCCACGTAACAAGTACTCTAAATAACAGAGATATTTTTTTTAAACAAAAATTATAAAACAAGACTAGGAAAGAAAACATATCTCTTCTAACCCTGTGGTGTAGTAAGTTAGGTAAACTAGGGTAAGAAAAGTAGCGAAGATAGGTAAACATCACATCACTTATTTCTTTTTAATTTTTAAATAAATTATGTTAAATAAATTATGTGAATTGAATAAATATATAAAAAATTGTAAATATCTAAAATTATAAGGGAAATTGGATTCTAATAATACAAACTTTTGACCATATAAGACTTAATAATACGAACTTTCGATTTAGTGATAAATAATATGAACCTTGAACCCCTGTTGCCCCCAGTAACACGCCACCGAGTTAAGATTAACTTAACTCGGTGGCGATCCTAGCTGGCGGCGGAAGGATGAATTTAGTCAATTTTGACTTGCCACGTCAGCCACCTTCTCTCTCTCTCTCTCTCTCTCTATCTCTCTCTCTCTCTCTCCCCGTTATAGATTTCCAGCTCTCTTCTTCTTCCTCCCTCTTTCTCTCTCCTCTGTCTCTCTCTTTTTCTCTGCAACTTCACCTTCTTCTTCCTTCTTCTTCCATCATCACCCTCATCCATCTCCACCACTACACATACAAAGTCTCGTCCACCTCAATCGTCAGACCTTTCCAGACATGCACATTCCTGACATTCTTAAACCCACTGATACACATCAGGGCGACATGGGCCAGCCCCAACTCCTCGAGCCTGTCGATGACCCTGTTAGGGCGGGCCAATTAGGCAAGGCAGGTCGGGTCGGCGACGCAGGCCCGGCTAAGAAGGGGTCGAAGGGGGTCAAAAATCAAGATCCGAAGCAATTGCCAGATCTTCCCATCTGAATTTTCAATACCCGTTTACCTGTTTACTCACTGTTCGTTGGTCGCGCTTTTGTTATCTTCACCTTCAGTCCTTCACCGGTGAGGTGAGTTTAAACTGAAGAAGATAATCTTTCCACACACAACTCCGATTAATAATTTCACTCCATCAGATCTCCCACAAGCCTTCAGATCCTTCGCGCATTCCATTTCTCATTAATGCCTGTAAGTCTCTCTCTCTCAACCCCATGTACTTGTCTTCTGTGTCGTTCTTAGATCTCTAACCCTAATGCTAAGATTGCGAATTGGGCACCTATGTTAATCGATCATACCCCTGATTTAGCCTGGGATGATGAATGTGTTTGGGTGAATTTGTTGAAATAGGAGGGGAAATTGATGGAGGTAGAGCCACCCACCCCGATGAGGTACTTGATCGGAGCAGCAGTCATGATGATCGGAGTTGTATTGCCAGTTGGACGCAGCGGGTGTCGTCGTTGTAGAAGCGGATGCGGAGGGCGATGAAGTTGGAGTTGCCCTTTGGTGGGTTTTCTTGAAGGTGGATTTCAGCGTGGAAGGGGGACAGCACTGTCAGGACCCTTTTGGTAGGCGTCCGAGTCGGAGGAGTCGTAATTTTACTTCTACCTCCATTTTCTCTTCTGTAATTGGTGGGTTTCAAGCAACAAACCTTGCTGGATTTCTGGGTTTCTTCCTGGAGATGTGTAAAATTGAGTATTTATATACGACAACTGTTGTGTAAAATTAATCGTGCTGTTGTGTCAAACTCAAACCCGAGTTGTGGCGTCAAATTCGTAAAATTAATCGTCAATCAATCAGGAAAAGAAAGAATTGAATTTTCGTTTTGTATGGAATTATTAATGGGAGAAAAATTCCAACAATGGTGTTTTGGGGCGGATGGTGGTGGAAGTGAAGGTGGTTGGGTGGTTTTTTTGGTGGCTGTGATGGTGAGGTGTGGTGATAGTAATGGTGGTTTGAGTGTTTTGTAATGGTGGAGATGGATGAGGGTGATGATGGAAGAAGAAGGAAGAAGAAGGTGAAGTTGCAGAGAAAAAGAGAGAGACAGAGAAGAGAGAAAGAGGGAGGAAGAAGAAGAGAGTTGGAAATCTACAACGGGGGGAGAGAGAGAGAAAGAGAGAGAGAGAGAGAGAGAGAGAGAGAGAGGGTGGCTGACGTGGCAAGTCAAAATTGACTAAATTCATCCCTCCGCCGCCAGCTAGGATCGCCACCGAGTTAAGTTAATCTTAACTCGGTGGCGTGTTACTGGGGGAAACAAGGGGTCAAAGTTCATATTATTCATCACTAAATCGAAAGTTCGTATTATTAAGTCTTATATGGCCAAAATTACGTAGTATTAGAATCCAATTTCCCAAATTATAATCATATTCTTTTGGATGATAAGTGAAGGTAAAGTATACTTAAACCCTAACCTACCAATCTACTTTCGACAGAACATATCACCTATCTCAAAAAGATTTATCCAACTTAACAACATTTGAACCTTAACTATTTTTAAGTTTTATAAAAATTTAATAATGTTAGAAACATCATTTTAAATACAAATATCACAAAAAAATAAATTTATTAAAACAAGTTCAAAAAATAAACAGATAAAATTGGTCAAAGAGCCTATCAAATTTGTGGGTTAGGTAAGTTAGGATAAAAATTAAATTTTAGTAAATTTTGATAAGTTTCGGTAAATTTAGATAAGGCGTAAATTTTAATGAAATATATTTAATTAGGTAAATTTAAGTTCGTACAACTTTAGATAAACATAAGTAAACTTTTTACATCTATAATTTATCTAACGAATTGACAGACCCTAGCTCTAAACATATTTACCCCGTTTTTTTTATGCGGTGAGATAGTTTGCGGTTCAACACCCCATCGCAAATTTCCATTTCCCATCACAACTCACCATAACTTTTCATTTCCCTTTTAATTACATGGCTGAATCCACTTTAATCGTTCAAAACATTTAAGTGTTGTCAAGATTAAATGAAGGGTGTTGTCAATTATTACACCTATCTAAAATTCTAAATCATTTCACATATTATGTAATCATACCTCTCAAAATAATTTAAATTATACACTTTATCATGGTGGACCTACCTAAATTCAAAACATATAATTCGGATAAGGTTAATTTATCAAATTGATGACTTCTTATCACAAATTAATAACTTGTATGTACTGATTTTTTTTTAAAAAAAAAATGCATAATGAATTTTGTAATAAATATTGATAAATTTATTTTCAAAATTTTGAAAGTACATCAAGAAATACGATATAAGAGCTCCCAATATTGTTAAGAAGTAGCATTGGATAACAAAGTACTATATCATTATAACTATGTTATAAAATATTATATTAATAAAAAATGATTACTTTGTTGATAATAAAATCCAAAAGTTTTCTAGGTTTTTTCAAGAGATAAAGAACATTCAAAGGTAACTTGACAATTAAATCATTTTATAATTTAAATATTATCTTAATTAAGAAAAATTGCTTTATAAATTACTTTGTTAATTTTGAGTAAATACTTATAAGATTATCATATTGAAGGTGATCAAACAAGTAAGGGAGTGTTTGGTAGGAACCCCAGGAAAATTTTTTTCGGGGAAAGTTTCTTATGGGAAGTTTTCCATGGGAAATATTTCCCTTAGTTCCCCCCCCCCCAAGGGAAATTTTCCTTAGGAAAATAGAGAAAATGGTGAGCCCATCGTGAAACTTTCCCGAGGTCAACCCGCATCCAAACATGGGGAAAATAAGTCAACCCGAGAAAATTGACCATTTCCCCGGGGCTATTGACCAAATCGACCATTTCCCCGGGGTTATTGACCAACCAAACGCACCCTAAATGATCAAGTAGCAATATCAAATAAAACAGCCACTAGATCAACCCATACATATGAAACAACTAAAATGCTTGATTATCAAACAATAGATCAAACAACAAAAATAATCAAACGGTATGAGATTAAACAACTAGACATTCAAGAAATCAAACTGAACAAGATTAAATAAAATAACTAGGTGATTAAACAGTACAAGATCAAATAGCTAGATGATCGAGTAGTACAAGATCAAAAAATTAGGTGATCAAAAAGTAGATAATCAATGACTATGATATCAAACCACTACAAGATCAAACTACTAAACGATTAAACAATACTAAATCAAACAACTATATGATCAAATGATCAAAAAAATTAATGATCTTCTAGTAGATAATCAAACAATATATGATCAAACAACTAGATGATCAAATAATACAAGATCAAATAACTAGATGATCAAATAGTGCAAGATCAAATATCTAAGCAATCAGACAGTAGATGATCTAATAATGGATGATTAATGAATACAAGGTCAAACAATTAATGATCAAATATCATATGATCAAATAATGCAAGGTCAAACAAACAGAAGATAAGATGATCAAATAATACAAGATGAAATAACTATCTGATCAGATATCAAGGCAATCAAACAGTAGATGATCAAATAGCAGATGATAAAACAGTAGAAGGTCAAGCAAGTATGATTGAATAGCATATGATCAAACAATACAAGATCAAACAACCAGATGATTAGACAATATTAGATCAAAAAAATATACAACCGAATAGTATTTGATGAAAAAAATATAATAATTAAGATTGGTGGATAAATGGTAAATAGGTAGAAAATGGTTAGTAAATTACGAGTATGTAGTAATTGAGTTTTTGTTAACCATATACTTACATTTATTACAACTCATCCACAATTACCAAAAGTTACCAAAAATTTCAAAACAATTATCAAAATTTACTCAAAATTGCTAAAACTTATTTACCTTACCTTACCTCATCCATTAATCTTACAGGCCCTAATGATTAAACCCTAAACCCATAAACCCTAAATATTTATAAAATTGTGCTAAAAATAAACTCCTAAAAAAATTGCATGAAAAGTGTATTATTATACAAATAAATATTTTTTAATATCAAAATTGACTAAATTAATTTTTTTGAAAATAAAATTTATTATTTCAATTCATGAGTAACATTATTCACTGGAAAAGAAAACCACTTAATTATTTCAACTCATTGGTAAAATTTATTATTACAACTCATTATTTACAATTTATAATTAACTAAAATTACAAAACGATATTATTTTCATGGAAAAGGAAAATGAAAAGAAATGAGAGATGACATGACCCATGCTTTTCCCGTTGCATTATTCACAGATGAACCACGTACGTTAGACTACACTTCTCAATAGACCAAACTTATTATATAACCATTTTACTTTCACACCACTATACCTCATCCACAATTCATCATCTTTTTCACATCATCCAGTTCCAGTCTGCTCCTCTCATCTTCTTTACATCTCTTCCTCCATTATAATACTCTATTCCTAAAAATTACAGCAGCTCCGATTTTACTTCCCTCTGCCCCTAATCACTTGTAAGTTTTATTCTTTACAACTTCATTTTCAAATGCTTTTATTTCTACCATCAAAATATTAAACTCACTCTTTAGTGTTTTCTTTGGGTAATTTAACAGCTACAGAAGCAAGCAACGCAACAATGGTGTTTGGGAAGAGGAAAAGAGATGCCCAAGCATCCCAACAAAATTATGAGGCATGGGATAATGATGAACAAAATAGTGACCCAAGTGACGATGAAGCTACTACTGAGGAGGCATTTGTTGAACAATCCAATCCTTCAAATTCATCCACTCAACCCAAAAGAAAAAAGGCAGATTCTGGTATGAAACCTTTACTAGAGGAAATTATTGTTCTTATTAGTTCAGATTCTAAGAATCGTGGGGGATCTAAATCCTGGATGTGCAAACATTATCAGGAAAAATTTAAAAGCTCATATACTAGAATTCACCACCACTTTTTTGGGTACCCTCCTGGAAAAAAAATCTCAGATTAAGAGATGTAAGGAGTTGTTGAGAAACCGTGATGTCCTTGAAAAAATTAGACAGAGAGTTGAGATTGTTGAAAAACAGGGTGCATGTTCATCTTTGAAAAGCTCTTTGCTAGTGAAAAAAATACACTAGTTGTCAAAAATCATATTGAATCTGTATTTAGCATGATGGATAAAGACATGGTTGATTTGAAGGTAATCAGGCGATTGTGTGCTAATGGCATCCCATTTAATGTTTTAAGAAATCCTCAATTCATAGAAATGTTATAAGCCTCCTTCTTATGAAAACTTGAAAAGGCTAGGACATCCCTACTAGATGAATGTAAAAGGAATGTCGAGAAAGACTTAATTTCAGTCAAGGAAACTTGGTACTCACATAGTGTCTCAATTGTGTCTGGCGGGTGGATGAATGCAAAACACAATCCTCTGATTAATGTATTAGCTGTGAACAGTCGGGGTGCCACCTTTTTATATGCTGATGACTTTTCTGGGATTGAAAAAACTGGTCCTGAAATTTTTCAATGCCTCTTAAAGGCCATAGAAGAGATTGGACCTTCACATGTTTTACAAGTTGTTACTGACAATGCAAGAAATTGTGTAGCTGCAGGAAAGAAAATTGAAAAGAAGCACAAGCATGTATTTCGGTCTTCTTGTGTGGTTCACACTCTAAATTTGATCTTCGAGGACTTTTCCAATGCATTCCCTTGGTTAAATACACAAGGGAAAAATATTGTCAAGTATTTTCTCAAGCATACTCATGCTTTATCCGTGTTTAGGGACTCTTCAAGATTGGATTTGTTGTGAAGTTGCTAAAACAAGGTTTGCCTCTCACTACATTCTGTTAAGATTGTTTGATTGTAGGGAAGAGCTCACTAAATTGTTTGTCTTCCAAAATGGAAGGAAGTGATTTGTAGTAAAGATGCTCACAGTAAGGAGATGGGTATTGCAATAGCTACTTGTTAGATTCGGGAGTTTTATTAAGGGTAATTACCCCGATTAAGGCTCTAATATGGGCTAGTTACTTATTTACAGGACTAATAATTAATTTTCTGTTTTATGTGGTTATATTTATATTTACTCATTTATTCGAATTAGAATTTTATTGGAGGAGTCGACTTATTAATTGGTGGACTTGTTATATTATTTGGTAATTGGGTTATAGATTTAAAAAGGAAGGAAATAAGAGAAAGTAGGAGATCTTTATCATTTTTGGTGAGGGATTTTCACAAATAAAGAATTATGGAAGAAAAAGGAGATTGAGAATTAGCAATTATTTGGGGTGGGATAAAATTGATGGGGAAAAAGGGGATTAACTTCCCTCCCTCTTATTTTGGTGTTTTGTCGGCAAAAATGAAGAAGGGGGCTAAGCCCCTTTTGCTGCTCAACAAAAACTCACGCACTACCAGAGAGAGAGAGAGAGAGAAAGAGAGAGAGAGAGAGAGTGAGTGAGAAGGCAGCGACGGTCGGTGGCGGTGCGGTATCGGCGGTTCTTTCTTGCGATCGGTAGGCCACGAGAAAGAGGGGCGGGGAGGTGGCTTGGATTTTGGTGGCTCTTCCCTTATATCGACGGATAGAGAGAGGTCCAGGTGGGGTAGGGGTGGCTTTTGGGGCGGTTTCCGGGCATAGCGGCGGAGGTCGCAGTGGCCCGGCGCGAGATAGAGGAGAAGCTGGGGAGGTTCGAGCAAGGTTTCTGGACGGTTTATCGGGCTGCCCCAAATTGAGACCTTAAGCTGCAAATTGGGAATCAAGGTGGGTAATCTCTGTCCCCTCTTATAACTATTAAGTTTCAGGTTTAATTAGCAAATTTCGAATACTGAATTTATGCCTGAATTATTAATTGTATTGGAGTGGTTGGATTGAATTATGTAACCAAGTTGGAAGTTGGATGGTACTTGGGTTGAACATTGAGTGTCGAGGTTTATTTGGGTTGGTGTATGTGAGGAGGAAGCCCGGGTTGAATTGTGAAATTAGAATACTTTGGGTTGAACGATGAAAAGAAATGGATTATTGATTGATTGTGCTGAGAACTGTTCTTATTGTGATGGATGCGTAGTTTTACATCTGAATATGTCGTTAGTATATTCAACGGTTTGAGTTAAGTTTAGAATGAATATTGATTTGGTCGATTATCAGTATAATGTGCATAAAGGAGCTTCCTACGACTTATATGTGTTTAATTTGGTTATTTAAGAGTAAGGTATGCATAAATGAAACTTGGAGGAATTATTTGACTAAGGAATGAAACTTTTATATCTCAAAGATATGTCGTAATTAGGTCTTTTGAGTTCTAATATAGTGTGATTCGAATTTATACTAATTGCTAGCCTTTGTATGTGAATTTAAGTACCCGTGTGCATACTTTTCCAATTATTTGAAGTTTATGCGAACTTGAAAGGTATTCTATGCTCTTAATTGAAAAGAAGGTATTCCAAATGATTTCTAAGGGTATTTTGATCGACACTGGTTTTTTTCAAGATGCTAAGAAGTATTGAATGCATTTTTGATATTTAACAAGACTTACTTGATACTTATGTATATTTTAAGTTGGTTATATGATTTCTATGTGGTAGTTGATTATTTTAGAGGTTTATGAATTTATTTATGGGGGATTTGGTTTCTTGAATGGGAAAAGAGTCGGAAAATGTTCTATTGAGCTATTTTGATTTAAATGAATGGTAAATTCCTATTTTATGTATATATGAGATTTTAGAAAGCGGGTTTGGATGAGAAGTGTATGGTATGGAAATTTTATGCGATCTATGAGTATTGAAATGGTTTTCGGGCTAGGTGTATTGCACTAGGTACTGTGGATTAATTGGAAAGTCGGGGTTACCACCTGCAAAGGGGAACCGGCCCCGACTGGAAAGTGCTGAAAGTACCCTACCCCCATGGTATTGATATTTTCGTACAATGAAAAGAAGTAAGGATTATATTAAACAGTTGGTTTATTGGAAACGGTTATATATTATGGTTATGGAAAGGTGGAAAAGGCAATTTGGGTAACTTTCAATATCTGTTTCAAAGTGCGTGAGTTATTCTTCAAATGTTAAAAGTGTTATATTCTCATTTAGAATGGCTTTGAAAGGTATTAAAGTATGAATGGTATTCTACCTGAGAATTTTTAAGTTTATAAATTTTCTAAATTTATGATTTATGTTTAATATATCTAAAATAAGTTTCAAAAGGTCTTGTGGTTTACATAAATAACTTACTTTGTTATTATTGATTTGTATGCGTGATATTTAAAGCTCTTTGTGTGTGTCTTTTAATTAGATTGATGCATTGCATGTGAATCCTGTCTTAATTGTTTACTTTAGAGGTTAAATGGAATGTACGAGTCACTTGAGAGATTCCTATGTTAGTAGAGGATGTGTATTGAGTTGGTTGCGACCTACTAGAACACTAGAGTACTTGATATGCTTCTTTGATGGCTTCCTGACTGTTATCATGACCAAAAAGGTTATTCCGTCCCCCTGTAGTTGATTTGGAAGAAATGAGATTGTTAGTTACCTCAAATGGGACATTTAGGTGCTTGAATGGAAACCTTACACCTAGTTTCCTACTTGATGAATTATGAAGTGACCAAGAGATGCGTTTATGTTTTAATGGTACTTTTGTGAATGCAGAACTAGGAGGACTCATATTCTTAGGTTGCTTGAATCTCAATGGTTGTTCCAGGGTACAAGTTACCCATTGTTCTATGATTTGCTCATACCCCTCTCTCCCTTCCCCTTACAGGTCAACATGAAGATGAGAAGTGTTCGATCTCGTTCCGAGCCGAATTTTATCTCTTTTATAGGGTATTTTGCTTGTGCTAGCCCCGGTGTTATATATTAGATATAATGATTTCGTGTTTTGTAGGAAAATAAGGAGTTAGAAGGAAATCGGGATTAATTGAAGGTTTTCAGGGAATCCCGAGCGATTTCCCGAGCCAACCTGAGTCAACCCGAGACCCGATTCAGAGGAGGTCATACCCATGAATGCTCTCTGCCACACCAACACAACAGTTCAAGGGACGGAAACAGCTGGAGGTCGCGCCCGCTACTAGCCACTGAGAGACGAAAGGGCCAGCGGACAGAGGCTGCTCGCGACCGTGAATGAAACTCTCGCGCCCGTGACATAAGGTGATCGCGCCCGCGATCATTTGGATAGTGCCCGCGAAGTATGCTAAGCCAGCGACGGATGACGACAGCCAGTGGGACGTCACGCCCGTGACGTTTGGTGACTCGCCCGCGACTGTCGGAGCTGCGGAAACCGGCTACGCATGCTGTGATTTAATCCTAGGGTTTAGGGGTTGTAATTTCCTTCTTCTATAAATACCCCAATGTAATTCAGCATCTTTAGCTTATCTTTTATCAATTTTTTTAGTAGATTAGGAGTAGGATTAGAGTAGATTTAATTGTTTTCCTTTAATTGCTTTCTTTAATCTTTCTTCAAGCTTTCACTTGTTCTTCAAGCTTTCTTTGATTTCTTGCAATTGTATTCAAACTTTCTCAAGCTTTCTCAATTCAAGCAAGTTTCCATTGAAGTTTTTACAAGCTCTCTCTCTCTCTCTCTCTCTCTCTTTCTCTCTCTCTCTCTCTCTAATCTCCATTGATGTTTGATTTCAAAGCTTTCTAGGGTTAATCTCACTACAAATCCACTTTTAGTGGGGAGGAGGGTCAAGGGTTACCAATTCTACTTTCTAGTGAGAATTTGAGGATCCTTGGTAATCCAATCCACAATTTCTTGTTTGTTCGGAAGAAATTCAAGTGAAGATTTAGTGCTTTGGTCATCAAAGGTATAATCTCTTGTTCCTAATTTCATTACTAGTTGTAGCTTTATTGTTTTCCTATTTCTTGCTTTAATTGCTTATTTGATTTGATGCTTAATTGCTTTCTTGATAATCCATGTTTAGGTTAGTTTTATTGCTTTCCTTTACATAATTTACCGCTTTCCGCAATTGAAAAACCCCAAACACAAACTGATTACCTTAATCAAGCCTAACACCCATCCTCGTGGACTGACAACCCAATTAAAAACCACAAAAATTACAACCGAACAATGGCGCCATTGCCAAGGATGGCGTTATTTGGTAGAGGTTATTGGTTTGTGTGTACGTAGTTTATTACTTTCTTGATTATGCTAGAAAAATGTAGCACAAAAATTTGAATATCGAAAAAAAAAGAAAAAAATATATATATATAGAAAAAAAAAAAAGAAAAAGAAAAAAATAGAGAAGTATGGCTAGTCCCCAATTTCCCCAATTTGAGCATGAAATATTTTGGAGGTATTTTGCTAGATTACATGACTATCGTGCTCAATGTGAAATGTATGGTATCTTCTATGGTACATTGGATATGTTGGGAATTATTATTGAGGGTGTGAATTATGAGACCCGAAACCTCTTAGAATATTGCCGGGTTTCTAGTTTAGGAGAAGAAAAAGCATGGGAATTACTTGAATGGTTGTTTAGGGATTCTTATGAATTTGAGCAACAAAGTGTTAGTCCTAGCTTCCAAATTCCTTATGCACCACCCTCTAGGACCGAACCTGAACAATCATGTGAATACCCCGTGTACGTTGATGATCAATTTTATGGTGGGGGTTATGTGGAAAATTGTTATGATCTTTCCCAAACTGTTATGGTTGAGTCTCATCCTTTGTGCGTGCATTGTGAAGCTCCATATCATGCTTCGAATCTTGTGTGGATGTTAAACTAGATAAAATTTGTGTTGGAATAGATGGTTTACAAGACGTGGTGCATGAGAAATTGAATGAATGCAGGCAAGAATTTGAACAAGTGCTTAAAACTAGGGTACAAACTTATCTTGCATAATTGGTTGATTCGAATGTTGAAGTAGGTCATTCATCATCTTTGAGCCCTGAAATGCATGTTGATTCTTCTGTGTATGATGAGTATGATGACTACTATAACAGGCCATGCCTTGGACTACTTAGCGATTCCTTAGCTCTAGCTGCACCTAGTGAGCATGAGGAACATGATGATTTTGTGTGTGATGATGTAGAACTTGTTGAAAACATACTAGATGATGAACCATTATCCACATCATTGTCCATGCTTTTGTGTGAAGAGAAAGTTGAGTTTGATGAATGTCGTGATACTTGTGATGCAATTGAGTATGATCTTATTGAGAGTGAAATTGAATATGTTGTGATTGAATGTGTGCTTGATACCGATTTGTTCACTTTCATTGAGAATCATTGCATTAGTGAGGCATTAGCTACCCTTGCATGTGAGTCCATTGATGTGCATTCTTGTGATGATGAGCATAATTCTTTGGGGATTGATCATGATTGTTTAAACTTGGTTTGTGACAATGATGTTGTTGATGATGATATGCTTTATGAGTCATTCACGATGAGTTGACTCGGAGCCTCTCACTTTCACTTTTGATGTTGTATTGAATGATGAACCTTTGTCTTCTTGTACTGATAGTTCTTCTTGTGAGTCTGATATTGATGAAGATGAAGATGTGCCTGTTTGTGATATTGGGAGTGTTATGATGTGGTCTAACCCTGCTTTTTCCTTATCACCCATTGATGATTATGATGATTATTTGGATGAAAGTTGTGATTTGGAATTGGTGTTTGATGAAAATTGCATGGATATTGAGTGTGAATCATTGTTGGCATCCAAATCTTTGCATGAGCATGTTCAGGATTGTGTTGTATTGCCTCCATCCGTTGATTTGTATACCCGATCTCCATTTACAAGTCAATGGGAGGAATCATTTGTCATGTCTCCTTTTAAGGTGCCTAGGAAAGTTGTGTACATTCCTGCATTCCATCATTTCTATGACTTTTCTAAGGCATTTGATAAACTGTTAAGAGCATTAATGTTCGTTGATGTGCTTTTGAGATTGTGCTCTTACCACCACCATTCTGAGATGCATGAGAGAATGCATGACTTGTTACTACGGGCATTGACTGGTTCTGACTTGGTGCCCGGTATCTTGAGGTGAGAAGGAGTGAATTTCTTGATAAGACACCTTCCAGGTACTATCCTTTCTCACCTTTTCTTGTACAATTAGTGAGTTGTCTTTCTTTTCTTCTTTTTTTTCTTTTTGTGTGTATCTTTTTCTTTTGGGATGCTTGCTTACCTACTTCTGTTTACTTTGAGGATATGGCAACCTCTTTGTGTGGGAGTGGGAGGTAGTATGCATTCCGGTTTTTGAGTTTAAGAAAAGAAAAAAAAAGAGTGAGAGTCGTTTTGTAAATATTTTAGTTTGTTTTCTTAGTTCTTTAGTCCTTAGTGTCTTGTATAGTTTTATTTTTCTTTTTGATCTTGCATGTGAACCATCACACGTAGTATGCTTTCCTTGTTTACTTCTAACCTATGGTGTGATGTTCGTTGGATCGCGAATTAGGTATGCGTTAATTAAAGACCTTGAGGTAACTTCTTTCTACCCTCTCTTTATCTGTATATTTCTTGATCCATGTTTCATGCTTGATTTTTCCTTTTGGGTGGCGAACCCCTTGAGTGTGAATGTTGGGATTATTTTGTTGTTGGAGTCGTGTGGGCTCGGGTCGCCACCATTTTGTTTGCTACATGTTTGTGTGTTTGTAGGTTTTCTACCTTACTTGTGACACCCTTCTTCTCACAATAGGGACATTGTGAAGCTTTGTGTGGGAGTGGGGGGGTGATACTTTCATTGTTCATGGGTAGATCACCTAGTTTTGAGTCTTTGATTTTGTTTTTCGTAGTTTTTGTCTAAAATCTGAAAAATCTTTGTGTGACAAAGGAGAAAAAAGGGAGTGAAAAACCTTTTTCAGTTTTCGTTTGCTTTTGTTTTTGCTTCGTTTCTTGGATAGTGTTGTCAATGTTGGGAAGACTTTCTTAATCTTCTTGAAAGAAGCCGGTTTGAGCATTTTCGACCCTAGCTTAGGCGTTGTCATGACTCATCTATCTAGATTTTCTTCACTGAATGCCTAGCGAGATCTCTGTTTTATTTCACGTTCTGGTTGAAACTGTGAGACTCTAGTTGGCCACATCCGAGCTTGTTGAAAAAGTGAAAGCAAATTAAATCAATTAAATCTGACATGTAGTGAGTTAGTCTACCTACATGGGACCGATATTAGCGGTGTGGCGCTATTACCCCTTAAGCACTTCATTTTCGTAACGATGAGGCGTATGGAAAAGACCGTGTTGGGAGGGTAAACCCCGTTATGGGCCGTTCAACTCCCGAAAAAGCTAACGTCAATCTCGTTGAGCTTTCTCAAGCCAACGCTAATCAATTAATCGTTAATAAAAATCACACCTTGCATTTCCTGCGGCCCTCAACAAGCCAAGGGCGACATAAACAAGGGAAAGACATCGTTTAATAAAATCCTTTTCGCTTTGATTCGAGCTCGGATGTGAGTTTTTCTTGGGAATCGATCGGAATCACTCGGAACCCACTAAGCACTTGTGCACATGGGATTTAGCTTTTCATGAGATGTTGGGAGTCGAAAATCTCTAAGATTGACAATAGCTTGAGTTAGGTGTTTTCGTGGTGCTCACAACGGTTCCTTTTGAAGGATTAGTATCGTTTTCTTGATTGCGATAACATGATTCCTTGAAGCAAATTGTTTTCTCTTTTCTTTTTCGTTTCCTTGTTTTGTTTTTCACTTTTCCTTTCTCCTTTTCTTTGGCTTTTGTGGGTAAAGCTTCTATAAACCCTCACAAGACCTTCCTCGTCCACTTGGGCTGCCAAGGGGTTTAAAGGGCTTGATGCATGTGCTAAATGCATCCGCGATTCCTGCGAAAGTGAGTTAGGGTTTTAGTTTCTTTTTCTGTTTTTATCTTTGTTTTTAGTTTGCTCGGGGCGAGCAAACCCTTGTGTGAGAGTGTTGTTCGGTCTCGTTCCGAGCCGAATTTTATCTCTTTTATAGGGTATTTTGCTTGTTTTAGCCCCGGTATTATATATTAGATATAATGATTTCGTGTTTTGTAGGAAAATAAGGAGTTAGAAGGAAATCGGGCTTAATTGAAGGTTTTCAAGGAATCCCAAGCGATTTCCCGAGCCAACCCAAGTCAACCCGAGACCCGAGTCAGAGGAGGTCACACCCGTGAATGCTCTCTACCGCACCAACACAACAGTTCAAGAGACGGAAACAGCTGGAGGTCGCGCCTGCGACTAGCCACTGAGAGAAGAAAGGGCCAGCGGACAGAGGCTGGTCGCGACCGTGAATGAAACTCTCGCGCCCGTGACATAAGGTGATCGCGCCCGCGATCATTTGGATAGCGCCCGCGATGTATGCTACGCCAGCGAAGGGTGACGACGGCCAGTGGGACGTCACGCCCGTGACGCTGGGTGACTCGCCCGCGACTGTTGGAGCTGCGGAAACCTGTTGCGCGTGCTGTGATTTAATCATAGGGTTTAGGGGTTGTAATTTCCTTCTTCTATAAATACCCCAATGTAATTCAGCATCTTTAGCTTATCTTTTATCAAGTTTTTTTAGTAGATTAGGAGTAGGATTAGAGTAGATTTAATTGCTTTCCTTTAATTGATTTCTTTAATCTTTCTTCAAGCTTTCACTTGTTCTTCAAGCTTTCTTTGATTTCTTGCAATTGTATTCAAACTTTCTCAAGCTTTCTCAATTCAAGCAAGTTTCCATTGAAGTTTTTACAAACTTTCTCTCTCTCTCTCTCTCTCTCTCTCTCTCTCTAATCTCCATTGATGTTTGATTTCAAAGCTTTCTAGGGTTAATCTCACCACAAATCCACTTTTAGTGGGGAGGAGGGTCAAGGGTTACCAATTCTACTTTCTAGTGAAAAATTGGGGATCCTTGGTAATCCAATCCACAATTTCTTGTTTGTTCGGAAGAAATTCAAGTGAAGAATTAGTGCTTTGGTCATCAAAGGTATAATCTCTTGTTCCTAATTTCATTACTAGTTGTAGCTTTATTGCTTTCCTATTTCTTGCTTTAATTGCTTATTTGATTTGATGCTTAATTTCTTTCTTGATAATCCATGTTTAGGTTAGTTTTATTGCTTTCCTTTACATAATTTACCGCTTTCCGCAATTGAAAAACCCCAAACACAACTTGATTACCTTAATCAAGCCTAACACCCATCCTCGTGGACCGACTACCCTACTAAAAACCACAAAAATTACAATCGAACAAGAAGCTGACCGGTTATTTAGAGATCAAGTATTTCGAGTTGTATATGTATAGGAAGTAATTGTCTTGTAATTTGAATCCTATTGTAAATATATTTGGAATGCTTGGGATTGTTGATACATTTAGTTTGTACTCCGAGCGTGTGGCTCGTGATATACTCCGGCATGTGGCCGTTGAGGTTGTTTTTAGTTTATTTTATTATTATAGGGATGTAAGGGTTTAAGCTTGGGAAACGTCCATATTAAAGAGGGAATTCTGCCGGATTTTCCTCAGAAATTTTTGGAAATTAGTTTCTAAGTTCTCCTTTTTACCTTTCTCAACCTTAATTAGGTTGAGATTGACCTTAACAGCCCCTATTAGGGAGTGGGCTGTTACACTACTACCATCAAGAATGATGACTTTTGGGATGAAGTTGAAAATGTCATTAAAGCTACGAAACCAGTGTACCTTATGGTAAAGTTCAGTGATGGTGAAAGTCCTAAAATGGGAGAGGTGTATGAGAAAATGTACAACATGCTAGGTGAGCTCAAGGATTTTATGAAAGATAACAAGTCTAATGCTTCTTTTTGTCAAATGCAACAAATTGTGCAGGATAGATAGGAGAAGATGAACACTCCATTACATTGTCTTCGGTTTGCATTGAACCCCAGATTTTATGATGCTTGTTACCTGTCTAGTAAGACTCCTGGTGGAACGCAAAGAAAGGCTTCAAATTTGGATAAGGAAGTTATCACGGGGGTGATGCAATCTTTCAAGAAGATAGCTGAAAATGTGGAAGAGGAAAAGCTTCTAAGGGAGCAATATGCAATTTTTCGTATGAAGAAAGGTTTGTATGTCATGCTCACCGCTCAAGAAGATGTTGTTTTCATGGATCCGATCGATTGGTGGTCAACTTATGGTGCTTGAGACTCCTGAGTTAGCTGAAGTTGCAAAGAAGGTCTTATCTCAACCGATTAGTAGTTCATCGGTTGAAAGAAACTGGAGCACATATTCCTATATTCATAGTGTTAAAAGGAATCGGTTGAATTGCACTAGAGCAGATAAATTAGTGTACATCCACTCCAATATTCGACTCTTATCTCGTTTCAGCAAAAGCTACACTGATAGGCCTGAAAGATTCTGGGACATTGACCCTGAAAACACTCTTTTGGAAGATTCAACACTGAAGTTACAAGATATGAGGGCTGGAAATACTGATGAAGAACAGCAGCAACCCCACAGACTGCCACTGGGCAAAGGAGATAAGTTTTATGTATTGTTTTTCTATTTTACCCTCCCTTTTATTACTTATTTTGGTTTTGCTAGTATGGAAAGTATGGAGGATGTTTAACTGTTCAGTGCTTCCCCCTCCCCCCCCCCCCCCCTGTAATATGGAGAATGTATTAGTGTTCATTGCTTCGCCCTCCCTTTTGTAATCTCCCCTCCATCTGGTTAGGAAAAGATTTTTAGGACTTTAGGTAGGAGAAAGCACTGAATATGCAGGGGAAATGTATTGTCTTTTGAGAAAGATGAATGAAATGCATTTTTTTTAATATTTGCCGAACAGAAGCAAATTCTGTAATTAGAGAAGTTTTTATTTATCCATCCAAATACCGTTCCTACTGAACATACCCCCACCGATCCGGGATTCTAAAATTTACCGATTTCGATCCTCGACCCCTACCGATCCCCGACTCTGGCAACTATGATTTCAGTCAATATTAGTGATCAAAGGTAGCTTCTTATTCTCCTTCCCATATAAATCCCAATTCAAACCAGCTGACCTAAAAAAACTTCTCAAAATCTTGTATAAACTTTGCCTAATGCCAATGAACAACTCTTTGTGGTTGTGCGTATCTAAGTCCTTTTCTGGGATGTAAAATTTGCTTATTGTCGAATCGAACAATAAATGTCTTCTTCTCATCAGCCTATAAATCACAATCACACCACAAACGCGTCTCAACACACAGTCCAGCACAATTGAACCTCTAAATACAACTAATATTCTGTTTTTTACAATTCACAACCCTTAACCCCGAATGCACATATCACAGCCAAATTAAATCCTAAACATCACACAACCATAAACATTAAGATGAACAACAACAAACTCTAAACTATCGCAACCAAATTAAACCCTAAAGACATTTTAAAAATAAAAAAATAAAAAAATAAAAAAAACTCAATTTCCATAGAAATCAAACACATTTCACTTACCATTGTAGGCTCAGTTTCAACAAACCCAAAAACTACAACCCGATGTCAACCACAATTCCAACCTGCAAGCACAACCACCGACCAACAAACAACACGCCCCACTGATCACATGCCCCACTAATCTTCCCTCCCTGAGTCGACAAACTGGGTTGAGAGAATGAAGTTTGAGAGTTGAGTAGTTGGAATTGAGGAGCACACACTGTTGGCATACATTTCGTGCAGGTAAACACAAGGGCAACTTTATCCTTTCATCCAACTCATGAAGGGTTTTCTCATCTTTTCCAAACTTTCGAAGACTTATGGCCTGAAAATCACCCAATAATCAGTTCTTTGAAGATTTTTCGAGTATAATAAAAAAAAGTGGTCCCTTTCTAGTCAATTTTTAGAAATATAAGGCACCTTCAAACAATTTTTTGTTCAATGTTCCCAAAAAAACTTTGCAAACCAATTTGATGAAATTTTTTGATGGGGTTCAATGATAATTTCCAAAAAAACACAATAAACTCCTCTCTATCTATGCGTAAATATGATGAGCTCAATAAATGACCACTCACAATGGAATTGTATGAGATCATTTCCATAAAACTATATTCACGTGTGTATTTTGTCCAATCAAAGTTTAAAAACTTAAGACAAATTCATACATGAAAATGTGCATAACTTTATTTCAAAATCAGAGTTTCTTTGACATTTAATACAATAAAACTCCAACCGGCTATACATTTATTTACAAATTACAAAATAAAAGGCAGTCTAACAGAGTCGCGCTAAATTATCCAATCAATGATCCCTAAAAAGTCACCTATAAAATATAAATAATGAAATATATTTGTCACTTTAACCGAACTCAATAGGAGTGCTCTCTCACTGTTGCATTCAATTTTCTAACTCAAGCTCCTTTGGAATCCACCTAAGTCTTCATGGCAGGAATTCCATACCCCATACATATGATATGCACACCAACTTAACAGATTCCAAGCTTTCTTGAACAACCTCTTCATAAATATAAGAGGATTCAAGTCCCTGAAATTTCAAGGTAATTACATTCATTAACTATTTAAAACAAACTAATTATTGAATACTCCACGCAGACAGAAACAAATGACAGCAACAACACATACTATACATTGCCCTAAGATATCATAATATTCAGAACCACGTCAAGATATTATAACATCAATCAATACTTGAAGGTAAGACCACACGCTAAAAGAAGGCACCATTAACTATTATGAAGGATTGGAGGGGAAAGGGCATTGCAACCTTCCTCCCCTTGAAGCCGCTGCCACCACATTTTTGTCCATGCAAACTATCAGAAGATGACGCAGCTGCAGTGAATTATTCTATTTCAGCTTTTGTCAATGCCTTGCATTTGATGAACTTGCATTTTGTGTATGTTTATGAAACAATAATTAGGCATAAGGGTATTTTTCATCTCAAAAAAGAGTAGAGGTACTTGAACAATGAAAAGCACAGTTGAAGTCCTCAAGCCACAAAAAGTTTAATAGCATTTCAACTATATCATCCATATTATGTGAATCCAAGGATTGCCACTGGTCTGTGCACCAATTTGACAACATTAGATGCACATAAAATCACAAACTCTTTCAAGATGCTTGTACACAAGGATGGGAGTCAGATGCTTACCAATCACACTGTTGGTACATACAACCATATGAAGTTGAAAGATGAGGATCAGATTTCTTGGCTCCAATCCTGCTCATTGCAGACCGCAGGAACTTTGGTGGCCGGAGAATGAGAAAGGTGGGTATCATCATCAAACGGAAGCAGCTTTCCTTCAAATAAGCTTCTTATTATCCAGCTTGCTGGCTGCACAAGTGTACATATGCAAGTTGAATTCAGCCAATAGAGATGGAAAGACGAAAATACACATGGCATAAGTATTTGGTCAATTATCAACTGATAATTAAAGCATCGTCAAGGAGTCCCAACATTACAATTTAGGCTTTGCTTATAACTGGGATGCAAACTGTTATAAGCCTTACCTAAAATTAAAAAACGTAAACAGGCCATTACAAAGACCTTAGAACCCACTATAATCAAGAAATAACAGTTTGCTTATGATGGCTTTTTCCAGGTAGCGTTTGAGCTACTTGAAAAGTGGAAGGGTTTATCTCAAGGAGATAAAAATATTATGTGGAAGATTATGCAGATAACCGCACAAGCATCACAACAACCAACCGAAGAGATTTTTCCGTAGCTGGGGTTGTAAGTCATGCACATTTTTAGTCCTAATCAGATGAGATTAGGAAAGAGGCACAGGATGACAGAGCTAAACGCCCTGTAACTAACTCAATACTAACCACCACGGGTATCTTCTGCTCAGCAGCACACTTTCTAAGGTGACGTGAAGCACGATTCTCATCCTCAGTAACAACAGCGCCAAGTGAGATCTTGTTGCTTTCAAGACTTTGGACAAGCCAGTGTAGACTCCGGTATACATGTCCCCGTCCATGCTGAAATTTGCAAAGAGGAAGCACAGTCAGTCTGACATCTTGGCGACATAGACAATTTACATACATCTCATCACACTTCTATTTTTAAATGTATTCTCATCAGTGAGATCTCAGTATGGAACAACAGAAAATGGGCTTCTAGCTCACAGCAAATAGTAGAACTAGGTATGCTAATGCAGTTGATATTAGGTATTGCTAATTCAGTCCAACAGGCATCCAGATTAAGATCATAGGTCAGATTTCCGAAAGTATTCCAGCAAGACCATGAAAATCTAGGCAGGATTTTTTCTTTGAAAAAGGGGGATTATGTAACTCAGCACCAGTGTGCACAATGAGTTTCTAGAGTCAAATGATGTGTTCTGATAATTCTTAATCAATTAGAAATTAGAATACCTGAAAGTTACACTTCTAGCGCCATTGGAGTTTTTGCTTTCTTTTTGGCCATTGACTTACAAATTAAGTTTTCCATCCACCCTACTTGACATCACAACTTTTGTCAAAAATGCATCTTGGTGACCAGAGAACCAACAGTTGCAGGTCAAAAGAGTTTTAAGAGAAAAAAATAGTTCCCTTTATTTTTGGGTGGCTGCTAGCAGGTTGGATAAAAAATGAGGCGTGTATAACTTCCTGCTACTCCTTCCACTTTAAAAAATAAGATAAAATAATTTAATTTCTTCTTCCCTCTTTCTCCAAAACTCCTTAAAAACCTTAGATCTAAATTCCTACAATTTTGGGAAAGCTAGAAGTATCACTTCAATGCTTCGATCAGTTATCTCAAATGAACGTCATTTTAAATAAAATTGAAAAACCAAAAAGAGAAACTTATTTGTACCAGAAGATAGGTTTTCTGGTCATCAAGTGGCATTTTTGACAAAAATGTTCAATGTTCTGTGGCATAGATCAAAGTGCTCGGATAAAAATGCCGCTAAACTAAGTGCAAGTGGCAAAAATGCCCCCAGAATTAACGATGCTAACTCCATGCCACTGAAACCTGTTAATGAGGATTAAAACGCCACTTAACCTGTTAGTGACCCCCAGTAGCACACTAGCAGGTAAAAACACAAAAAAAAAAAGGACGAAAACATTATAGTCTCCTAATATCTCTCAGTTAATGACCTAATTAACTAAAAAGCCCCTAAAAATTAACTCTTGACCGCCTTTTCTGGTCCCCATTGAACTCCCTCCATTTCAAACCTCTAGCCCCCTAACGTCCACTGCTGTCAGTGGGCTGTTCATCTTCCTCACCTAACTCTCACCCATCAAAACTTGGATCATTTGGAAATCAAAGGCGAAGTTCAGCATTAGCATCAAATTCACCCCCCCCCCCACAAGTGATTTGAGGTGTAGTGGTTGTGTGTAGTTTCCATGAATGTGAAACATTAGGCCATTAGGGTTTCACGGTTGAATCTATGGACAGTTCATGATTTTGGGGTTTTTGTGCATATCTTGGGTCCATTTTCATGCCTATAAGTAATTTGTCTAACTATGCAAGGTTTTTGAATTATCTGTTAGGGTTTATTGATCTGGCATTTGGGGTTCTGTTTCCCACATATCACATATGGGAAAGAGGCAGCCATTGGTGAGATTTGAGAGAAAAGGTTGTTCTCTGGGGGTTTTTGATGTAGATTCATCATGCCTTAGTCTCACACTTGGGGATCCAAGGTCCATGGTGGGTGCATTAGAGCCATATTGGTACAAGGGCATCACTTAGCATATCCAAGGATCAAGCAAGACGAATGTTGGCATGCATTTTCGAAACAACCAAAATGCCAATGTTCTGGTGTGAATAACTCTTAAATGAGTTATCTTTTGATAAGAGTAGCCAACGTGGTGCAAGAAAGGTGTATGGTCAGCAATGAGTTCAAGGCAAACACTTATAGTTTAAAGTACCATTCATCCCGCTTGGTACCTACACTATTTGTGTCTATATCTCAAAATTGAGACTTCTCCTGCACTTTTGCCCTAGGAGACTTTTGAAGTACGGTGAATGAGCTTTCCAAAATGTCCAAGTTTGATCAATTTGGAGTTCGTTTGAGTTCTACACAGCCTATGCAATCCGGACATAAGATAGGGAGTTCAATTGGGATCTGTTTGGAATTTTGGCGATTCAACAAGGGTAACATGGTCTTTCCACCTTGATTTCGATTTCTTCTCTTATTTGGACGTCAAGGAGAATGCTCAGCTGAATGGAATTGCTAAGAGACTTTTGAAAGCAGGAGATATCGAAATGGGAATGGTGCCAAGTGTCTTGCGTAGGCCCAATGGGGAAGTGCCATCTAGCTTGCTCCTATTGGTCCGTTTTGCCACCATGCTGGACGAATTTTTCATGCTGAAGAATTGTGATAGCTCAATTATTATGTACTTATGTTATTTAAGCAAGATTAGAGCTTTCTTCATGATTAGGAAAGCTAAGTTGTAATTAGTGAGCTACTTGCCTAGCTAGTGTGCTTGCTTGCTTACTTTCTGCCGTGTATTTATGTCACTTTGTAATAGTTTCAGCTTCATTATACTTTTATGAATAGAAGAATAGCCAAGAGCTTTCCTTGTTTGTGAGTATCTAAAACTCTCATTTCTACTCCAGTATCTTGATTTGGCAAATCAAGTGGTGTTGTGTAGAGCTTGTTTTTTATCTTTTGGTGGTGTATCTGGATCCAAAAGTGAGATTGCAAGTACTTGCCCTTGTGATTGAGTTTGTGGTGTGTCAGTATCGAGCATCAATCTCTTGTTCTATCCTTTGCTTCTTGTTTTATCCAAATGATTTGGTTCAAGAACCAAACGAGTTGGTGCTGGTTTCATATGGTGTGTGTTTGCTCATGTTCCCCCATCCATTCTTGAGTAGACATACATCAGTTTTAGAGCGGAAGAGGGAGAAGCAAAAAAACCTTAATTTTTGGGCCTTTACCAGAGCAACAGAGGAGATGGAGGATGGAGAAGCAGGGGAGTGTGAGGAAGAGGATGAGATTCGGTGGGTTTAATAAGAAAAAAGGGGGAAGCGAGTAATTAATTGTGTGTTGGTGGTAATTTCACCTCCCATAATTAATAAGAATACAAATTAGTCAAAAAAAAGGGGATGATCACCTGTTGCAGCTGTTAACAACTTGACACAATGACATTTTTGCACATTGCGGTCTAGTTTAGTGGCACAGAGGTAACATTGTTAACATTTTTGTACAATGCAACCTAGTTTAGTAGCACGGAGTTAACATTGTTAATCTTGGTGGCGTATTTGCCACTCAGTTTAGTGGCATTTTTATCCGAGCACTCGCACAGATAACAAACGTAATATACAAGTGGAAAAAGCAGAAGGAAAAGAAATAGGGCTTTCGGCCCAAAATGATCTCTACTTCTGGGTCTTTGATTAGGAATAATCCAAACTGACGTTTTGTCCATCAATAGTCCAAACTTTTGACCTATTATCTATAACCATTTACCTATTTTAGGCAATCAACGATTCAAAATGTGATGCCTAAAATAGGAAAAAAGTTAGTTATAGAAAATAAATCAAAAGTTTGGACTATTGATGGACAAAAAGTCAGTTTGGATTATTGCTAATCAAGGACCGAAAACTAAAGATTATTTTTGGACCAAAACCCCAAAAAAATAACCTTCAGTGGTACACGAAGTGATTATCTCTGATAAGGACAATTACCCATCAATGCTGAACAGAATCATAAGAGAACAAGCGAATACAACCTAAAACTAGCACACAGATTACGATAAAGCAAGGACTCCACCAAGTGGACCTTGGAGAAAAGGCAAGGTCAAGGACTCTACCTCGCACCAGTCACTCTATCCAACTAAATGAAATTCCTTGGCTATAACTCAATCAAACTATACACAATGAACACAAAAATGTTACCTTGATAACTTTTACTAACTTGGAGCAAAAACTATTCCTTCCATGCAGCATGATTCCAACTTTGTCAAAGATGTAGCTGTGATTGTTTGGACTCACTGATTGTCCGATTTGGTTTAGATTACTGGCAATCTGATTGAATGATATTACATATCTATCATAGATATTGAAAACAGAGAGAATTAGCCAAAAAAAAAAGGCTAAGAGTTAGCAAATATAACTAGATGGCACAATGCAACGAAGAGCTGAAAATGATTTTTCATGCCAGAGCACAAGTTCTTGTTCTTTTTATAACCTTGACCATCCATTGATTTCTTATTTAGCCAAGATGGTGGTTATTTGCCACCTTTCTTTTTCTCTTTTTTACCTCTTTGGGGGGCGGGGGGTTCAAATCTGCAAGAGGCACTGTAATATCAAAAACAAATGACATCACAAATTTCCTTTTCCTTTTTAACTTCTCCTTTTTCTTTGGGGAGGGGTTGGTTGAAGGACATTACTGCTAACCGAAAGAGTAAAAAAAGGAAAAAAAAAATGGATATATTTCTTTTTTGCTACCATATAGCTTCTCACTCTTGCAAGCACATAGATTGTCTGAACAGCCCGCAATCACAACAGAACTACCACTTAACAATCAAGTTGAACAATGGGTAGAGTAACCACCATATAATAGCACATATCAAGAAGCAATTCTGTGAAATATATTTGAGATTACGATATTAATTATAACTTACTTGTCCGGGGGTAAGACAGAACCAGCTTGAATTGAATCATATGCCCATGCAGCTTTAAGTAAAAAGGCATTCACAGCACATCCATACAAGAACTTAGTGGTTTGCAACTGCAAAAGTGAGCAAAAGATATTAAACAACGAGACAAACATGGCACATAAAAACATAAGATACAGATATTTATGAACATCCATTGCACTAGGATGCTAATTTAGTGGTTAAAGGTGGAGTGAAGGCAAGAACTCTTGAGTTATGATGCGGGTTTCAGAGTTCAGACCACAAATAATATTAGCAAACGAAGGCTAATGTGAGTCAGTTTGATCCATAAAGCATAAAAATGGATTTGCTCATAAAAACATTTGCTTGGTTGCATGGGTGGTTAGTCTGAGTGTAAACAGGAGAGAGTTTAATGTGGGAAGGAATTTAATATTGGAAGTTAGATCAGGGCTTGAGCTGAACACAATAGATAAATCAATTATATCAAGTTTGATCAATAATTATATAGTAAAAGTGAAAAAATATATTCTCCGCACCCTAACTTAGAAAATAACAGGGGCTTGGCCTGAACACATAACATACATTCCACTAGGTCGCACAGCACAAGGGCTTGGAAATGTTTACAGATCAATTGTCTCTTGAACTTTTTCCATTGGTTTTCATTATATAGTGCACAAGTTAGCAGCTGAATGATTTACTTTTGCAAAAAGAAATCGTCTTTAGAAATTGCCAAATTGTTTTGATTCACGTCAATGCTAGTAACCTATCAAACTCAAAACAATAGCCTTTGATCTTTTGTTCACTGTCAACCAAATCAAAATACCTCAGCTTCCGATAAGTTTACTACCATAGTTGGATTAATAGAGTACATAGCCCAGATATGCTTCCACATCACACAAAGAGTAAATCAGATTTCATAGATTTAATGCTTGGATTGTCATGTGTCAAGCATCATCCACACAAGTATTACGACAAAAAATCATGCAAATAGTCTTTAACATAGTATACAACACCCAAATAATCAAATAATATCACCAAACTATCTCGTAGTGTAGGTGATCAACTTCATATTGCAACCTAACCCTTTAAACTGCATAGTAGTATGCACAATTTAAACTACAAAAAATACACCCAAAACCATTGATTTTCCATGGGAAATCAAATAATTAATGTCAAGGAGAAGAACAGCACAGCAGAATCAAGATTAAAAACACATGGCATGGCAGAGAACAGCAAGGCAGAACAGAGAAGCACTTAAAGAACAGCAAAATCAAGATACGACTGCCCAGAATATGAAGAAAATCACGGCAGAAGCATAAGATGAAAGGAGAAGAACAAAGAAAAACCAACACAGCCTCAGGAAAAAAAAAAAGGACCTGAAGATACCCGGTGTCGTACGAATTGGAAGAAGCAGAAATAGAGAAGTCCAACAAGGCAAGAACAACAGCAGCAGCAATGGAGAAGATGAAGAAGAGAGTAGAGCACTTGGGGAGAGGAAGAAGTAACGCGCGCGAGAGAAGAGAGGAAGAAGGCCCAAGCAGTCGGGGGATTAGGTTCTTCTCAGCCAAAAGAAACTCAATTTTTTTTTAAAATAAGTTGAACAGGTTATGGTTCATGGCAAGCGCCCCACACCACACATAAAAGTGCAGAAAGCGCGCGCTTCATGAACTGGGCAAGCTACACACAAGAAAAGCGAAGGGATTGTACCTCAGCGCTTCACATACTGCTACTTATGGAAATGATTCTTGGGTCCCTTAAATTATACGGGTAAAAAATTTTTGGACCCTGAACCGCAGAAATGTCGCAGAAAATCCGAAAATCTCACCGAAAACTGCCTAGACAAATCCCTAGAGCATGATTATGATTGCCTAGAAAAACTTAAGCCACAAAACTCCAAATTGAAGGCACACAAACATAATTGAACATGTAAAAATCAAAATGCCTTATCTTAATTTCAGCAAATAATGAACAAAAATAGGCAAACTTTTCAATATCCAATTCGAACTTCTAGTGTTCATCCTCAAAATTGCAATCCCGAAATTTAATCTATGAACAATCAAATTGATCATATACAAACATAACTAAACATGTGTCTAACAAAACACATAACTCAATTTGGAAGCAAATAAACAAATTCAACCCCGATTGGAATCAAGATGGTTGAAAATTAGGGGTTCTTGCGCGCGTGCGACTACAACCCTTAAATTGCACTTTTTTGTTGTTGTAAATAACAACTGAAATCATGTAAATTCCTAAATCATGAGTCTAGCAAAAGCCATCAATCAATTTGTGAAATTAAACAACAAAACATGGGCAATTAACCTCAAGTGCTTCGATTGCAATGCAAACTTGAGAGATTTTTCAATTTCCAATGACACTCCGATAGTTCAGGGGCCAAAAGATATCTCACACTTATAATTAAAGGTACCCAAGAATCATTTCCAAATGTAGTGGTACCAGAAAAATTATCACCACATTGTCTTATACTCCCAGTTGACAATATTGTAGAAAAGTTTGAAGCTTGTTGACAAAGTTTTGATGTATGTCGCGCATCAGACAACTTAGTAAAACTAAGAAAGCAAAAGTAGCACAATGTTATGTAAACTGACGGAAAATTTCAACACAAATGGAGGATTGCAGCAGAGGATATGGTATAGAAATAATGACAGCCTATGAAAACAGTACCTTTCTTTGTGCATAGAACAGGAAACCTTTGAACATCAAATTTCAAGGATAGTTCAACAATCAGGAGGGGGGTGGGGGTACTAGGTAGGGAAAAATGCTGTAAACAAAAGTGAAGCATTTGAGAACCCACCTTCTTTGTGCATAGGATAACAGGAAGCTTTTGAGCATCAAATGTCAAGGACCTCCCTTTTGGATGAGGAGGAGAAGGAATATCAGAAAGGATCATTCCACCATGCTTCCTTAGTAGCACTTCAATTTCTTTCTCTTTCTTCCTGGGAAAGCCTGTGAGTAAAAATTCCAACCCTTGGAATATAGTTCTCCTCCTACTCTTTACCCGGCAATTTGTAAGGCGCTCTTTTACTTCTTGAGATGCGGTACCCAGCTCCTGCCCAATAAGATCATGCCTGTCCCTCACTCTGGAACTTGGCCCTGGTGAAAATCAGGGAACATGTTAATAGTATGCCTGGAATCCAGAAATCATAACTCAATGCAAATTAACAGATGAAACTTACGAATTTTATTCCTGGGCTGGATCTTTCGGAAGTTCTTTTTATGATGAAATTTGATGTCAATCTCTGAAAACCGAACCTTTTTCCTAGCGGGAATATCACTATCAGGAAGCTTTCTGTCTAGATCTTGTGGAAGTTCTTTGCACTTATCATCAGAACCAGGACGTTGCTCATCCATTTGAAAGGCTGTTGAAAAATCAGGAACAGGAAGTTTGGGAGCCTTAAAGCGACGGTGTGTCCGACGGGACAGTACAAGAGGTGATTCGTGCAGCTGAACCTGCAATACTGCTCCATTTGCTTTTGGCTCAAAATCTTCCTGAACAGGCCTGCAAGATGCCTCTCCAAAACCAGAAGTTTCATGGTTCTTCTCAACATTTATTGCAGAACAAGAGCTTAAGGATCCACAGAGATAACGCTTCCTATGACCCTTCTCATATGAAGTATTAGCGCAGCTTATAAGTTTCCCCTTCAAAAGCAACCTTGTTCCAATATTTTCATCATTACTTCTGACAGCAGCACAGTCAGATGTCGATTTCACAGATGCTTGTTTTATCCGATCATTTTTGTTGCAACGTATGGTGCTGCATCTTTCATGTTTCCCTAAAGGATTGTTGTAACTAGTTTCCCCTGGAATCGCAAGATTACACTTGGATGCTCTCTTTAATGAAGATATAGAATCCCCAGGTAAACCAACACTATAAGGCCTCAAAGAAGTCAACTGCCTGCTGACTATAGTACTAGGACCAATGGCATCAACCACAAGTTCATCCAGATCCTTTCTACCAACATTTTCACCACTATTACCAAAAGTAACCTGGACAGTTCCCAATGGGATTTCTGAAATTTCTAAACCAGCATTGTTGGTGTTAATATCATGGACTCTAGTACTATCAGCTTTACCAGTAGTATGAGGGGAATCATTAATTTCTGTTGAAATGCTGCATGGTACTATTGAGCAAAGAGGATCCATACATGAATCTTTATTGATGTCCTGATCAATCAATCTATCTGTACCAGTTGCTCCATTTGAACATTCCAAAGGTACACTTGATTCCGAAGCTTTTGAGCAGTGTTTATGATTATGCACAAAGGAGTTCCGATCAGAAGCAACATCTGCAGATTCTGAAAGATAACTAGTCTCTGCAACAAAGAGTCTGTGAATTGCTTTTGTGACTTTTGGTTGCATTCCACAGGCACCCCTTTTTTCCTTGCAAAAAAAAAAGGAAAATTTAATAGACAAGAAGCCTTAGTTTTTTTAATGAAATATTTATGTTTTCTTTTACACTTTCACTATCAGGAGAACTTCCCTTGTGTTCCAGACTTCCAGCAACATCTGCCCCTCAAACCCCTCACCTCTCTTTCAATTTCCTTGTTTCACATCTTGTTTTCCGTAGATAGAGCCTGAGTTAAATAGAAAGAAATAATTCTAGAAATTCTTTCTAAATGCTCAAAGTGTCTGAAGGCCCAGAAAGCACCACATATGATAGGGCAAAAGCCAAATTTGAGATGGTTGTAGAACCACAATCTAAATAGGTAAAGCGGAAGGAATAATGAATGAATAATGGGGGCTAACTATAAATATGAAAATGGGCTTTCTTCTCAATATAAAAACCGCTCCATAGATAGGTTAACTAAACCACAATAAATGGGATACTGAATGAATAACAGTTTATGAATAATGGGTGTTCTTCTCAACCTCTTGATGCCCACAAACATTCAAACAGCTAAGCAAGTAAGGGAACATTAGCAACCCCTACAAGCCAAACATAACCACAGACTGAAGCCAACCCCATGATTTGACCTTGGCATTCACTGTGTTGTCAAAGAAGAGCAAAGACATGACCAATACATTAACTTTGCATGATGTCATGATCAAGTCCTTAGTGGGCTGCACATGAGTTAGATACTACCTCAACTTGGGCCATCGGTCAAAAATGGGCTAAATAAAATTGTGAATCACAGAGCTACACCTAACAGAACCATATATTACAGAGAGAACTGACCTCCATCCCCCCCCCCCCCCGGCTCCCTTGCCCTCCAAAACAAACAAAATAGAAAAGGAACTGGAAAACCAATGTTGCATTTTCTTTAATCTACTCTCTTCTATGTTCGAATTTGAATTCGCACGTATATTTGACTGACAAAGGCAATGTTGCATTTGCTTTGATCGACCCCCCCCCCCCCAAAAAAAAACCTCTTTTCTTCTTTTCAAGTGAGGGGACAGCATACCGGGGGGGGGGGGGGGGCAATGCCCATAAAATATACCATATATGATGGAATGCATAGAAAGAATAAGGAATAACATCAAATTTGTATTTTGATAATATTCAATAGCAACCATGAAAGTTATCAAACCTCCTAACAAAGGTCCAACTCATGACTTCTTGGGGACGCCAAGATGTGTGCCAACTCCCTCTGTTAGTTTGGGCTCTGCGCAACCCACTTCAATAACTTTCAAAATATCTTCCTGACAATGTTCGCTCAGAAGATCCCCAGCCCCAATGAAGATTTAGACTTGGAACAGAAGGGTTCTTTCAAGAATTAAATGGCTAGTTTTACATACCTTTCCAGACAAACCATCAATCCAGTGACTCTGTAATCTGCATGTTGATTTCTCATTTACTTTATCTATGTCTGATGACAAGAAAGCAACAGTTTACCATAACCAACCTTACAAGATATTAAGATAATGCTGTTGCATAAGGAAATCTAGCTACCTGAGCGATGGGAATGCTGCATCAGAGATGAAAACTCATCATTGGTTCTTCCTACTGGAGAAGATGTTAGTCCTAACTGATGGCCAAATTGGTCTGCATGTACAATGTCACAGTTACCTCCCTGCAAACCACAATTTCAGAATTCCCTTGAGTTTACAGACTCACACTTGTCCCAACCCTCCGGGTCGAATATGGGTGGAATGAAAACTGGAACCTCAGATGTTTGATCTTCAGGTTCACTTTGACACCAATTTTTATATGGTACTCTTTGGAATACCTACCTAGGTTCTCCGAGGTGTTAAATTTTACAAAAAAGTTTATCAATATTTATTACAAAATTCATACGCAAAATTTATCAATATTTTTAAAATTTATCAAGTTTTTACACAAGTTCATCACGTAAAAGTTGACCTATTTTAATCATGTGGTGGACCTAGGTAGGTACTCCAAGTTGTATAGTATAATTTGCAATAATAAAATAGGTGTACCAAAACAAAAAGAAAGTTCAAAGCCCTGAGATCTCACTGGAAGAAAAGGTACTCTAAATCCAGATAAATGAAAAAATGATCATGTCCTCCACCCATGATTGATTACCTGTGTTATTTGCAAATCATCCAAGTTTTTGTCCTGGGATCCGCAAGCACTGCCTAATATTGAGTCCGGTGCAGGGATTCCGCCTGTCATCTCCTGCTTTGGACTACCACAGAATTCAGGCTTTGATGTGCTGGCATCCAAAATCTTTTCCAGAGGTTTTGATGCAAAACTACTGCGGAAACATATCTGCTGATCTCCTTGCTGTTCCCTTCTAACCTCTCTTTGCTGTCTACAATGAAGTTCTGACATGGGGGTATCCTTAACTTGGGATACAAAGGATTCATTTACAAGGATACTATCTAGATTATTAACTGATAAACCAACATCTTTATATGCATCTTCCATGTCAGAATCATCCAGATCTGAAAGGATGTCAGGGAAGCTACAATCATCCTTTGAGCTACACAAGGAATCTGTCAAGCTGTCCAGCCGAGCCTGCTTAACTTGGAGGGCGACCTCAAGTATAGCTGCAGCAGACAAAGCTTCTGAGATTGACCCACTATTCACTAGTTCATGTATGACTAGTGCTTCTGATGCTGCAACAGAAAGTTCAACAGCATCTTTGATGTCATCGCATTCTGTGCCCTTGGAATTCAAATTTAGTATGTCAAGAATGGTCTGCCCGGCACCTGTACTATTGCATTTTGTTTGGTTATGGTTCACATGGACATTGCCAGACCCTTTTTCTTCTGATGAAGGAAACAAATTGACTGCAGACAGATTATGCTCCACATTTGACTGGCTGATTCCTTGTAAGCCATGTAGAGCTCCAGCACTCTGAACTGGTTTACTTTTTGCAGAAATTAGCTTGTCACCTTGAGGGATTGCTATGGTTGAGGGAGAAATGTTTGATGAAGTTCCATCAGTTGAAAGCTGTAGGTTGAAACATAACACCTGCGACAAAGAAAATGTGAACGGCAAAACAAGTTTCACTTAAGTACAGGAGAATACAAAGCCACTTATGATCAGTCTTCTGACCGCACTATACTACCAACTTTGTTCTCAAGCCTAGATGTTCATAAGCTCCCTTTCAGTTAAGCATGAGACAGTAGGACAGATCATAAAATTGGCATATATATTTTCTATATTCTGTACAACATAGATCTTTTGCAGATCCAGCATATGAATTGATGAAGTAAGACACATCATAGCATCACTTCAATGTATTTACCAAGAAATAACTTGACGAACAGTACACCCTCTTCTGTGAGGATGTCTTAACAAGCAGCAATTTGAAGCGCTTGTCTAATATTAGATGATCAAAGAAAAAGCCACTTATGATCATTTGTTCAATATATAACAGCAGACTGTATCAGTATATCAGAAAGTACAAGTTGGTTGTTCAACAGTATTCCCTATTTTCTAGGTTGTCTAATTACAACTCCCAGCACCAATTAAATGCAACTAAGCAGCCAGACAATACATACCTGATCCACATTAGCCTAAGATAAGGCATAAAATAGAACAAAGAAAATGAAAGAAGAAGCCTTTCTTTCTGAGCAATCGAAATACGTATTAAAGGATGCCAAGGGCATGTCACCCATTTACAAAAGATGCTTAAACAAAATCAAACAGACTCAACCCCTTAAGCTCTCTACAATAATCTTATCCACCAAAATCAAAAAATAGTCAACTCTTTACCATGTAAAAAACCTCTACACGAACCATACAATGTTCTCAAAATAAAGGTTGAAATCATGAATCATTCTAGCCTTGTCCTTAAAAACCCTGAAACTTCTTTCTTTTGAAGTGCACCACCAAAGAGTCGAAGGAATCAACTTCGACACTCTAAGAACCTAACTCTTCTTCAATCTTCCTATCCAAGCTATTAAAACATCTCTTACCCAACTAGCCCCCATCAACGAAAACACCAAATGCCATAATGGAAACCCAACAACAATGAAAAGCGGTGATTAATGGACCCCCCTCCCACCCCCCCCCCCCCCTACCACACACACACACACAACAAAGAGCACCTACTTTTAATCATAAGATCCCTCCTTTAACCATGTCAGTGGGTATCTTTCCCTTGGTTGCCACCCAAGCAAGAAACCAAGATTTAGTAGGAGCTCTATACCTCCAAAAAGAAGCTGAAGCTCCGGTGAATTGTCTGTCTTCAACATGAAAGACAAACTGAAATTGAGATACTTGAATGCACACAACTACCATATATTACTGGCCAGATACCTAAGGAAGAATCATTCAAGGAATCTCATGAAAGAGTGAATGTTTGGATTTTAGAGAATACATGAAAGACAAAAGATGTAGATTCATCTGTAAGCTTGGAAAGACACATAGTCAAGCAGAAAGCAAGAGGACAATTGGAGAAACAAGAACTTGCAATCAATGAAACAAACAATCCTAACCATTACCATGTATTCAGATTCTTCAAGTGCAGACTGAGTTCCATGACATGTTAGAAGGATAATCATCACTAGATGAAGATTGGGCACACAGAAATTTGGCATAGGTTTCCACGAACTCAGAACCAAGCTAAAGTTTTATGTATGGTTAAGGTTCTAAATAGAGCTACAAAGGCCCACCTTTTCAGCAGAAGAACTGAGGGTAAGTGGTGTGTTTTCTCCCCCAGACAAACAAAGTGTGCCAATCTCGTATCTGCTTTCTTCACTTGACTGAAAGTTGGGATCTGCTACTTGGTTCTTGTCACCATGTAGTGGGTCCATGTCCTACAAATTAAAAACAGGGGAAAAACAAAAGTCTTAATCATGGGACCTCGGCTCACAAAATAACTTAAACTGTGCTCTATCTTTTTCATTAGCAATAATATAAATCCCATTATTGAATACCCAAGCAACTGAACCAAACACCTAAAGAGCATTAGAGCACACAGATAGTTGCATAAGAACAAATTTATTACTGACCACAGACGATTATTTATGCGAAAAAATGGACAAAACACCACCAAAAGGAAGGTGTTATTCTCTTGTCTGAAGTTGTGCTCACAGATTAGGCATAACAATGTTTCAAAGATTGAGCATCCAAAATCAACAGAATTTAAAGGTTAACAAAAAGCTTGGCCGTTTCATGTTTGCTTCCTAATGGCTACATCCAATTGCCTAGGGTTGCTTGCAATTCGCAATTCAGATTGACCACTCGTCACATATTTAATAGAGTAATATAAATGGTGCAACACATGAAATCACTACCCATTTTCTACCCTCAGTCTACATTCTACACCAGCAATTTCAAATTCTCTGGTTACTCCATTCCCAAGAGCACCAATTTATATCGTCCATTGGAAATGGCCAGATAAAAGCAATACTTGGCCATGTTAGAGGGACATAGTCATAGACACTTGTTTAGCTTGATGGAGAGCACATCAGTTTCTCCTCCATTTCATACTGAATACAGTGAATGCATGAAAAAGATATAGAGAAGGCAGGCATAAAATACATCCTTTTTTTTTTCCTTTCAAGTGTACTATTATGTGGCCCAATCGGGTGGGTGGGTGGGTGGGGGGCAATTCATTCTTGCATGCAAGAATGACTTTTAGAAGAATGTAAAAGATCCACTTCCACACAGCCAAACCCGGAATAGTATTACATGTTCAGTCAGCGGGGCTTCCACAATCCACATCCGCAGTGTTTGCAGAAAAACAAAAACTAATCAATACTATGTCCATAATTTAGGCAAAATTTAAGTGGTTGCACTTCAATTACTGAGCCCAATCCTATAATTTCAGGCGGCGAGAACAAATTGACAACCAACTAGGTTTAAAAAAAAAAAAAAAAAAAAAAAAAAAAAAAAAAAAAAAATCAGAACCTGAAGAGAATGATGATGTGGGGAATCCTCTGGCAGCTGATTCAAAGGCGTCGCCGCTTGATCAGATTGGAGCCATGCCGGTAACCAACCAGCATCCTGTCAAATAATTGAATGCCCAGAAACAATTATTCATGGCCAAACACAAATTCAGATTAAAACCGAAACATAATGTAAAACAAACAAATTGAACTTCTGGTTACGAAAGCCCTAAGTCCAATTTGTGAATTTGTCGATTGAGAGAGAGTGCGTGTGTACATCGGAGAACTGAGGAGGGCGGAAGGGGAAGCTTTCCATGGAAGCAGTGGGATAGTGGCGGGGGAGGGAAAACCTTGGCGCCAATTACGACTTCTTCAATCTTGAACCCTTCAGCATATGTATTTCTATTATAAATACTCCTGGTCTACTTTTTATTTTTCATTTTTTGGGTGCTTAGATAAAAAATGTTACTCCCACCGTTCTTTTTTATATGTTATTTACGGTCTTCAGTGTCAATTTTTAATCAATAATTTTTAATATTAAATTTTTATAAAAAAATTATAATATTATACTTTTTTAATAGTATTTTTTATTACAAATCTAATGACATCAATTTTGTATAATGAATCATTATACAAATTAAGATATTAACGGTCAAAATTTTTAACACAACTTCCTAGGCGACGGATAAATAAAAATGGAGGTAGTACTAAACTATGTAAAAATAACAAAAATGTCATTCAAATATAATTATTCAATATTAAATTATAGTTTACATTACAAAATTGTCACTTTGTAAGTTGATGATGTAGGAGGCAAAAAAAATTCAACAAATAGGAAAATGATACGTGGAAATAAATTAAATTTATTTGGCCAATTATTATCCACCACTTGTCAAATTGATTTCGGCGGTCCATTTAATTAAATTTTAAATGGAAATACATATGGCCAATAATATTCTGACACGTGTCAATTATGATGCAGAAAACAATGATTATTTCTTTATTTAAAAAAAGAAATAATTAATTAGATTGGACACAAGCCCAAAACTCGACTCAAACCCTTGACCTCCAAAGCCTATAAATAAGGGTGTTCTCCCTCATTTTCAAAAACACTCTGCAGTCTACATTCGACATTCGGCATTCTACACTCCATAGGATTCAGAAGATTGAATTACAAGCAACCTCCAGCTACCAGGCGTTAAGGATCAAGGTCGACAAAAGTTCAAGATCAACAGTTCCAGGTTTCCTGCACATCAAGGTCAAGAACTACAATTGAGTTCTTCAACTCGACCTGCATTCGAGATCGAGATCAAGCGTCCGCGCCCTTAGCTCACCCAAGTTTTTAGGAGATCGAATCAGAGGACTGCTATATTGTATTTAATACAGAAATTGTACCCGCATACATTCGAGTATTAATACAAAAATTAAATTTGTCCATTTTTCTTGTCTTTATTTATTTTAAACTATAAATTTGTGTTTACAAATTTGACACCCTCGGTGGGACCACTCTACCTCTCTTCCTTTTCTCCAAGAAGTTCAATTCATCTTCGACTCAAGAGACGCAATGGCACCCAAGAAAGTTGTCTCTCAACCCTCAACAAGGAGGATGACTCAAGCTTCATCTCAGGGGTCAGCAATTGCAAGTGTCACATCAAGCGAAGTAATGACTCGAAGGATGGCGGAGGTTGCCGCCGCCGCTGCTGTAATTTCTGATGCGCTGGAAGAACCAACTACGAAGACACCAACTCCGTCATGGAAGAATTTGGTTGTTGACTCCAACCTTCAGGGCATGCCTCAAATAACTCATCTCTTTTGGAAGCCAAGCACTGCGAGTACGTACCTTCGGCTCAGTCATGACTACTCCACGTGGAATGGACGAACTCCAAACTCGCGCCAACCTGATCTTCGAGTTCGAGAGCTTTGAAGGCCACGACTACTCCAACGAAGATTCCTCCCCAATGTCTAAAGAGAAATCTATCTTCTCTGAAGCTGAGATTGAGTCTACTCAAATTGTCATCATGCCAATGATGACACTGGCGCTGCCAACATTGAGGAAAGGATAGCAAAATTAGAGGCTACGTTGAGAAGGCTTACTAGGGAAAGCGAGGAAAAGGACAAGAAGATTGGCGAACAAAGCGAACAGATCGCAAAACTGATGAGGAAGATAGAGAAGCACCCTTATCAAGAATATGACGAAGAAACTGACAAGGAGGAATCTGAAAAAGAGTCTTCTAAGGGTGATGGTGATGGCGACGGTGAAAGAAAGAAGTGCTCGTCTTCAGGGTCAATGACTACGAAACAGATCTAGAATCTGATTGCAAACGCAGTAATGGCACAACTCGGAGAGGAATCGAACCAGAGTCACTTGTGTACAAAGGCCTACAAGAAGAAGATCGATGCGCTTCGGATGCCACTAGGTTATCAACCCCCGAAGTTTAACCAGTTTGATGGAAAGGGTAACCCTAAGCAACACATTGCACATTTCATCGAGACTTACAACAATGATGGGATAGAGGGAGACCAACTGGTGAAACAGTTCGTCCGATCATTGAAAGCGATAACATTCGATTGGCATACGGATTTGGAACCTGAGTCTATCAACAGCTGGGAAGAAATGGAGCAAGAGTTTCTCAACCGATTCTACAGCACTCAACATGTCGTTAGCATGATGGAGCTGAAGAATGCCAAATAGTGTGAGGGCGAGCCAGTCCTTGAATACATTCATCGGTGGAGGGCTCTTAGTCTTCAGTGTAAGGATCGCCTCACAGAAGCTTTGGCCGTCAACATGTGCACTCAAGGTATGCACTGGGACCTGCTCTACGTCCTCAAAATAGTCAAGCCAAGGACCTTCTAGGAGTTGGAAACCAAGGCACATGACATGGAGATAACCATAGAGAATCGACGGGGAAAGTCTTTATCTTCGTCTGAAATAAGAAAGGGCACTAGCTAGTACAAGAAGAATGGGAAGCCAATGAAGACTTCAAAGAGGAAGTCCATGTCTGTTTCAACTGAGGAGTCAGTCCGAATCTCCGCCAATCCTAAGTAGGAAAACAGAAGAGCCACACTCTCGAGGAATGCGCTAAGAAGCGTCCCACGTTGAAGGAACTACAAGAGAAGAAATACACGTTCCCTGATTCAGAATTGTCGGGAATGCTTGACGACTTGTTGGAGAAGGCTATTATTGAGCTCCCGCAACCAAAGAGGCCGGAAGAAGTGGGAAGGACAAACAACCAAAGGTACTGTCGCTATCACAGGGCAGTTAGTCACCCTCTTGAGAAATGTATTACTCTGAAAAAGCGTATCATGAAGTTAGCTAAAGAAGGGAGGATAATATTAGACTTGGATAATAGCATTGAAACTTATTGCATTTTGGCACACCCGGCTCCATATGACAAAGAAGATCTTGTGATGATCCAGTTCGGGAGCCAAGAGCCAATTTTTATCCCTATTCTAGCTCAAACCTCTCAAGAGAAACATATTGAAGTGCCATAAAGTCTAAAGGAAGAGAGAGAATGGACTCTGGTCACGCGGAGGAAAGCCAAGAAGAATGACAAGGTTCAAGTGCCATCATCTTGCAAAAGAAAGCAACAGGAAGGGAAGAGAAGTTCTCAACCAGCTGGGCAAGTGAAGAAGGTTGGAAGCTCAAGGAAGCAGTTGGTCCAACCCTCTGGGTCGTTTGAGCAAGATCTGCGTCGTCCTCTCACCTTAGGAGAATATTTCCCATTGGACTTCCTCGGAAAGGCTGACGAAGTTGTGGTGAACATGGTCTCTTGTTCCGAGCTCGAAGATGAGGACGACGAAGTGAAAAACCAAGATCATCTTCAAAAATTTATTGATAAAACTCTAAGGGTTTTGGATCCCTTACCAGCACGAATGGCATAGGAGCAAATCTTTCATCTTCCTGAAGAAATGTGTCGTCATGTTGCCACTGCATTGCAACATCTTGAGCTTTACGCCGACAAGATCCAAGATGTTGGAGAATCGTCCATCACTTTCACACAGTGTGTTTCCTGCAACACATCCATCACCTTCACTCATGATGACTTACTTCTAAGCTCCAAGCTCCATAATCATCCTTTGTTTGTATCCGGTTACATCCGTGGACAGAAAGTCAAATGCATTTTGGTTGATGAAGGATCTACGGTGAATATTATGCTGAAGTTAACAATGTCTGAATTGGGGATCAAAATTGAAGAGCTCTCCAAGAGTCGTACAATGATACAAGGGTTCAACCTCGAAGGTCAACGCGCGCTTGGGATGATTCAGATTGAACTAACGATGGGTGACTTGTCTACAACTTCAATTTTTCATGTCATTGACTCCAGGACCTCCTATAAATTGTTGTTGGGAAGACCGTGGCTACATGAGCATACCATCGTAGCTTCCACCATACATCAGTGCTTGAAGTGCTATAAAGGCGGTAAAAAGAAGATAGATGATGATGTTAAGCCTTTTGCTAGGGTTGAATCTCATTTTACAGATGCAAGATTCTTTGAAGACACTGTAACGTTCAAAGAAGCTATGCCCTCGTCAATCGCCTCTACAGGAAAAAGGGTTCTGAAGAAAGATGTTCATGTTGTGAGGACAGTATACGGGAGGTACCACATAAAGAGGAAAGGTCAGTGGTTCTCTCTAAACTAGCCAATAAGCAAGTTGTTCCGCCATCTGGCGCAGCGCTACCAATTCTAAGGTACATTCCTAAGTGTCTCCGAAAGGAGGGCGAATCACCTTTTGCTGAATATACAATCGGAAGCTCGAAGAATGCGTCTAGCAAAGAAGTCAATGAGGCAGGTCTGAGTGCTCTCAGAGCAAACACGGTCATTCCTATCCTCCACCCATAACAAGACAAGGCAAAGAAGCCACCTGTTTCCAGGTTTGTGGTGCTGTCTAAAGATGGTGATGATCTACCAACTCCAAGGGCTAAGGAAGGGTACAACCCGAAGGCGTACAAGCTTATGGAAAAGGTCGGGTATGACTTTCAAAATCCGACGCCCTTAGGGGAGGTAGTTGAGGCCAAACCTTATGGCCTTAATGACACGCAAAAGAAGATCCTAGAGCAAGGGGGTTCAGTAAGGGTCTCTAAGGTTGGTCCCGATTACGAGCCGATACAACTAGTTAAGATCTCGGGGCGAAGAAAGGAGTTGAGGTCCAAGGTTCAATACATTATAGCTGAAGAGGCCGATGTCAGTGAGGAGGTTAACACTTAGCCTAGACCAAGGTCCTTCGTGTTCAATAGGTTACAGCCGACTACTTCTAGTGAATGCCCCTCCGTCTTCACTCGTATAAGAGACACACCCGACAGAAGAAGATCTGTTTTCAACAGAATCAAGGGTACGTCATTCTCAGCCGAAGCCTTCAGTGTTTACTAGGTTAAAAGCTAATAAAGAACTATTGGATCCACAACTTTGTCAAAGAGACACTTCCTTGTTTGGTCGCATGGGGGTCTCAAAGGACGTTCAAATCTCTATCCCTTCTTGCATGAAGCGTCTCTCTACCTTGGATATAAAGACAGATGGTTCCCTTATAGTGAAGAGGCATACTGTGGTTCTAACAGGTCATCGGATAAATACCAGCCCTGAAGAGGAGTCCAGCCAAGAAGAAGTTGTGTCATCCAATCACACTACCATCACAGAACACCAAGATCCCGAGGATGAAATTGAGTTTGGTAAAACTCCTAAGACTCTTGAGGATGGGGACCAAGCAACGGTGGATGAGCTGAAAGAGCTAGATCTTGGAACAGTAGACAATCCTCGCCCTATCTATGTAAGCTCTTTGCTTACACCAGAAGAAGAGGGGGAGTACTTCAAACTCCTTTCGGAGTATAGAGATGTGTTCGCTTGGAATTATAAGGAGAGGCCTGGATTAGACCCGAAAGTTATTGTTCACCGCTTGGCTATAAGGAAGGGTGTCTCACCCAAGAAGCAACCTCAACGGAGGTTCCATCCGGAACTAGTTCTAGAAATTGAAAAGGAGGTCGACAAGCTCATCGAAGCAGGATTCATTCGGGAGGTGAAGTACCCAACATGGATTGCAAACATTGTCCTAGTAAGGAAGAAGAATGGACAACTCCGCGTCTGTGTAGACTTTCGGGATCTTAACGAAGCCTGCCGAAAATATGACTTCCACTTACCCACCACAGAGCTTATGATTGATTCCGCCACGGGTCATGAAGCCTTGTCTTTCATGGATTTCACCGCTGGTTATAATCAAATCCAGATGGCACCGGAAGACCAAGATCCAACCACGTTTCAGACACAAAGGGCATATTTTGTTACAAGGTAATGCCATTCAGTTTGAAGAATGTCGGAGCGACATACCAGAGAGCGATGCAGAAAATATTTGGTGACATACTTCATCAGACGGTGGAATGTTATGTCGATGACTTAGTGGTTAAATCAAGGAAGAAGACGGATCACCTTCAGAACCTTCACCAAATTTTTGAACGATTGAGGAGATGTCAACTTAAGATGAATCCTCTGAAGTGCGCATTTGGTGCTACCTCTGGAAAATTTCTAGGCTTCGTCGTTCACCATAGAGGAATCGAGGTTGACCAAGCAAAGATTAAAGCGATCCAGGAAATGCCAGAACCAAAGAATCTTAAGGAGCTCTGTAGCCTTCAAGGTCGACTAGCCTACATTCGAAGGTTCATATTAAATCTCGCTGGTTGTTGCCACCCTTTCAGCCACCTTATGTAGAAGGGTGCTCCTTTTGAGTGGGATGGCTCGTGTCAAAAAGCTTTTGAATCCATCAAGAAATACTTGTCAAACCCTCCGGTCCTAGGAGCACCAATCCCTGGCAAGCCCCTCATACTTTATGTTACGGCGCAGGAGAGGTCACTAGGGGCGTTGTTCGCTCAACATAATGAAGAAGGAAAGGAAAGAGCATTGTATTACCTAAGTCGAACTTTAGTCGAGGTTGAGTTGAAGTACTCTCCTACAGAAAAGATATGTTTAGCCTTGGTTTTCGTTGTTCAAAAGCTAAGGCACTACATGCAGTCTCACACTGTACAAGTCACCTCTAAGGCAGATCCTATCAAGTACATCTTGTCCAGACCGATGTTGAGTGGTCGTTTAGCGAAGTGGGTCATGATCTTGAAGTAGTACGATTGTCTATGTCCCACAAAAAGTCGTCAAGGGACAAGCATTAGCAGACTTCTTAGCTAAGCACCCGATTCCTGACAACTGGGAGATAAGTGATGACTTGCCAGGGGAGGATGTGGTCCTCATAGACATCTTTCCATCGCGGGATACGTATTTTGATGGAGCTGCGAGGCATGACGGCGCTGGAGCAGGGGTAGTCTTTGTTTCTCTAAAAAGGCATGTTCTAACATATTCATTTGTTCTCACTCAGTTGTGTTCAAACAATGTGGCAGAATACCAAGCATTGGTCCTGGGGCTTCAAATGGCTACTGAGATGGGGATAACACGGGAGTGTCAGTCACTTCTCGACAGGTATCCCTTAATAAAGCGGTACGATACATATTTGATGACTCAAGATGCCTTAGTAATTCATGAGACCACGATACCAGAAACACACCCATTCACTAGCAGGAAGTTGAACAATGCCATTGACATCTTGACATTGGTTGCGGAAAGCAGAAAAAAGATAGATGCAGGACTTTGGTATGTCGTTATCTCCTTGGCTGGCAGACAACAACACTTGGCCGGAAGCCGATCAAGATCTTGTCCATTCTTTCTTCTTAAAGCTTAACCATCTTGGGCGGATTGTTGTCATTAAGCTTACAATATGAAATGCGTCCCAAAATAAGTTTCCAACCATCCATAAACATATTCCACGGGGAAAATAACCTCCAACTTACTCAAATTCTTAGCATAAGAGATCGTCTGCAAACCTTGGTAGACACTGGCCAAGGTTGGGATGACCAAATTCACGCGTTGCCCACGCGCAATCTGGCTGGCAGCCTTGAACACACCAGGGCGGATGAGGCTAAGCTTGTCAGTTGGTAGTGCAAAGCAATATAACCAGCAAGATATAAGGGCGGCTAGGTAGAACTCTTCAATCAGTGACTCGAGAACGCCGAGAAGAACAAAAGGATCCTTTTCCTTCTTGGTTCGGGCCAGATGTTAAGCCATAGATCCAGGAGAACAATAGGTATCTATTGGAACTCCTTTTCGCCTCCTATTGTCTCGTGGGGGAGGGCTTGCATAATTCTTCGAACCGCAATACCAGAAAAGCACTCATTCACTAGCAGGAAGTTGAACAATGCCATTGACATCTTGACATTGGTTGCAGAAAGCAGAAAAAAGATAAATGCAGGACTTTGTTATGTCGCTATCTCCTTGGCCGGCAGACAATAACACTTGGGCGGAAGGAACAACTTCTTCCTAGTAAGATCCACTGGCCGGAAGCCCAGCTATCTTCCACATGTCCCACAAGGAAATCGACATTTCTCCGTCCTCTGTGCATAAGGTGTTAGTAGTAGGGCACCATAGTTCATAGAAAGTCTTGAAAATATTAAGGTTGAGGTCATAGCAAAACAAAGACGCGTACAATCCATTGTAAATCCTTCAGTATATAAGTTTGTCCTTATTACGACTAAGAACGTCATCAAGCCAGTCCCAATAACATGGAATATAGAAGTTATCGTTAGGCGAGAAAGTCCCCCATGTTATCGACCCGTTTGCAATGCGATGGCAAAGTAGGGGCGATGGTTTTTCTACTGGAACTGAAGCTCCGAACAGAGGAGAAATAAGCTTCAGAGCTTTATAATTGCGCGTGACGGTGCCGTCTAAGTTCAGTATGTCGTGGGTAGAAGTGACGCTCCAATGAGAATTCGTGAACTTCTCGTTGAGCAAAGACTTCTTAGAGGGTAGCGGCATCGGTGCATCAACCCAGAACATTATTCCATCCTCGATGGCATCGTCTTCCTTATCCAAGATGGTGACATACGACAATTTTGAAGACGAGTCAACAAAGTGCACCATGATCTTTGTCACCGATGTGAAAAGCCTGAATGTTGCAGGGGAGTACTCAAGATAGGCCAAGCTGACGACACTGTCGACCCAGACAGTCCTGAAGAGAGTAGTCTAAGACTACTGTACGTTAGTACGTTGAGGAGTAGCCCACAAAAAGCAGAGATGATGACACAGTCGACCCAGATAGTTCTGAAGAGAGTTTATAGAATAACTCTATGTTCGTACACTGAGGAGTAGGCAAGACACTAGCAATGACGAAAGACAACTTCAAATGGGCAATATCAATTAATTTCATCTCCTTACACCAAAAGAAGACAAAAAAAAAGGTGTCAAAATAAAGATATATATATATATATATATATATATATATATATATAGGAAAATTGGATTCTAATAATCCCTACTTTTGCAAATTGGATGATAATAATCCCTACTTTCAATTTGTACTCTGGTGGTAAAAAAAAAAATTGTATTGTAGTGGGACATAATCGAGAGTATACCCTAAATATCATAGATTTTGTGTTGCATTTGATTCAAAACTCTATATAGCACTTTACCACGATTTTTAATGAATTTACAACATTTCTCCCAAATTTTTTCTATTTTTTATGATTTTTTTCAATTTTATTCCTTTTAAAAAATCATAATAATTGCTCGGAATCTCAAAAAAATAATTTAAAAAATATTTTAGCAACTATACTCCATTACCTATCTGGGGGCAGGAACGAAAAAACAAAAATAATATGGGATAGACATGAAAAAATAAAAAGAATGTGGTGATGGATTTGGTACCACTACAATACAATTTTTTTTTTTGGACCACCAGAATACAAATTGAACATAGGGATTATTGGCATCCAATTTGCAAAATTAGGGATTATTAGAATCCAATTTCCCTATATATATATATATGTATATATATGTATATATATATATATATAAATATATATATATATATAAATATATATATATATATAAGTTAAAAAAATAAAACAAGAAAAGAAAGTCACAGTGGTGACTTTTCATTCATCATGAATAGTTTTTTTTTGTTCTTTTTGTTCAAAAGAAAAAGAAAAAAGTCAAAATATGTGATTGATTAAAAAAAGATGGCGCATAAGTGTGATTGCACACATATTCTAGTTGTTTCATTCAAATTTATTAAAAGAATTAATTAAGAAAAGAAGAAGTAAATCATCATCTGGAATCACTAAGAACATCTTGATAAAAGTTAAACTGGCGCCTGAATTTGTAAGGGAAGTATGACTCTATTACGATAGTCCTGCCTTGGCGTAAAGTCAAAAAACCGCTATGCATGCAGACCGTGTAGGTCTTCCAGCAAGGGGATAACACGGGAGTGTCAGTCAGTTCTCGGCGGGTATCCCTTAACAAAGCGGTACAACACATATTTGACGACTCAGGATGCCTTAGTAATTCACGAGACCCCTGCCAAAGCTTAACCATCTTGGGAGGATTGTTGTCATTAAGCTTAGGGTGTTTGAAATACGTCTTGAAATAAGTGCCCAATCATCCATAAACATATTACACGGGGAAAATAACCTCCAACTTACTCAAATTCTTAGCATAAGAATTCATGTGCAAACTTTGGTAGACATTAGCCAAGGTTGGGATAGCTAAATTCACGCGTTCCCCATGCACAATCTGGCTGGTAGCCTTGAACACACCAGGGCGGATGAGGCTAAGCTTGTCAGTTGGTAGTGCAAAGCAACATAACCAGCAAGATATGAGGGCGACTAAGTAGAACACTTCAATCAGTGACTCGAGAACGCCGAGAAGAAGAAAAGGATCCTTTTCCTTCTTGGTTCGGGCCGGATGTTTAGCGATGGATCCAGGAAAATAATAGGTATCTGTTGGAACTCCTTTCCGCCTCCTATTGTCTCGTGGGGGAGGGCTTGCATAATTCTTCGAACCGCAATATCAGAAAAGCACTCATTCACTAGCAGGAAGTTGAACAATGTCATTGACATCTTGACATTGGTTGCGGAAAGCAGAAAAAAGATAGATGCAGGACTTTGGTATGTCATTATCTCCTTGGCCGACAGACAACAACACTTGGGCGGAAGGAACAACTTCTTCTTAGTAAGATCCACTAGCCGGAAGCCCAGATATCTTCCACATGTCCCACAAGGAAATCGACATTTCTCCGTCCTCTGTGCATAAGGTGTTAGTAGTAGGGCACCATAGTTCATAGAAAGTCTTGAAAATATTAAGGTTGAGGTCATAGCAAAACAAAGACGCGTACAATCCATTGTAAATCCTTCAGTATATAAGTTTGTCCTCTGTGCATAAGGTGTTAGTAGTAGGGCACCATAGTATCATTAGGCGAGAAAGTCCCCCATGTTATCGACTCGTCTGCAATACGATGGTAAAGTAGGGGCGATGATTTTTGTACTGGAACTGAAGCTCTGAACAGAGGAGAAATAAGATTCAGAGCTTTATGATTGCGTGTGACGGTGCCTTCTAAGTTTAGTACATCGCAACTAGAAGTGACGCTCTAATGAGAATTCATGAGCTTCTCATTGAGCAAAGACTTCTTATAGGGAGCAGTGTCGATGCATCAACCCAGAGCGTTATTCCATCCGATGGCATCGTCTTCCTTATCCAAGATGGTGCTAGACGACGATTTTGAAGACGAGTCAACAAAGTGCACCATGATCTCCATCACCGATATGAAAAACCTGAATGTTGCAGAGGAGTACTCAAGGTAGGGTAAGCTGACGACACTGTCGACCCAGACAGTCCGAAAGAGATTAGTCTAGGACTACTTTACGTCAGTACGCTGATGAGTAGCCCATGAAAGCAGAGATGACGACACAATTGACCCAAACAGTTTTGAAGAGAGTTTATAGAATAGCTTTACATTAGTACGCTGAGGAGTAGGTAAGACACTAGCAACGACGAAGGGCAACTTCAAATGGACGATGTCAATTAATTTCAACTCCCTGCACCAAAAAGAAGACAAAAAAAAAAAGATGTAGAAAAAGAGCGATATATATATATATATATATATATATATATAAGTTAAAGAATAAAACAATAAATGAAAGTCACGGTGGTGAGTTTTCATTCATCATGTAGTTTTTTTTAGTTTTTTTTTTCTAAAGAAAAAGAAAATGAAAATGAAAAAAAGTTAAAATATGTAATTGAATAGAAAAAGATGGCACATACTCCAATTCTTTCATTCAAATTTACTAAAAGAATTAATTAAAAAGAAGAAGAAGTAAACCATCATCTGGCTATACACATGGGTGGGGACCAATTTTTGGATGTGTGTCATTGTATACAAACTGCACAACATAAACTTGGTCGAAGCGGGGCCCGTAAATTAAATAAATAAATAAATAAAAGCCATGAAGAGAGTTCATCTCAGATCGTGGGTAAAATATTTGAAGTAAAGCTTTTCTTTTTTCAGCAATGGAGGACTAGCAAAGAGCAAGAACATATCTTGAATTTTGTAATAAAATTCTCTGAATTTTATTTATTGTTAAAATGTGTTCCATAAAATCCCAAATTTAATTAGTGGTGAGTTATACAATTGATTCAATTGGCATTGCAAGACATTTTAAATTTGGCCATGTTAATCTAATGGTCATTTTTTAGTGGTTTCAAGAAGTTAGCGTTCTTCAAGCATTTAAAGTAGCACGTTGCATTAACCTAAATTGCTACTATAAAAAGAGGTGCCACAAGCCTTGTTGATTCACCAACAAAAAATACAAACACAAAAAATATTTGTGTCAAGAGTTGAGAATTATTCAACCTTGTTCATCAATTGAGAGAAAAATTGAGAGAGAGAGTAGTCTCACCAATTTTTCCAGTATTCCACCATTGTATCCCTATAGAGTTGTGAGTTGAGAGTTTGAGAGATTAATTTGTATCTCCATTGTTGGTCATATCACACCTTGTGATAGTGATCGTTTTTGTACTCCTCCTTTCTCATAGTGGATTATTTTTCTGGCTGCCGTCGTTCGTGGGTTTTTCTCCGAGTTCTTCGGTTTCCCACGTAAATCTTGATGTTGTTATTTTTGCAGTTTTTATTTCCATTCCTAATTTTGTCGTAATCTCCGTCATCTCTCTATTTGCTTCCGCTATTATTTGCAACTTGCAGGTTAACCTACTCTGAATATATTTTACATTTATTTATTTTTTTCTGTCTCGATCAACTTCTAGCAATTCAGTACTCAGGGTCAAGGAGTACAAGAACATATCCAACCCAGTCTGAAAATCCTCAGCTATTCAATTTGATCTACTTCCATCTCTCTATCTAGACTTCTATTGGTCTCAATTCCAAGCCTAGCTTCAATATCGCTTTTCAGCAAGGGACGAGAGATGCAGAACAACAAATTAAATTGACTTTGTTTGAAGAAAATCTAAATTACCATAAAATTTATCGGTTCGTGGTAGATGAAATCTGCAACCTTGTGCCAATAAAAATTGTTACAAAATTTATTGGCAAAAGTGGAGGAATTTAATGACATTGTTGAAAGATTTAAATGACAACTTGAGTTGAAATTTCCATGAATGCCCAAGCAAAACAATTTCCCACCACGGCTACGACAAAAGAGCCCTGTTCAAAGCAGAGTACAGAAAGAGAAAGAGGGAAATAGAGTTTTTTTTTAAAAAAAATAATAAAAGAGAAACCAAGGAAGATGGAGAGGGATTAGAAGAAGAAAATTAAGATTGACAATTTCAATAACTGATGTAGCAGCAACAGTGAAGATTGATTTTATCCAGAGTATGAAAGAGAAAATGTTCAATAGAAAGAATACCCTTTGCGCTCACTGCTCAAAAGAATCAACAGGAACTCATGAAAAGCAGGGGATTCAGGGGTTGATTTACAATCTGTACTCAACCATGTCTTTGACTTCAACTCTAATTTTACTGTCAAGAATTCTATCCAATTAAGATTTGGATAGAAACTGATTAAGTTATAGGATCTAGAAGATGTAATATTATAGAGGTTGTATTGATTTAGAAGTTTGGAATGTTCAATTTGATTTGTATAAAAATAAATAAATAAATCAGTAAAAGGGAATAAATATCACAAAGGCAAAAAGAAAAAAAAAGACATGTGAAAGCCCACATTTCCAAGACCCAACCATCAAAATGGTCCAATGTGAGTTATCAGGTCTACCAAGGCTATATATATATATAAAAAAAAATTATTTGAGACCCAACCGCTTCAAACACTTTCAGAGCGTGTACGCGGCTGACTTTCTCGAAGGGGGCATTTGTAGGAGGAAATTTTTTCAACAAATAGGAAAATGACAAGTGGAAAATAAATTAAATTTATTTGGACAATTTTTATCCGCCATGTGTCAAATTAATTTCGACGGTCCATTTAATTAAATTTTAAATGGAAATACATATGGCCAATAATATCCTAACACGTGCCAATTATGATGCAAAAAATAGTGATTATTCCTTTATTTAAAAAAATAAGAAATAATTAATTAGATTGGGCCCAAGCCCAAAATCTGACTCAAACTCTCGACCTCCAGAGCCTATAAATAATGGTGTTCTCTCTCATTTTCAAAAACACTCTCCAGTCTACATCCGACATTCGACATTCTGCACTCCAAATGATTCGAAAGATCGAACTGCAAGCGGCCTTCAGCTACCAAACATCAAGGAACAAGGTCGACAAAAGCTCAAGATCAACAGTTCCAGGTTTCCTGCACGTCAAAGTCAAGAACTACAACTGAGTTCTTCAGCTCGACCTGCATTCGAGATTGAGATCAAGCGCCCGCGCCCTCGGCTCACCCAAGTTTTTTTAGAAGATCAAATCAAATGACTACTTTATTGTATTTAATACAGAGATTGTACCTGCATACATTCGAATATTAATACAAAAATTAAATTTGTCCATTTTTCTTGTCTTTATTTATTTTAGACTACAACATCCAAGTTTTTTAAGGAGGTTAAGAGCTACAACAGGTAACCCATAATAATTAATTAGTTATATTATTTACCTAGTTAAATTGTTGAATTTGAATTAATTATCCCTTCCTCTTTCTCTCACTGCAAACCGCCCCACCACCACCATCACTTTCTTCATCTTCATCTTCTCCTCCTCATCCTTATTCTCCTACCCATCATCTTCTTCATCGCCATCATTGTCACCATCTTCTCCATCGATCACCATCACCGAACCGCCGCAGGCCACCACTCACGGCCACCATTATCCACCTAAAATACGTTAGACACCCCTTCCCATCTCTCTCTCTCTCTCTCTCTCACTCTCTCTCTCTCTCATTCTCTCTCTCTCTCTCTTCAAACTCAAAGATCGAACCACCAAACACCGAATCCCAATTCAGGAATTCAGGGTTAGGGTTTCTCGCCAACCAAAATTTGATTCCCCTGGGCGCTGGAGAATCGATCGACAGGAGTTGTCCAATGGTTCAGCATCGTCAAAGGTTCAGGGTTAGGGTTTCTCTTTATCCTCAATCAAGTCCGACGAAATTCGTACCCTGAGCGAAGGTGCCACCGTCGAGTTCACCTTCGCCGTCGGCGACGACAACAAGCCCAAGGTCGTAGATGTCACCAGACCCAACGGATATTTGATCAACTCCCACTGAGACTCCTCACAGTCTCTTTCTGTGGCGGCAGGGGAAAAGAGAGCGCCATCGTCGAGAACCTTAGGTTTGGTGAAGGCTTCCTCGGATTTGTGGAGAGTATAAGTCTTGTTGTTACCATCAATAGAGGCAACCATTTTGACACCTGATATGGAAGAGGAAGAAGAAGAAGATGGGTTGTATTTGTAAGAGCAGAAATTGGATGCCCCATGGTGTTGGAGCTACCCTTGAAGTCGCGTCCATGGCTACAATTCTTTCTATGTTTCGTCATATCTCAATGGAGGTTGGGGGGCATTGGAGCTTGGAGTGCTTCAATGGAGGTTGGTTGGGTGGGGGGCTGGATTTTTTAGTTAACTAGGTAATTAGTGAGATAATTAATAAATTAGATGAAGTTTATCAGCTACATTAAGGGTGGGAGATTCATGGACAATCACCTAGCTGGGGAAAAATATGTGATCGGACTGATGGTCAAATGGATACATAAGTGGGTGGTATGGAGGCACAATGAGGACGTTGTGCGCTTAAATTTGGGGGGGGGGGGGGAGGGGTGACTATAACACTCAAGGGTATTTGGTTAAGTGTGACTTAAGAGGATTGAAATAATTACTTATATTATTACCAAAGTGCACCTTCTTTTAAGGAACCTCATCTGGTGAGAACTCCCCAATTAAGCATGGTTATCTGAAAAACATGTTGGAAGGATTCATGGTGATTGTGAGACCAGTCGCTGGTCCTTGAAGTTATTATCATAAATGTCTGTAGTCTGAGAGGGGTCAGAGCATTACACAAGCAACTTGAACATTTTTATAGGGGATAAGGGAGGAGACTGAAGAAAGTAAAAGTATTTTAGATGAGATAGGAAAGATGACTATGGGTTATAGGATAGCTACTTATCTACCATCTCCTTAAAAGAGCTTAAGCCAACCATGTCACACTTGTTGGTTTTCGAAAATATCCTTGTCTTTTATTTCTATTTCTTATAATACCCTTGCAGACACTAAAAAATCAAAATAGTGTCAAAAGTTAAAATAAATTAAGTTGATTATTTTGCTTGGTCCAAATTAATTAATTTGTTTAATTTATTTAAGTAAAATTCGCTCAAGTTTACTATTAAGTCAAAGTTCAAGTTAGAGTCAAATCGATTACCAAGTCAAGGCCCAAGTGACTACCAAGTTAAAGTCGAATGGATTGTCAAATCAACCCAAACCCAAGGCCTGATCAACAGCCTAAGAAGACTAACAAGTCACCCAAGAGAGGAAGTCTCTCCTCTATAAATAAGACTACTCGCTCTCATTTAAGGGGGGATAGAAAATTTAACTCACAAGAAGACTCTCTCTAGAATAAACAACAAACACTTCAATATGTGTCGTTTTCTAGAAATTCAACACCAACTTGATCGAGATTCAAGCCCCGTCTGTCCTCCTTCAAGAAGACTATATAGATTGAATGAGAGGACTATTTATTTGTTCATCTTGTAATGAATATTATCGAGATTGTACCCAAATTCTTTGAAATTAATACAAATTTTGTTTGTCCATTTTTCTTGTCTTAAGTAATTTTAGACTCGAAAATTTATGGTTACAAATTTTGGCACGCTCGATAGGACATCTCTACCTCTCATCTCCATCTCTGAAATCAAGACTTTCAAGAATCTCTCCACAAAGAAGACATGGTCATGAAGACTTCAGCCAATCTACGTTTTAAGAAGAATGTCGACACTCTGTCGCAAACACCCATGAGAAGATTACTAACTCTGGTAAATCAAGCACTAGAGTAGTGACAAGAAGCAAGGCAAGAGTTGATAAAGTTACTACTCATGAAGTACCAACAACCTTAGAGTGCTACGCCACCCAAAGTGTGAATTCCACTATGCTGGTGTCGACCACGCCTCTATAATGGCCCGCCCTAAAATAAAGTTTGTGACTGTTGTGAAAATGAAGCATACGACCATTAGCACGACGAAGGAAATTCAAGGTCGGTCATCTGACGTTGATACCATGTCAGTCATGGTTACCGGAGTTATGACTATAGAAGAAGAAATGGCTAACATCCATGTTACAAAAACTTACTCAAGAGAGCAAAGAGAAGGGCGCGCAAATCAAGCGTCAAGATAGAAAGATTGCTAAGTTGGAGAAGAAGTTAAAGCAACGACCATCAAGATCTCTCAATAAATATTCAGACGCCGAAGTAGAAAACGAATCTAGCGAAAGTGAGGTTAAGAGTGACATGTCTAAGAAGGGAAATAAGCCATCATTATCGACAAGCTCAATGACTACAGAACAAATCCAAAATTTGATTGCAAAGGCACTCAAGGATCAACTAGGAGAAGCTTCAAAAAGAACTCACAGGTGCACCAGGCCATACACTAAGAGAATAACACTCTTCGTATGCCACATGGTTACCAACCTCCCAAATTTCATCAATTTGATGGACATGGTAACCCAAAGCAGCATGTCGAGCACTTTGTGGAGACATGCAATAATGTTGGCATGAACAGAGATCTCTTAGTCAAGCAATTTGTGCGCTCCTTGAAAGGAACTGCATTTGACTGGTATACCAACCTTGTACCTGAGTCCATCGATAGTTGGGGGCAAATGGAGGAGGAGTTTTTAAATCGTTTCTACAACATGATTCATATTGTTAGCATGAAAGAATTGACTAACACCAAATAATGGGGTGACGAGCTAGTTGTTGACTACATCAGCCGTTGGCGTGCTCTTTCCTTAATGTGCAAGGATCGTTTGTCAGAAACCTCTGCGGTTGACATGTGCGCTCGAGGAATGGATTGAAACATACTCTATGCCTTGCAAGTAAACAAGCCTAAGAATTTTCCAGACTTGGTGACACATGCTCATGACATGGAGATTACAATTGCCAACCATGGAAAACATTCTGACAATAGTGTGTCCACAACTACTTATGAAGACATGCTAAGAAGAGACCCTATGATTGAAGAAAATGACTATTGTTTTTCTGACTCTGATGCACCAGAAATGCTCAACAAACTCCTTAAGACGGGACTAATAGAACTCCCTGAGCCAAAGCGCCTTGAAGAAGTAGGAAGAGTGAGCAATCCTAAGTATTGCAAGTACCACAAGATTGTCAACAACCCACTAGAGAAATGCAAAGCATTCAAAGAGCAAGTCATGCAGCTAGTGAAAGAGGGGAAAATTACGCTAGACGTAGAAGACACTGACGAGTCTTACTAGATGCGACGCGCGCAAGGAGAGAGGGAAACCTAGGGGGAAAAGGGCAGTCACCTAATAAAAAGGGACTCAAGAAACACAAACTTTCAAGCGATCGTCATAGACTTCCAAGTCATCATAAAAATAAAAATAAAAAACAAGAAACTCCCAAGTACACAAAGACTTCCAAGTCACCACCAGTGACTCCCAAGTCAACCTAAGGAAGAGACTCCCAAGTCAACCTAATGAAGAGACTCCCAAGACGACACACAAGATTCATAGGCCTATCAAATCATCAAAAGACTCTCAAGTCAGCAAGCTTCCCATTTGTCATCAAAAGACTCTCAAGTCAGCCAACTTCCAATTCGTCATCAAAAGACTCTCAAGTCAGCAAACTTCCCATTTGTTATCAAAAGACTCTCAAGTCAGCAAACTTCCAATTTGTCATCAAAAGACTCTCAAATCGAAAAACTTCCAATTTGTCATCAAAAGACTCTTAAGTAATCCCAATAAAAAGACTCTCAAGTCATCATCAACAAATTTCCATGTTGTCATCAAAAGACTCTTAAGTAATCCCAAGAAAAAGACTCTCAAGTCATCATCAACAAATTTCCAAGTTGTCATCAAAGACACCCAAGTCATGATCAATTTGACTTCTAAGTTGGAAGACTTTCAAGTCATCACAAAAAAGACTTATAAGTAAACCAAATCATAGACTTTTAAGTCTCTACAAGGGGATATTCAAGTCAAAAGACTTCTAAGTCATCACAATTGACCAAGATAGCAAACTCTCAAGTTAGATAAATCCTAGACTCCTAAGACATCAATGACCTTTTCTATGTCAAGACAACACCAACAACTACGCCACTATGACTCTGGACGTCCCTCTTTGAGTTAACGTCGACGATTGTGTCGTCATTGTTGTTGGGATATCACTTCAAGTTAAGTCATCACAATGTGTGACTCTAATCATTGCGTTGCGATCGTGATCGACATCAACCATCAAGCGTTATTTCATCAATTGTGTCGCCACAATTGTAAAGTGACAACCTTCATGTCAGGGCCAACAGCTGGTATATGCCAACAATTGCGTCGCTATCATTATTGGCGTATTGCAAGTTCGAGCCAATATTGTGTTATGCCAACAATCGTGTCGCCGTCATTGTCGACGTATTGCAAGTTCATGCCAATATTGTGTTATTATGGCAACAATTGTGTTGGCATCATAGTCGACGTCCTGTGCCAACAATCGTGTTATTCTAACAATTGTTGGTGGCTTCTGTCAAGTTAAGACCAACAGTGCCGCAACATGCGAAACCAACAAGATTGTTGGAAACTCCTTCAAATCACCAATCTCTTCATATCATGTCCATCTTTTTGTATCTACAAGTACAAGCAGCATACATTGTGTACCCTCGTAAGCCTGCAAAAAAAAAAAAAAGTGGGTAAAAAAAAGGAAAAAAAGGGGTCGAACACAATCAAAGAAAGTCTGTGGGATTAGAGATAGGTTGGTTGTCCCGGCATGTGACGGGTTTTCAAAAATTTCCCTACTCGTCACCTCAACAAGGATAAACACTTCTACACAAAAGCGGAGCTCGTTATCTTTGTCTTTGGCGATACTCGATCTTCCAAAATTATCTGACTTGTCATCAATCTCTTCAGATCATGTCCATCTTTTTGTATCTACAAGTACAAGCAGCATACATTGTGTACCCTCGTAAGCCTGCAAAAAAAAAAAGCGGGTAATAAAAAGGGAAAAAAGGGGTCGAACACAATCAAAGAAAGTCTGTGAGATCAGAGATAGGTTGGTTGTCCCTGCATGCGACGGGTTTTCAAAAATTTCCCTACTCGTCACCTCAACAAGGATAAACACTTCTACACAAAAGCGGAGCTCGTTATCTTTGTCTTTGGCGGTACTCGATCTTCCAAAATTATCTGACTTGTCACCTTAACAAGGATAAATTCCTCCACGCAAAAGCGGAGCCCGTTATCCTTGTTTTTGGCGATGCTCAGTCTTCTAAAATCATCCGACTCGTCACCTCAACAAGGATAAACTCCTCTACGCAAAAGTGGAACCCATTATCCTTGTCTTTGGCAATACTCGGTCTTTCAAAATCATTTGACTCGTCACATCAACAAGGATAAATATCTCTACGCAAAAGTAAAGCATGTTATCCTTATGTATAGTGGTACTCAGATCTTGATACCTACACAAAAAAACAACAAATCACAGAAAAGGTGAGCAAAAATAAATAAATAAATAAATAAATAAGCATATTCATTAGATGGGCGTGACCAACTATCCGAATCTGTCCATGTTGTTAATGCGAAGACATGTTACAATAGAGATGGGTTGATCCAAAGTCAACTACTACTAAAAAGGGTATTAGAGCCCTGCCTCACACATACTTATATTGGCAAGCATCAAGGTCAAACTTTGTGCGAGGACCAACATTTTTTGTGTTTATGCCCAAGAGAGAGGTGGCATAGTATTTAAATAAATTAAATCGGCAGAGACACCACAGGAAAGATAATGAAGGGAGACTCTCACCTTAATGGGATGCCATTGTGCCAAGAAAAAGGATTGCCATCAATTTATTAGCACTGGAAGATGTGATCAGTTGATGGTGTCCAAATTAAATCAATATGATGAGCATAATTTGATTATCTTGATGGAGGGGTGTGCGCGATACTCAGATGGAGCATGTTCTTTTCAATTAAACTCAAGTTTTGGAGTATCAAATTAGGTCTTGCCGTTCATCATCAAATAACTGTGCAAGATTGTGAATAAGAAGGGAAAATGACAAGTTTCCTTAAATTTGAGATTAGCATCCTCTTTTACTTTGACTTTGATTAACAAGATGCATGCCATTGATATTGGGGTAATCATGTTGACTAATTCGTGTGTACACTGCCTTTTATGTGTCACATTTACCATAAATAAAATTTTATGCAATAATAGTCAAGGTGTAGAAATCGACATGATTTACATGTCATGAATTCAGTCAAGACATTGCCAACACTTAAACATTTGACCGTGTACATGACCCTCCAGCGGCAAAATGACTGATCAAGTCAACAGTCTAGCTCCCAAGAGAAGCATCACGACGTCGATCGTGCTTAAACACATGATAGTGTACACGACCTAATCTCGAGGGGGCAATTTGTAGACACTAAAAAAATCAAAATAGTGTCAAAAGTTAAAAATAAATCAAGTTGATCATTTAGGTCGGTCCAAATTATTAATGAGTTTAATTTATTTAAGTAAAATTCGCTCAAGCTGACTATTAAGTCAAAGCTCAAGTCAGAGTCTAATGGACTACCAAGTCAAAACCCAAGTGACTACTAAGTCAAAGTCAAATGGATTGTCAAGTCGACCCAAACCCAAGGTCTGATCAACAGCCCAAGAAGACTAACAAGTCACCCAAGAGATGGAGTCACTCCTCAATAAATAAGGCTATCACTCTCATTTAAGGGGATAAAAAATTTAACTCACAAGAATACTCTCTCTAGAATAAACAATAAACACTTCAATATGCGTTGTTTGTTCTAGAAATTCAACACCAACTTGATCGAGATTCAAGCCCCATCGATCCTCCTTCAAGAAAACTACAAAGATCGTATCAGAGGACTATTTATTTGTTCATCTTGTAATGAATATTATCGAGATTGTACCCAAATTTTTTGAAATTAATACAAATTTTATTTGTCCATTTTTCTTGTCTTAATTAATTTGAGACTTGAAAATTTGTAGTTACAACCCTTGCTTAGATTATTATTATTATTATTAATATATTATTATTATTATTAACATTATTATTATTATTATTAACATTATTATTATTATTATTATTAACATTATTATTATTATTAACATTATTATTATTATTATTACTATTACTATTATTATTATCATTATTATTATTATTATTATTATTATCATCAATCCCTATTTATCATCCCACCTCATCAAAAGCTCCATATTTCATCAATTTTATTTTCTTCTTCTTCTTGTTTTTGTTGTTGTTGTTAGTAGTATTATTATTTGCAATCCGTATTTGAAGTTTTCAATCGAACTTGTACCCTGAGATCCAATGCAAACAATCAGTCGAAGTAGCGGATCTACTACCTTATTTCAAATTATTCCCTCTTTTAAATTTTAACACGATATCCTAATTATATTGTGATACCTAAATATTCAATAATCATATGGATATTATATGTGAATCCTTTTAACTTAATTGTGTTTCATAAAGATGGAACTTTGCCATATAGTGCCGATAATATGAATGTATATTAGTTGTAAATAACATTATTTTCCAATAATAGATCAATATTTCTTTAACTTATAACTATTTAATTTCATTGTACACAGAAATACAACCTTTTAGATTCACAAAACATAGTTTATATTTTATGTGATTTGATTACAAGGACCCTTTGGCCATGCTTCTATAACATCCAAAGCTAAACCATATAATTATGCTTTGCCCTATAATTTACAACATAGTTTCAATGTATATCATAAACCATTAATCATTAAATAACAATGGCTTTAATTTGATACTTGTATTTACTAGCAAATGTATGCGCGCGTTGCGCGCGGTTAGCACAAAATCATAAATTCTTAGTATAGCATTGTGTTTCAATTGCAACTAAAGTGATCAAAATATTGTTTTACATAAAACTTTAAATTAACTTCAACATTGTAATAGTATTATGCTTGAATACATCTTGAGCATGAATTGAATCATTTAATCAATTTTCTTGTATCTTTCAACTCTTTTCGGACATCATCCCAATTCTTCAAGCGTCATGAATATATGATATATATCTGGCTTTGTCACCATAGCAAGCATGCAGTTTATGCCTTAACTCAACCTCCTAGACCTAGATGGCGCTGTACTCATGGAACCTAGATTGGATTACTCACCTCATGCATATGTCAATTAAAAATCCCAAAGTTGCCGGTAGGACATCATCAACAATTAATAATTTGCATGGTTTGAGAATTAGTGACAATTTCCGAGAAGGCTTACAGACAATGCCAAAAGACTGAAAGACATACAAGGTAAGGACGCATTTGCCAAAGTGTGAGCCAATTTAATGCACATTTCACTTTTTCAAGTGATTGTTGATCAACCATGCAAATCAGACCAAGGATTCCAATCAATTTAAATTTGTAGTAGAATTTTGTGTGAATGATGAAACTAATTTGGAAGAAAATAATTTTTTCTTATTTTATAGCTGCTTTGTGTCCTCTTCCCTATAAAATTATACTCCCTCCGTTTCGTAATGAGTATTAATTTTTTTAACTACCTTGCCCCTTTTTATTTGTCAATTTTACATTTTCAATAATTAAAATACCTATATTACCTTTTAAAAATTTTCTTTATTCTTCTATTTTAATGAAGGGCATACTTGTCCATACATAATTTTTTCACTCTATTTCCAACACACATAAGTTTTGTAAAATTAGTTATTTTGATACTTAAAAAGGGACGAGGCAATATATATTTACATGACAACAATAAACATTGGGTACAGTACAATCACCCAAAAGAGATTAACACTTTTTCTAAATCAACATTAATTTCCAGTACTATACAGGGAAAGGAGAACACATTGAAAAAGCTAATCACACAACTTGAGACATGATATCAATCAGACATGAGGGAGTTAGCAATGGGTAATAAATAGGTTTGATGATAAATGTAATTACTGGTTGGAATTTGGAGTTACTTTGAAGCTTGTTTGGCTACAAGCAGGTCAAAAGTCATATTCAAATTTGTCTCAAAATTTGAGTCTCTCATTTTGAATCTGGCTTGCACGGAGAATGATACACTGACTCACTGAGTCAGTGACTCACCCCAAATGGCAGCTAGGTGGCAGATGACATGGCTCCTGGGAAAAGAAAAAAGGAAAAGCAATTCCAAATGGGAGAACGTAAGAGAGAGAAGATGCGAGTGAAAAAAAATGAAAAATAAACAACTAAAGGTACGTGTCATACACCCATTGAGAAAATAAACTGCGCGTGTGCATCAAGTATAGGAAAGAGTGTTCATGCCCCTTCACTGCGGGACCCACAGTTGCAGTAAACCAACAGGCAACAACATTTAATTTTTTATTTTTTTATTTTTTTGTTTCTTTTTTCATTGTTTAACGGTAAGTATTTATTTCTTTTGATTTTACTCAAATGTTGTTTGTTTTGTTTCTTTTGATTTTGTTCTAGATTTTTCAAATGTTGTTATGTTTATTTAACTTTTGAAAACTTTTTTTTCTATTTTGAAATGTATAAATAATTTTCATTAAAATTAATAAATATGACAATTAAATGGGTTTTTTTTTCTTAAATTTCAAATTTGATATTTATTTTGAGAAATTTTTAATTAATTTGATAATAACTATGTAACGACTATATTTGATAATTTTTGAAAAAAATATAAATTAATTTTATTTTGTTAAATTTATATAAATATATTTTGAAAAACTTTTTTATTATATTTTAATTTTATCTATTGTTAATTATTCAATATTATTAATTCATATAAATAATTTGTAAATATATAAGTGGGTCCAACAATATAATTAAAATATTATCCCCAACCCCACATGTTCCTTACCTCATTCCTCATATCATATTTCACCGTAAGCAGTACCCACTACCCATACCCAATCACCCATTAAAATATTATTATTGGTAATATATTTGCATTATGTGTTCTTCATTTTCAAGAACACCATAAGATATAGCCTTAATGCGGCAATAATATTAGAAAATCACAAATTTTTCTTTGGCCAAGGGTGTCCGTGTACCTTCTTTCTTTTTCTTTCTTTTTGATAAACCAGATTTTTCTTTCGTTTTATCACTTTTTATCTTAGCAAGACTAATTTTTCAATTCAAGCTGTTGTTGTACGTTTGTTCCCTCTTTGATTTTTTTTTTTTACTTTTAATTTTGAGTTAGGGTTGTAAAATAAATTATTTAAGACATGTTTGGTTCATAAAAAGGAATGAAATGGAATGAAATCCAATAACTTTAAGAAATGGAATGAAATTTGATAATTATATATTTTTGTTTGATTCAAATAGGGAATGAAAGTAATTCCCTCCAGATTTTTAATTTTAATTAGCTCAAGTTTAAGAAAAATTGGTAGAGAGGGAAATAAAATAACTATTGGTGAGTGTTGTTTAAAATTTTGAGAAACTTAAGTTGGAGGGAATATGACAATTTTTAAATTTTAATTTTAGGAGGGAAATCAAATGTCTAATTAAATTTTTGGTACCCACTAGTTTCCCTCCTCTCTAAAATTCTAACTGGCAATTCCCTCCAGATTTTTAATTTTAATTAGCTCAAGTTTAAGAAAAATTGGTAGAGATGGAAATAAAATAATTATCGGTGAGTGTTGTTTAAAATTTTGAGAAATTTAAGTTGGAGGGAATATGACAATTTTTAAATTTTAGTTTTAGGAGTGAAACAAAATGTTTAATTAAATTTTCGGTACCCACTAGTTTCTCTCTTCTCTAAAATTCTAACTAGCAATTCCCTCCAGATTTTTAATTTTAATTAGTTCAAATTTAAGAAAAATTGGTAGAGAGGGAAATGAAATAACTATTAGTGAGTGTTGTTTAAAATTTTGAGAAATTTAAGTTGAAGGGAATATGACAATTTTTAAATTTTATTTTGGTGAGATTTTTCTTATATGGGAAATTAAAGGAAGGATGGAGAGACTTTTCGATTTTTTTAGTGGTATGATTTTAGTGAAAATTTAGAGGGAAATAGAGTACTCAAAGCTACATTTCCTCTGCTTTTTGTGCAAAAAAAATAAAAAATAAAAATAAAAAGTATCCTATTCTACACCTTGCTTTCTCAATTCTACACATCTCTATCATGGCCTTATGGTTTTGTCAAATGGGTAAAAAATAATTGGTTAAAGTTAAATTTAATAACTTTTGATAATTTTTTATAGCTTTTGTCAAATATCTTAATATATCAAAATTATTATTTTTTATTTAACTTTAGTTTCTTTCATGGATTAAGTTTTGTTGGATTGAACAAGGTCGTTTATATAGTTTGAATGCATTTTATTTTATCCTATGATTATGTTTGTCATTATTTTTAATTGGCCATCAAGAATAGGGAATTAAATTGTTGAATAAAATACCGAACATATAAATTCGATAATCGGAACCTTTGTATTAAACTAAGGGTATAAAATGAACTAGATAAAGAGGATTTTGTAATTAGGGATCTTGTGATAATTCGATATTTAACTTAGATAAAATTGAAATAACCACGAAAGTAGGTGATTGATTTTACTAAGCAATTTGTTTCATTGCCAAAAGTTCACTACGAAAGACATTATGTGATTATCGACCCTAAAATGTACCAAATTAGTGACTTACATGTTCAATCCACTTGTTTAATTCATAAAGTGACTTGGGATTTATCCCCTGAACGTTTTTTTTTTCTCATTGATGAATCACGTAAATTGTGTGAGTAGTTGCTTGTTTTGATTTCGTTAGTGACTAGAAATAGTTTTAAAGTCTTCAACCAAAACTTGAATGATTTATCGATTACATAAGAGATTACTTTGGTGCGTAGAAGAAAGTCACTTGTGAAACGACTGATAAATACACGCATATCGCGTCACTTCATGCATATCAGCCACCGTCATAATCAATTTAGGTGCATTATTGTCTAACACCCTAGTTCAATATATTATTGTCCAAGAAAAAAAATTTAGTACATTATTGTCTAACACCCTCAAAGTACAATGTGGTATAGCTTATACGCATAGCTACTTAACCAACTCCAGAAAAGAACATAACCAATATAATGTTGTAATTGCTAATAAGATAGTATATAAGAAATTATCAATTAGAGAGTGATATTGGAGATCTTAACAGTTAATTAAGTGACAAATAATATATTTAATGGGTTGTTACATATAACTACCAGTCTACCACCATTAGATTCCTAACGAAAAATACTATCATAAAAGTATAATATTGCAATTGTTAACTACCAATGTTAATTGTTATATTTTGAAAATTTTCACATATTAATGTTTAACTAAAAAAACTACCTATATAATTAAATAACACTATTTTCCAAGGTATTTTTTTCGGATACCAAGGCGTAGGTAGTGAGAGAATGTGAGTATAAATAGTTTTTATTAATTGAAAAGGTAAAAAGTTAACATGATTATTAAAGTTAAAATAATTAAATTAGGTATTGCGAAATGAAAAGTGAGAATTATTTTGGGACAAAAAAAATTAGTTTAAGTGTCAATTAATATGAGACGGAGGGAGTATTATGTAAGAAATTATCAACTAAAAATTGACATTGGAGATCATGAAAGTCAAAATTATAACAATTAATATGGAATGGAGGGAGTAATGCTTAATGTCACCATGTTTCTATGGATAATAAACGATCTCATGTCGGGTACTGATGAATAGGGTACTCTACTGAAAAATAATAGGTAATTTGACAATCAAAATTTCAAAATATAAGCGGATAAAAAGTATGTATTTTGACAATTACAAAAGAATGGAGTGAGTGATTATTAGGAGAGATTATTGTAAGCAATACAAGAAACTAGTGCAAGTAATTACAAAAAATGAATGGAAAAAAATAGATTTCAATTTGATTTAAGTAAATATTAATCATAACTATTACAAGAGATTATTTAAAATAAATTAATATTAATTATAATAATTACTACCTCTGTCCCTTTTTATTTGTCCAATTACCTAATTTCTCTGTCCCTTTTTATTTATCCAATTACCTAACTTTTACATTTCCAATAACTATAATTCCCTTTATATCCCTTATGAATGCCCTTTTTACACCTTTCCAAGGGTATTTTTAAGGACATTTTTTACAATGTACAATCTTTTTGCTACATTCCCTATATTTCGTGGTATTGTGAAAGTAGTTTTATGGACAATCAATCAGGGACGGATGTAGTATAAGAGATTGTTCAAAATAAATTTAACCGTAGTTATTAAGTTTACTTTAATTTTGCCATAGAAAATTTTAATTTTCATTAAAATAATATTAAATTGTTACTTCCTCTATTCCATATTAATTATTATAGTTTTAACTTTTGCGGTATTTAATTTCTGTCTTTGATTGATAATTTTTTACATAATACTCCCTCTGTTTTTTAAATTGTCACTTTGGTAATTGTGCTAAAAATTTTGACCGCTAATATCTTAATTTATACAATGATTCATCATACAAAATTGATGTTGTTAGATTCGTTACAAAAATACTATTAGGAAAGTATAATATCGTAGATATTTATAAAAGTATTATGTGTGAAATTGTTGATTAAAGACGAACTTTAAAAAGCGTGAAAAACAAATAAAAAAATGAAGGGAGTATATTATTAACAATTATAATATTATACTTTTATGACAATACTTTTCATTACGAATATAATGATGATAATTTTATATAGCAAGTCATTATATATACTGAGAAATCTATAATTAAAATTTTTGAAATTTGACTTCATGATTACCAAAAACGACAATATTAATTTGAGATGACAACTTTTACACTTCCCCACATCTATCCCCCTCCTCCCTCTCTCTCTCTCCCTCCCACTTGTTCATCTTCATCTCTTTGCCTGGAAGGTCACCATCAAACGCCATCATCCCTCCACCATTCCATCTCACTATCTGTCTGTTATTTTAACTTATTCTCACTATTTTTGGGTTGAGTTTTCTAAAATTTAAAAGTCCCACCAAAATGAAATTATTTTTTAACTTTGACAATTTTCAATTAGGAGCCAAAACTAGCCAAAACCCAAAAATTCAAGTCCCACCAAAATGAAATTATATTTTAATTGTCAAAAATTTCAAGTAGGAAGGATTCAGAAACAGCCCAAAACCCAAAAAAATTAATTCTCCACTGTCTACATCGATTCAAGTAGACAAATACACAGTTTCAAGTTTTAACTTTCAAACCCTAACACTCATCCGAGGGTCGCATATTCTGGAAGCTCTCGTAGACATCGTAGCATCTCCGCCTCACACCTTCGTTGTCGCCGTCAGGTTCGTTAGTCACCAAACCCCCCCGATATCTCCAGGGGCTGCTGCTCACCGCTCGGAGGACATCGGAGGCCTTTGGAAGGCCGTCGTCTCCGGCGGTGGTGTTTGCGGCGGGTTCGGAGGCCGGCAGCGGACGTCCATGTTATTGTTTTTCTAATGTTTTCCTGTTCGGGCTCCGAACCCCCATTTCATGACCGACCAGGCGAGCCCCACCGAGCACAATATTTTTGGGTAGATGGTGGCGGTTCGAGTGGTCTTTGGTGGTCAAGTGGTGGTGGCGGTGGTGGTTGCGAGGACTCCATTGGTGGGCAAGAGAATGAAAGTTGAGGTCTTGTTTTTTTGGCAATGGAAAGCTGAAAGGTTTTATGGATCTGAAATGAAAAGTGTGGTTTAGACTTTTGAATAGGTACAAGAATTTTTAATGAATATTGGAAACATAAATTCTTTGATGGACGAACAGATAAATTTAACTACAATTAAATTAAATTTAAAATGAAATAGTATACTAGTAATTGCCAAGTCACTTTGCCACATGGGTGAGTTTTTGACTCAGTGAGTTAATCAAGTTTTTTCCGGCTTGCACTGTCAAGGCTTGTAAATCTCCCAAAAATAAGCATTTCAAATTTTGATTGCCATTTGCCAATGACCGCTGAGATTTCCTTGCACTTGTATGGATTTAGTGATGTTCCATGTATAATACTGAATTTGTCTTGACATGTATGGGATGACAATCGTAAGGACCAAAACAGATGGTCTAGCTATTTCTAGCTACCCCTAAGAAACCACCAGAAGAACACAATCAAATAAAGTACAAGGTCTATGATTAGAGTTTCAGCATTATTAACACATTAATAATGCACCTCGCTTGTGCCCTAAATGATGTTATCCCAACAATCATAGTTGCATTTACTATACATGTCAGCAACGTGTACATGTGGAAATATTTCACTTAGTGCCTTCTGTGTGAAATTATTCATCATGATAATACCTCTTATATTTTCAGAAAACAATAATCTCTACAGCTGAAGAGGCAACTAAGTCTACATGAGCCATGGGTTCCAAACTGAGGGATTTTAACAGAAGCATGAGTTCATTAATTCATCTTACAAGGTCACAAGTTCATTATGATTAGAGAACACATTAGCTATAGGCTGGTAGAGAGAGAGAATTCTAGTGACGTTACTGCAATAAGATGGTAATAGACATATTAAAAAGTAAAAGAGATACCTTCCTATCCCAATTTCATGCTAACGTGGAAGAGAACCCACTTGCATGGACGATATCATTTAGATAGTAATATATGATTTGATAATCCATTTTCATGATTCACCCAAAAGTAACAAAAAACAAAGTATAAACCTTATAGGGTTCTTAGATGGGAAGGAGATGGAGATAGGGTCCCATCATGAATATTGTTGTTAACTATGTGTGGTTAATGCTGCCAGCAAAGTGACAGACGAATAGCAAATATTTTGAAGTGAAAAGCAACGAAGGGTTTTTTAGCAAATATCCCATAGGCCCACTTAGTCCTAACACAGAAAGCTCCTTGCCAGTGTATCAAAGAAAACAAATATAAGCTACACTAACACATGCGAAGACATAAATGCCTTGTTACAACCCCAAATAAACAAATTAAAAGCAATGTAAGGCTGAAACATACAGGGGAACTATGGTAGAGCCATCAGCCATCACACTTGGCCCCATTCCAAGCAAAGGGATCACTGCCATTCTACATCTAACCGGTGAGCTGGGGAGGATTATTGCATGCACCATACAAAACTTGAAGAGCTTGAGCTGAAAATCACAAAAGACACACTCAAAAGTAAACATGATGAGTGGACAAATAAAACAGAGTTCATAATTACAAAAGATCAACAAATATATTGTCTTTAGATATATTGTCTTTAGCTCTTGAATACACAAGAGATCCACCCGGAGAAAGGCAATTTACAATTCTTGAAATCCAATGTAACCTCATAAAGTCATAAGCAAATAGGACAAAAGAGTGACATGCAACTTCAATATGAAGGACCCTGACAATGTTCTTCCAAAAGGTAATTTACAATTCTTGAAATCCAATGTAATTACTGTCATACTGTGACTGTTTCCAAAGTTACCTTCTACTGTTCAATCTTGTATGCATTCCATTTTTAGGCCATTTTAAGAGGAAAAATGAACACAATTTAGAACCTAAAGCAAGAAAACAAACATTTAGGCATGACCAAACCAAAATGTAGGGCTCACTTTGGATAAGTTCTATGAAAGCAATGCAGAAAAAGGGCTGAAATCCAACTTCTTAAAACAATCTATAAAAGCAATTGTAATAACCCACCCCAAAATCTTGTTTAATTATCTACTAATCACAGTAATTATTCAAACCGCGTTATAAATTTTTCGCGTTTACCTTTATTTATCTACTTGTTTACTTATGGTTATCGGTGTCAAGTCTCGTGCAGGAGATGGCTAAGATGCCGAACTATCGGTTTAAAAGTTTACTTTACACATTTATTTAATAAGTTAAAGTATTTCAGGTTATACGTTTTACGTTATAAATTTATTTACCGAGAAACGGTTATTATTTATCCGCCTCGATTTCTATATATATTTTACCGTTCCAATTTTAATATTTTTAAATTTCATTCCCTTTACATTGTTTCAAGTGGTAATTTTACTCATTTTATCCTATTTTAATCCAAGTCCTAATTTATTTTACCCAAAGTGTTACCAATTAATTTTCTTGAGTACAAATTAATTATTTTTAGTCTAGTACATTTACAATTGCTTTATTTTAATCAGAGTTTCAGATTTAATTAAAGTTCTAATGGTGTCCTAAGTTAATTAGTTAAGGTTATATTAGTAGTGTTAGAAGAGGTTAGGGGCTTATTTGCTTCATTCTAATTCAAACCCATCTATCACACTTTCTCTCTCTACCTTCTCTTCCTCCCTGTCCTGCCCGAGAAACCAGCAGCCCCTGCCACCGTTTTCCGGCCACCGGCGCTGCTTCCGCCGCCGTGCTCAGGTGGTCACCGGCCACCCTCCTCCCTCTCTTGTGTTTTCATCAATTTTTAACCCCAAGGGTGATCTCTCAAACCCCCAAATTCAATTCTTTTATACCCTAATCTGAATTCTATGTTGTTTATATGTATTTCTTGTAATTTTTCATCTCTTTCACTCTCTTTTAGTATGAATTCAAAGTTATAATTGTATTGGTTAAGTTAGGGTTTGAGTTTGGAGTATGTGCATGTGTATTTGGATGAGTTCTTGAGGTTTTCTTGTTGAATTCTTGTTGGATATGGTTATAATCTTGATGCATGTGAGTTTCTTGATAAGTTTCTGAGTATTAAGGGCTGATTATATATGTTAAGATTATTATTTAAGTGTTGTCATGTTTAATTTGGGTGAATTAGTGAGATTTTGGTGCAAGAGTTCAAGAACAAGTCCTTTATGTTGAGTTTATGTTTAATCCATGGTTGCATGTGGGTTTTAAGCTCTTTTGATGAGTTAACTTTCAAGGTTTAATTCTGAAAATATAGTGGATTATAGCCAAAGTGAAGTTTGGTTGAGAATTAGTATGAATTAAGGGCTAAAAGTATCATTAGAGCTGAAATTAAGAACAAATTAGGCTCTGTTTCAATTCTGGAAATTTACAGTATTATAAAAGTGGGATTTTTGCCCAGATTTTTACTCCATTTGATAGCTTAAGGTGTTAGCAAACCATAGGCTTTGAAATTTCTAATTTCCGACATGATTAGCCCGAGTTATGACCAAAACCGTGAAGGTACAATTTTATATACGAATTCTGAGTCAGTGTTTTGAGGGCTGTTTTTCGTCCCTTTGGAGACCTCTTTGGTTTTTATGGTAAACATGAAAGTTTTAGGCCTCATTGCGAGCTTTCCGGAAAGATATGGTTTGTATTTATACGATGTCGGGAGTATGAGATATGAGCCCGGGAAGAAGGGCTGTCTTCTTGAAGTTTCTGCCCAGTTTACCCTTTATAAAATTCCACCTTTAAGGCCCTAAACCAAGTCAATAGGGGACTTTAAGCATTGATAAGTTATGGTTATATGTCATAATCTTAGGTTAAAGTTTTAAGGGGGATAAGTATGGTTTTGGAAGCCTAAGTGTGTCCTAAGGTCTTTTAGCCAAGAGTGGTGTTTTAAACACAAGTTATACATATCTCCCAATAAGTGTTAGCTTAAGAGTTCAATATCTTTGAATTGATCAAGGTTTTATCTAGCTAGTGACTTCCAAGTTCTAAATAACTCTCAAGTTAAGTTCCTCTAAGTTCTCAACTCAAAATTTATTCCTCAAATTCCTTTATTCATTCTTCTTTCATCAATCGTGTCATCGACATCGTTTTTCTCTAAATAAGTCTAGAGGAACCCTTTTAATCTCAGTTTCACCTTCAATCTTTGGTTCTTATACTTCATTAATCTAAGCTATCTTTTCAAGGTTCAAGTGTCCTTCTTTGATTTCACCTTTCTACATCAATTTCTCTATGTAATTTCATTCCGGAATTCCTAATTTATTCTACTCCAACTTCTGTCCGGGCCCATTTTGGAGCCCTTCCTCTCGTTTTAGCTTCTGGTGTTGTCAACAAAGTTGTAGATTATGTTTTTCCCTATTCCGGGATGTACTCTTTCACTTCGTTTCGATTTTCCTAACTCAAGTTATGATATAAACTCTATTTTCTAGACAACCTGAAATTTTATTCCTAAAGTTATTTCATTGATATTACTAAGTTTCTAAACTTGTGAATCTAATTTAGAACCTTATTCGGTTCTTCATTTCTATTTATTCTTATTTTAGTTGACAAGTTTCGAAAGCCATCTCTCCAAGCCGCTATCACCAAGGCCTCTAGCGTCCCAAGGTACGCGAATTGTCCAGCTTTTACGATCCAAATTATAGTCATAATTCATTCAATTTATACCATGTCAAGTTTTATGGTTTACAATGACTTTATATTTAACAGTGGACCCGCATTCTATGCTTCTATTTACTTTCATGTTTTAGCGCTCCTGATCAGAGTGCCTTGACCTGGCCAGTGTCGACTGCTTAGCAGTCAATCATTCCAAGTTTAGATCAACTTGGGCATACGCGTGTGTGAGGTGCTTGCACTGATCGTAAGGGTTCCACCTACTTTCTATCTTCATCGATTTATGTTATGCATATGTTTATGTTCATGTCATGCAAGTCCTATCTTAACCCCTTCCCCGTTTTCAAAATGTTTTTAAAGGCCGGCACCAAAACCGTTTTCGAACGGTTTACGTGCTGGAGGTTTACGTACTGAGTGTTTCCCCACTCACTTTTGCGTTGTTTAAATGTTTTGTTTTAGGAGGTTCGAGCTCCCAAGGCAAGGATAAGTCGGTTCCAAAATAGTTCAAGGATCCCGAGGTAGTTCTCTATGGAATCCATCGGTTATCAAGGACAAGCAGGAGCGTTTGGAAGTTGTTCTAGTTTAAGCTATGTTTAAGTTTATGTATCTTATCCAAAGGTTGTATAAGTTTTATATATGAAGGTTTTTAAGTTAGTAAGTTATCTTGTGGTTCTGGAAGTTTCTTTAGTGTTGTTGCCTTGTCTCTTTTGGGAGACGGCGGTAATGCCTCGACCTAAGGTGTTCCGCTACGCTAATCACAGGTTTGGGTTTCTAAGTATAGTCTTAATCTTGTGATTAAGGTTGGGGCGTTACAGTTGTGGTATCAGAGCCATTGGTTTGATTGAGTATTTGGAGATTATAGAATTTCTTAAGTCATGGATCCTAATTTAGGGAGAAAGATAGGCATGTGAGTACAAGCCTCTTTATGATAAGTATAAGTATGATAAGTGGTATGTTGGGAATTGTTGATGAGCATGAAGCTCTAAATATTGGTTTAGTATGTAAATTGTTCTTCTTTGCAGGTTTCCAAGATTATGTAAATTTGGGAATAGCTCTAATTATAGGGGAAGTGCTGCCGAAATTCTCTCAGAATTTTTAAGAAAGTTATTAGTCAAAATCTCTAAGGGGAAATCTAGGTGAATTGAGTTAAGCCTAGTAATTTATGCAAGTAAAGTTAATGAATATAATGGGAAAAGTATGAAGTTTGTCAAGCACCTCCTCCAAGTCTTTGAAAGTTATTGAAAAGTTTATAAAGCGAGTCCCAAGTGGGATTGGTATATTGTGACATGAGTTCTAAGCGTTACTATGGTTTAAAAGTTTTTAAGGTAGTCTAAACAGGGGGAATAAATCTATGAGGTTTAGAATTTTTAAGCAAGTCTAAGGCAAATTTTAAAAATGAACGAGAGTTTCTTAAATCGCTTATAAGAGGTTAACTTGGTTGAGTCTCGAACCTTGTCACGAAATTTGTTCATTTTACTTGCATATAGCCGTTTATTTTGGCCATGTTGAGACTTTGAAATCTTGCATTGTATTTTATGTATGGTATAGATGGATAACGACGGTAACCCCCTCCCAAATCCGTTCGCGATGTTCATGGACCCCGCCATCAACGTTCAAGCTCATCTTAAGGCTTTACAAGATGTCCTCGACGCACATTGCGCTGCAAATCCTAAATCCGAATATCATGACGACATTTACCGAGCCCGATGCCTTCTAGCGACCCTTCCCCACGAGAGCCCGTGGGATGATATCCGAGATCGGTACCGTCAGCTGCTTATACGTGGAGAACCCGGACGCCACGCATGGTGTGTTAACTATATAGGGGATTGGAACCAGATTGTAATGGAGATAATGATCACGCAAGCGGCGCAATCTTTAGGTCTTCACGTCAGCAAGTTGGGACCCTACCTTCACGAGGTGATAGGTTTACTGGCGCCTACTAACGCGGGAAAAGCACCGGCTCACGTGTTCGCTCCCCCGACGGATGAAGTCCGTCTACACTTTTCACCGTACCTCACCGGACGTTCAATCGTCCCGAATCTCTCGTCTCATGGGGAGTCTACGCCTACCGCTCAAATAGCCGGGAATGAGGAAGAAGATCCTAGTATGGATCTAGATCAAGACGAGGTGCCCCCCGAGCCGAAACAGATCAAAGAATGTGGAGCAGGAACGTCTACACCTGCCGCCCCGATGGAGGACAACTTCGGTTGGACCGCTTTAGGGCCCAGGATTCGGCACACCCCACGCAAGAGCGTCCGTCCTCTACGACTTCGACGTGTGGAAGAGGATAAGGATCAAGAACAAGAGGGGTCTAATTCTCATGTTTAGTGCTAGCCGTCGGTTTTTGACTTTTGTGCAGGTTTAGCAAGGCGCTGATCATAGGTATAGGCTAGATGACAGTAAGTACATCATGGGTGGCTAGGTTTTACTTTTGGGTCATCAATGTAATTAGCCAAACTATGCTTATTTTGTAATCTCCCTACGATCATTTTGTGGAAGGGAGCATGGAATTGTAATTCAAGGGGGAAATAGAGAACGTGATGTTTTGTTTTCTTCGCATGTATTAGGATTGCAATTGGAGATAAAACCCTATGATAATCAAAAGTAGAATTGCTATCTTTATCTTATGAATATCGATGAATGTTAAAGTATTTACGGATTTATATGTATTGTGGATTCTGCAATTTACAATATATTGGGGTTATGGAAATTCTTTTGAGATTTTAATTATGTATGTATATATGGTTGTGGGTGATACCTAAGACTTGACCAAGGAACCAAGGTTCTATGCGGGAGCATTTGACTAAAATCTGGGTTTTACGAAAAAGGGGCTATAGAATAGGGGGATAATGTTAAACTATGTGGGTAATAATATATTTTGTTGTAATATTGTAGTATGTCGCAAAGCTCAAGAAGCACGCCATCGCAGGGAGAACCCGGAAACGGGACATCTGAGGGGGATCTTTTAGAATTGCAAGGGCCTCAATTGAACCCAAGGATGGTTAACCCCTCTGAGTCTTCTCTAGGATCTGTTCCTTTTAATCCTCCTCAATACCCCGACCCCTTTGGGATGTTGATGCAAGAGTTGTTTAGGCGTATACCCTTTCCACCTACGGGTCAAGCAAGTCAGTCAAAAGGGGAAAATTATGCGGATAGGGTAGCCCGAAGGAACCCTTCTTTTTACAAAGGGGGCTACGACCCCGTAGTGCTAGAAGATTGGATTCGTGAAATCGAGAAAATATTTGAAGTGGTTGAAGTACCGGAAGATAAGAAGTTAGCCATAGGCACCTACTATTTGAAGGGAGAAGCAGATATTTGGTGGAGAACCATCAAGGATAGGTATCAAGGAACCGCTAAGTCTTGGAATGACTTCCTAGGTGATTTACGAGCTCAATTTTATCCTACCTCCCTTAGGCGCCAGAAAGAGAAAGAGTTTTCAGAGTGGAGTATGCTCAACAAAGATATTTCAGTAGTACAATACACCGCCAAGTTTAATGAACTGTCTCGTTTCGCCCCAGAGTATGTTGCATCGGAGAGGCTGAAGCTAACCCGATATGAGGGAGGCCTAGCGCCGTATATCCGTAGTCAGTTATCATCCCATGACTTCCGAACAATGCAAGAAATGTATGAGAGAGCTGCAGAGGTAGAGCGAGTAAGAAAGGAGCTGAGAGCTCTAAACCTTGGAAACCAGGGGAATGCTAAAAGGAAGTGGAACGACAGAGGAATGTCAAGTGCCTCGAATGTGGGAAGCAACCCAGCCAAGAGGCCAGTGCCTTCAGCCCCAAGAAATCAAGTAACTCCCGTCAATGTTAAGGAACCCTGCAAGAAATGTGGTAGGACCAACCACACTACCGCCCAATGTCGGGTAGGTACGGGGAATTGCTTATGGTGTGGAGCCCCGGATCATAAAGCGGCAGAATGCCTAAGGAGAGCCCGGAGTTCGGAACCAGGCACCACACGTCTTGCACCGCCAAGCAGGGCAGCTCCGCAACAAGGCTCAGTGGGTCAAGCCTACGTCATGAGCAAGAAAGAGGCGGCGAGATCTGGTATGGTTGTTACTGGCACAGTTTATATATATATGCAACCCTTAACTGCATTATTTGATTCTGGAGCAACGCATTCTTTTATTTCAACCAAAGTTGCCTCAAAGTTAAAGTTTCAAAATCTAGCTAGTAAAGTAAATTATTCTATTAGTTTACCTAATGGTCAAACCATGCTTTGCACGACTAGTTTTGTGGGTGTCCCATTCATGTTGAAGTCCGAGGTATTCCTCGCTAACCTTATTCAGTTAGATCTAAAAGAGTTTGATATCATTCTGGGCATGGATTGGTTGACCTCGACACAAGCTCAAATCAAGTGCAATGAGGGAATAGTCATCCTTAAAAATGCCTCGGGCACAGAAGTCCATTTCATTGGGGAGTTAGGAGTCAACCCGTGCCCCATCATAACCTACGTAAAGGCTCGAAAATTGCTTAATCATGGGTGCGAAGGCTACCTATGTGTAGTGAGTGAAGATTTAAAGACTCCGCCCAAGATAGAAGAGATTCCTGTAGTGCGTGATTTTCAAGATGTCTTTCCAGATGAAGTTACAGAATTACCCCCGAGGAGGGAAGTTGACTTTGAGATTGAGCTAATTCCAGGAACAAGACCTATATCTAAGGCACCGTATAGAATGGCGCCTGCAGAGCTTAAGGAGTTAAGAGAGCAATTGGATGATCTATTAATTAAAGGATTCATCAGACCTAGCACATCACCCTGGGGAGCTCCAGTGTTGTTTGTAAGGAAAAAGGACATAGCCGATTATGTGAATAGGTGCCTAACCTGTCAAAGGATCAAGGCTGAACATCAACGACCATCAGGAGAACTCCGACCTTTGGAAATCCCCACATGGAAATGGGAATCAATTTCTATGGATTTCATCATGGGTTTACCCCTCACTATGTCCAGGAAGAATGCCATCTGGGTGATTGTGGACCGTTTGACCAAGTCGGCACATTTTGTCCCTATCCACGAAGGGTGGAAGGTAGATAAGCTAGCAGATATATACATTCAAGAGGTTGTCCGTTTGCACGGAATTCCAAGAGAAATAGTATCCGACCGGGATACCAGGTTCCAGTCGAGATTTTGGAGCGCGCTGCAGAAAGCTTTCGGTACACGACTCAATTTTAGTAGCTCATACCATCCGGAGAGCGATGGTCAAACCGAAAGGGTTAATCAGATTGTAGAAGATATGTTGCGTGCATGTGTTCTGGATTTTCAAGGGAATTGGGATGAGTTCCTCCCACTCGTAGAATTTTCATATAATAATAGCTATCAGGCCACCATTAAAATGGCCCCGTTTGAAGCACTCTATGGCAGGAGATGTCGTACCCCGTTATGCTGGGGAGAATTAGATGAAGTGTTAGTCATAGGTCCGGAACTAATCCAAGACACGACCGATAAGATCCGAGTCATCCAGCAGCACATCAAGACTGCTCAAAGTCGGCAAAAGAGTTATGCAGACAGGAGGCGAAAACCTCTCGAATTTCAAGTGGGTGATCAAGTTTTTCTTAAGATTTCTCCAACGAAAGGAGTTCGAAGATTTAACATCAAAGGGAAATTAAGCCCACGTTTTATTGGGCCATATCCGGTGATAGACAAGATCAACCCAGTAGCATATCGAATAGAGTTACCTTCTAGTTTAGGAAGGATCCACGACGTTTTTCACGTATCGCAGCTCCGAAAGTATGTGCCGGACCCGAAGCATGTTCTAGTGGAAGAGCCGCCGTTTTTGGCCGAAGATCTAACCTTCGAGCAGCAACCGATTCGAATTTTGGATCGACGAATCAAGAAGCTACGCACGAAAGAAGTCCCATTAGTCAAAGTGCTGTGGGCAAATCAAGATACCTCGGAAGCCACTTGGGAAACCGAGGAAAACATGAAAGAACGATACCCTCATCTCTTTTGAGGTAACCAATCACGTTTTTAACCACCATCAAGTTTCGGGGACGAAACTTCTTTTCAGGGGGGGAGGATGTAATAACCCACCCCAAAATCTTGTTTAATTATCTACTAATCACAGTAATTATTCAAACCGCGTTATAAATTTTTCGCGTTTACCTTTATTTATCTAATTGTTTACTTATGGTTATCGGTGTCAAATCTCGTGCAGGAGATGGCTAAGATGCCGAACTATCGGTTTAAAAGTTTACTTTACACATTTATTTAATAAGTTAAAGTATTTCAGGTTATACGTTTTACGTTATAAATTTATTTACCGAGAAACGGTTATTATTTATCCGCCTCGATTTCTATATATATTTTACCGTTCCAATTTTAATATTTTTAAATTTCATTCCCCTTACATTGTTTCAAGTGGTAATTTTACTCATTTTATCCTATTTTAATCCAAGTCCTAATTTATTTTACCCAAAGTGTTACCAATTAATTTTCTTGAGTACAAATTAATTATTTTTAGTCTAGTACATTTACAATTGCTTTATTTTAATCAGAGTTTCAGATTTAATTAAAGTTCTAATGGTGTCCTAAGTTAATTAGTTAAGGTTATATTAGTAGTGTTAGAAGAGGTTAGGGGCTTATTTGCTTCATTCTAATTCAAACCCATCTATCACACTTTCTCTCTCTACCTTCTCTTCCTCCCTGTCCTGCCCGAGAAACCAGCAGCCCCTGCCACCGTTTTCCGGCCACCGGCGCCGCTTCCGCCGCCGTGCTCAGGTGGTCACCGGCCACCCTCCTCCCTCTCTTGTGTTTTCATCAATTTTTAACCCCAAGGGTGATCTCTCAAACCCCCAAATTCAATTCTTTTATACCCTAATCTGAATTCTATGTTGTTTATATGTATTTCTTGTAATTTTTCATCTCTTTCACTCTCTTTTAGTATGAATTCAAAGTTATAATTGTATTGGTTAAGTTAGGGTTTGAGTTTGGAGTATGTGCATGTGTATTTGGATGAGTTCTTGAGGTTTTCTTGTTGAATTCTTGTTGGATATGGTTATAATCTTGATGCATGTGAGTTTCTTGATAAGTTTCTGAGTATTAAGGGCTGATTATATATGTTAAGATTATTATTTAAGTGTTGTCATGTTTAATTTGGGTGAATTAGTGAGATTTTGGTGCAAGAGTTCAAGAACAAGTCCTTTATGTTGAGTTTATGTTTAATCCATGGTTGCATGTGGGTTTTAAGCTCTTTTGATGAGTTAACTTTCAAGGTTTAATTCTGGAAATATAGTGGATTATAGCCAAAGTGAAGTTTGGTTGAGAATTAGTATGAATTAAGGGCTAAAAGTATCATTAGAGCTGAAATTAAGAACAAATTAGGCTCTGTTTCAATTCTGGAAATTTACAGTATTATAAAAGTGGGATTTTTGCCCAGATTTTTACTCCATTTGATAGCTTAAGGTGTTAGCAAACCATAGGCTTTGGAATTTCTAATTTCCGACATGATTAGCCCGAGTTATGACCAAAACCGTGAAGGTACAATTTTATATACGAATTCTGAGTCAGTGTTTTGAGGGCTGTTTTTCGTCCCTTTGGAGACCTCTTTGGTTTTTATGGTAAACATGAAAGTTTTAGGCCTCATTGCGAGCTTTCCGGAAAGATATGGTTTGTATTTATACGATGTCGGAGTATGAGATATGAGCCCGGGAAGAAGGGCTGTCTTCTTGAAGTTTCTGCAGTTTACCCTTTATAAAATTCCACCTTTAAGGCCCTAAACCAAGTCAATAGGGACTTTAAGCATTGATAAGTTATGGTTATATGTCATAATCTTAGGTTAAAGTTTTAAGGGGGATAAGTATGGTTTTGGAAGCCTAAGTGTGTCCTAAGGTCTTTTAGCCAAGAGTGGTGTTTTAAACACAAGTTATACATATCTCCCAATAAGTGTTAGCTTAAGAGTTCAATATCTTTGAATTGATCAAGGTTTTATCTAGCTAGTGACTTCCAAGTTCTAAATAACTCTCAAGTTAAGTTCCTCTAAGTTCTCAACTCAAAATTTATTCCTCAAATTCCTTTATTCATTCTTCTTTCATCAATCGTGTCATCGACATCGTTTTTCTCTAAATAAGTCTAGAGGAACCCTTTTAATCTCAGTTTCACCTTCAATCTTTGGTTCTTATACTTCATTAATCTAAGCTATCTTTTCAAGGTTCAAGTGTCCTTCTTTGATTTCACCTTTCTACATCAATTTCTCTATGTAATTTCATTCCGGAATTCCTAATTTATTCTACTCCAACTTCTGACCGGGCCCATTTTGGAGCCCTTCCTCTCGTTTTTAGCTTCTGGTGTTGTCAACAAAGTTGTAGATTATGTTTTTCCCTATTTCGGGATGTACTCTTTCACTTCGTTTCGATTTTCCTAACTCAAGTTATGATATAAACTCTATTTTCTAGACAACCTGAAATTTTATTCCTAAAGTTATTTCATTGATATTACTAAGTTTCTAAACTTGTGAATCTAATTTAGAACCTTATTCGGTTCTTCATTTCTATTTATTCTTATTTTAGTTGACAAGTTTCGAAAGCCATCTCCAAGCCGAGCTGCGCCACCAAGGCCTCTAGCGTCCCAAGGTACGCGAATTGTCCAGCTTTTACGATCCAAATTATAGTCATAATTCATTCAATTTATACCATGTCAAGTTTTATGGTTTACAATGACTTTATATTTAACAGTGGACCCGCATTCTATGCTTCTATTTACTTTCATGTTTTAGCACTCCTGATCAGAGTGCCTTGACCTGGCCAGTGTCGACTGCTTAGCAGTCAATCATTCCAAGTTTAGATCAACTTGGGCATACGCGTGTGTGAGGTGCTTGCACTGATCGTAAGGGTTCCACCTACTTTCTATCTTCATCGATTTATGTTATGCATATGTTTATGTTCATGTCATGCAAGTCCTATCTTAACCCCTTCCCCGTTTTCAAAATGTTTTTAAAGGCCGGCACCAAAACCGTTTTCGAACGGTTTACGTGCTGGAGGTTTACGTACTGAGTGTTTCCCCACTCACTTTTGCGTTGTTTAAATGTTTTGTTTTAGGAGGTTCGAGCTCCCAAGGCAAGGATAAGTCGGTTCCAAAATAGTTCAAGGATCCCGAGGTAGTTCTCTATGGAATCCATCGGTTATCAAGGACAAGCAGGAGCGTTTGGAAGTTGTTCTAGTTTAAGCTATGTTTAAGTTTATGTATCTTATCCAAAGGTTGTATAAGTTTTATATATGAAGGTTTTTAAGTTAGTAAGTTATCTTGTGGTTCTGAAAGTTTCTTTAGTGTTGTTGCCTTGTCTCTTTTGGGAGACGGCGGTAATGCCTCGACCTAAGGTGTTCCGCTACGCTAATCACAGGTTTGGGTTTCTAAGTATAGTCTTAATCTTGTGATTAAGGTTGGGGCGTTACAGCAATATACTGTAAAGGAACTCAAATCCAACCACTTCTTCCATGCAAATCTTATTTTCAAATTAATATTATTGATTTTACTTACTCTCTCCTTCATTTTTCCACCCAATTATAAAAATCCCTAATCAAAACTATGGATTGAAAATTAGAATAAAAAAGGGGCGTGATTGGGAGAAGTATCCGAACATACCTTAGCCAAGAACACTATTTGCATGTGACGTTCTTTCGAAGGTCGGAATGAAGCAACAGAAAAGCAGCTGGCGTAAGTTATTCCTGTCGCCGAACGGTAGGCCTAGCTTATTGAAATTGGGCATGCATTTGCATTGAAAGAATCGCATATCAAGCTTGATGACATAATCACACAACATTATCAAAATGAATGAGAAAGGACATCAAAAAGAAGTGAAGGGACATATCACATATCATAAAAAGGAGAAGGGACAGACTTGAGTGAGAAAGGAGAGAGAAAGATCTATGGAAGAGAGGGAGGATTAAGGGATCGTCAACAATATAAAAGGAGGCATATTAAATCTGCATGAGTGAGAACAGAGAGTGAGAAGTAGCTCAAAGCCCAACTTTATTTTAGACCAAAATACCCCCGTACTGTAGACTGGAACAGTAATCAAATTTACTGTTCATTTCTACAGTAACAATCTTAAAGGAGATTTCTACATTTAAGGTACAGTGATTTACTGTTCATTTCTACAGTAACAATCTTAAAGGAGATTTCTACATTTAAGGTATAGTGATAGTGATATGGAATATTTTAGGACAAGTCTAAATAAAATATTCATTTTATATCAATTAATTATATTAATTGTATTTAATTAATTTTGATTGCTATTGTATATTTTCATAAATAATAATTGACAATCAAATCAAATTTAAATTATATTTAATTTTAATTAAATGAAAATTAAATTAAATTTTAATTAAATTAAAATTAAAATTAAAATTTAATTTTAATTTAATTTTTATATTATGTAGAGAATTTATTCAATATTAGTATATTAAAATTTATATTTATAATTGTTATATCAGCAACTAGACTAGTCTTATTAAAAAAAGTAATTAAGAAAATGCTACTAGCTATATGAGGAGTACAAATTAAATCTATTGATTATATTCCTTATATTTACTATATCCATAGACAATAATTTATATTAAAATTAATTACTATAATTGAAAAGAAAAACTAATCAACATATGTCTTTTCTTACATATTTACAAATTCCTCCACACTTTAAGAGCAAAAAGTTACTTAGAGGTACCCTAACTTTTGGTGAAATGTTTTTCGGGTACCCCAACTTTTCAAAACTAATTTTGGGGTACCCTTACTTTTAGGATTAGAAATTACTAGGTGAATTTGCGGTCAATGATTTGAATTCACCGGTGAGTTTAAAGAGGGAAATTGATTAATGTTTTTTTTGGACGAAAATGTCCTTTGTTTGTTAAAAAAAAAGCTCGTTAATAACACCCCCCACTCCAATCAAAGTGTGGTGTTTTCGGTTGCAAAAAACGAGTTCGAAAACGAAATTGGGATATAAATTTTGGGGTTCACTTGTCATTTGGGGGTCAATTGGGATATAATTTTGAAAATGAATTTTTGATATAAAGGGAATTTGGGTTCTTGGCTGTGGTTTAGCTAACTAGGGTTTAGGGTTTTGGGATTAAGGTTTAGGGTTTTTCGGTTAGTTGAGGTAATTAGGGTTATGGGTTCTGGTCTAATTAGGGTTTAGGGCATTATAATCAATCTTTGTCAAAAATTAGGGGTACAAAAAAAGTGACTTTTACCAACAGATTGTCTGTGACAGATATTTTATCTGTTGGTAAAAGTACTTATTTACAACAGATTAAACATATGTTGGTATTATCAATAATTTACCAACACTTAGAATATCTGTTGGTAAAATAATTTTTATACCAACAGATAAAAATTTAACTGTTAGTATTATTTTTAGAGTACCTACAATTAAAATATATGTTGGTATTATAGCTTTTTTTACCAACAATTAATATGAGATAGAAAATTTATGTTGGTATTATTCATCTAATAAATATCAAGCGTCATACTAAGAATAAAAAGAATCTCTGGTAAAACCAAACGAATAGACTTTTGAGAAAAACTGAACCCTATGTCTTCCGTCCCAATTCGCTCAAACCTAACTCAGAACCCTAATTTCACTGGTCCACCAGTCGACGGTCCTGCTATGTCCCTCGTCGGAGACGATCTCCGGGGCCAAGTACCCATGGGTCCCGATGAGCAACATCGAGCGGACATCCACCGGCTCGGCCACGAACTCCGGGTCGGGTTGAAGCAAGACACCGTCGAGTCGCCGAGACCATGTATTTTGGGATGATGCATGAAGACGACGACGACGAAGAAGAAGTGGTGGGCTCCGGCCTTGAACCCGATTGTGTCGGCTTCGGATCCGGGTTGGATGAGGCTGTTATTATCTGCAGTGTAGGAGCCGATTGGCAGTCGCTGATTAAGGAGAGATCGAAATCAGTGAGCATGATTTCTCTTTGCTTTTGCTCTTCCTTTAGCTTTCTCTCTCAAATTTTAATTAATTTCCTACACTCCCATTCTGAGTATGTATATTTGTCTTTTAAGCTATTGCAAATTGATGTGGTAAATGGATTTCTCTTCTTCAAACTAAGCAATTTGTTCTGTCTCTTGGCTTTGGTCATCAACTTTATGCAGTTTGTTAAACTAATCTTCACAATAAGCAAAGATGGCAACGGTAGCACCCACAAATCAACCAGTAAGCTCTCTATGATTTATGAAGCTTATTTCAATGTGATATGCGAGTATCTTGACAAGAATTTGAATGTTAATTTCGTCCATTGTAATCATCCTTGGTCATTCGAAATCTAGTCTCCCTAGAATTGTTTTCATCTGCAAATGAGTTGAGAGTATTCTATGATCTAGAACAAACATTTCTTGGTGCTTCATTGTGGGGATACTTGTACTGCAAATGAGTTATGGAAATCTAGTCCATCACTTTGTGCCTCTGTTAAGGGAATGAGCAGTGGCTTTTGTAAGGATCCTCAGATGAGGTTGAGGCCTAGCTGGCACTCTCTTTTTTTTGTTTTGTTTTGTGTTTGGGACTGCAACATAGTCCGGAGGATTTTGAGCTTATAATATTACACTTGCAGTTAGTTTTCATACTCTTTTTGTGTTTTTCTTTGGGGGATGGGGGTAATTCTTTTCCATGTTTGATCGAGACATTCTGTAGTTCCACTTGATCATGAATGGGAAGGACAACAAGCTTATACTGACAGTTTAGGGTAATGTAGCAAACATGCTCTCACTTGGTAATTTGTATTCTCACTGTAGCTACTAGCTGCTGTGGTGCTGACGAGCGTAACAGGTCTTTGCCAAAGTCTCTGGCACATTTTGATGTCAAGCAATATCTTTCACTTGTAAATTGTTAATTTTTAGTTCGAATTTTACTTGCTATGGAGCATGACTGCGTTGCGACAATATCTTTGTGATGAACAATCAAATGATTGGCAATGAACTCCTGCCAACCACTCTATATATGCCCATTGACTGGACAACATAGATTGATGCCACAACTTGATGAGGATGTGCATTCGTCTTGCTTATAGGCTATAGTTAGGCATTTCTCAGAAGTAGAAAAGACAAGTTTGCTTTGTGTTGGTAATGAGAAAATGTACTGCAAGAATACTGTTTTGGGGCGGGGTTGGGGATTGCATAATGCATAGTTTGCATCCTACAAATAGAGGGGGGAAATATATAAAGCTTGCAAGAGACTTAACTGTGTATTTCCGTTAGAGTAGCTCCAATCATTGAGCTAATTTGTTTTTCTTTTCAAGAATCTTATGTCCGTCTATCTAGTTCTTATGTAAAACTAAGACGTACACATATAGATGTTGTTTCTGTGGAGCATGTTAGATATTGCATTCAGAGCTGATCCTTTTTTTTTTGGCTCCATATTCAGCTCTTATTGGAGGGGTTGCTCTTGGATTTGTGAATCCCACTCTTGGTTGTATGGCTGATAAGTACTACTTGTCTAAAGTAAGCACATTTTGTATATTTATAATTTCAGGTGAGGTTTGGTTATGTTTTAATCCTTAAATTTTTCCATTGCTAATGGGTTTATGAAATTCTCAATATATTGGTATATACACTTTATGCCGCAGGCTTGACATTGCGAAGCAAAGAAATTGGAGAAGTTGCAGAAGCTTGGCCTGCAGGGCTTTTCCGACTGGTATGGACTTAGGTCTCACACTAAAACTTTATCATTTACTTGAGACACAACCGAAAACGAAAAAATTTATCCAACTTGAAAAAATTGACTAACTTTTGTAGAAATGTTTTGAAACTAAACTCTCCCTAAATTAGTTAAACCTGCTAAATATAAAAAAGAGAAAATGTATCTAAATTAATGAAAACCAGCTTGTGTGGCATTTTTCACCTGAGTTGAAATGGTGAGCCCATCCCTAGCCTGTATTCCTCGCGTAACCAGTAATGTATTCCTAGGATTTCACATGTAATCTTTGGAATCATTAATTGAGATGATTAAAAAAAGCTTATTCGCGTGATATCTCTACTCCCCCTGTGTGCCCTAACTCTTTTGACATTCGGATTTATTTACATTACAGACATGGTATTGTCTCCTGAGATAGCATTCACGGGCGATACAACATCATATTTTATGCTTGAACCGTGTAATGTTGATGCCCTGAGGGCAAAGATTCTCATTACAGAGGTAAACATTTTATTTCAAGGCCATTTCTGTCATTTCTGTTTCTTGTCTGATGGGATCATTCTTTGCAAATTCAACTTGTGTGTTGAATTGTTGGCTAATTAGCTGCTGGGCATGGTCTCTTGAACAATAATACCGTAAATTTAGTCTGATGATAGTGATAGTACTAGAGAAGCTTCAATGTTCGGTGATTTCTTTAACTTGGATGGCTCCTTCTTCTCTTTGTCATTGCTGAGATATCTATGTTCGTTAATAGATGTGTGTGATTATCATTTACATGCACTTGTGAGACTTCCAAGCTTTTCTAGTTTTCTTTCTGAGATGTAGATGCTCTTAACAGGCAACTTTTATTGACGATGGATTTAGCATTGAAGATGCACGTGAGCGTGGTCATACTCATCTGTTTGAGGTAATAATAAAAGAAAGCGAATAAATTGAACATATTTTCCACTGATATATTGCTGCTTATGTTATTTTATGTCAGGGCCTTGAGCTCTCAATTATTCACTTTTAGAACATTTTCTTTAGTTTAATTATTTTTGTACTCAGTGTAACCAACTTGAATAACCAACTTTTGTACTCAGCGTAATTTCTTTTTCGTATTTTGCTCACTATTTTTTAATTATCTTTTATTGTTTAGGATTTCACATGTATCTAAATTAATAAAAACCAACTTTTGTATTGCTTATGCTACTTTCAGCATTATGTGCCTTCCCTTTGTTGCGGTGAGTACGTTACTTTCAATTTCCAACCTAAAAGGCTTCTTGCTTTTGCCAAATACAAGGTATTGTATCTGTTTGTTTTGGTTCTCATTTGATCTTTTAGGTTTATGTTTGTTGATGATTTGGATTGGAATTTATAGTTTGTGATTTGGAATTTCGGATACTGAACTGGTCTTTTAGGTTTACTTTCAATTTGTTTGAAGATGATTCCGATGCCGGCGTCGATGAATTTTATGAAGATATCGGTGAAGAAAATGTAGACCGAAAATATTAGATTTAGGCTCTATTTTTTGTTTAAAGTATGATTCTTTTGTATTTATTTAGTTTGGTCAACTATTTAGTTTCATTTTGGTCTTTTAACTCAGTACAATTGAGAAGATCCAATGAATGAAATTTTAATTTATTTTTTATATGTATTTTGACTAATTTAATTTGCAACAGAATATATATGTTTTAGAATTGCGTCAATTGTATCATCATAGGTTGTATTTGTAGGATAATGTCTATTAATTGAGTGGAAAATGTATTACCAACAGATAAAGTGTGTTGGGAATATTTTAACCGCCTAAAAATACATTCTCCAACATTTAAATTTGATGGTAAAGGTGATGTATTTCCAGCAAACTTTAACTGTTGGTATAAGATTTCCAATAACAACAGAACATAATTGTTGGTAATAGTGCGCAATACCAACAGAACACAATATCTGTTGGTAATACTTTTACAATCAGGTTTATTTCCAACAGTCTAGTGACAGATAATTATCTGTTGGTAAAACTTTGTACCAACAGATATTGTACTTTTACCAACAGATAAGCCTTGTTGGTAAAAGCCATTTTTTTTGTAGTGGGTATTTCGGTCAATTTATCTAATCAATCGGAGTTTCACCGGAAATTCACCTAGTAATTTCTAATCCTAAAAGTAAGGGTACCCTAAAATTAGTTTTGAAAAGTTGGGGTAACAAAAAATTGTTTTTTTAAAAGTTAGGGTACCTCTAAGTAATTTTTTGTGAGCATTCATTGCAGTTTCGCCATTTTAACCTAGGTAAATTAAATTTTCTTCTTTTATATGTTGTTATATATTTTTTATTGATTTTTCCTCATTAAAAATTAGGCTTGGAGTAAAATTTTATAACTCAGTATATAGATTTAAAGCAATAAATATGATTTTTGAGCTACAATATTTTCATTTCATAACACATATCCTTATAATAATATATTTTTAATAATTTTTACCGTTAAAACTTACAGAAACTTAAGGCCAAAAGGGTTTTTTTTTCCTTTTCTAGCTACAAATGATATGTATGACGTCCCTCATTCCTATGCCCTTAAGGCTACCTTTCTCTCAGAAAAAAAGGATAATTGGATTCTACTAATCCGTATTTTTTGTAATTGTACAATAATATTACCTATTTTTTTTATACGCTAGTGGTCCCAAAAAAATAAAATTATATTTTTTTGATACCAAATCTATCTCCATATTCTCACTTTGAATTTTTTTGTATTTTCTGTTATAAAACAATATTAGATGAACGCAATACAAAGAGAATAATAGAGAAGAACAATAGAGACACAGAGAAATTGAGGGAGGAGAATGAGCGATCTTTTATTCATAACCCACGAGGGGTATTTATACTAATTGCATAGTGAGATCACATGAGAAAATTCCTCCTAAACCCTAACCACCTAAGAGATATTGATGGACATTCACAAATAAATATTATTTCATAACACTCCCCCTTGAATGTCCATTATTCAAAGAATATGTCTCGTTAAAACCTTACTAGGAAAACCCGATGGGACAAAACCTAGTTTAGGAAAAAGAGTACATATTTTTTTATACGCAAACATATGTTGCCTCATTAAAAACCTTTCTACGGAAAACTCAGTGGGACAAAACCTCAGATAAGGGAAAAAGAGTACAATGCGTATTACTTCCCCTGATGAGAACATCAATTAAGATCTTTGAATTGATGTAATTCAACTTCATGACTGACTTGATACATTAATCAACTTAATTCTCACTTGAACGAATTTGCTTAGCGTGCACATAACTAGTATGTGATCAAGTGTCATATGATTTAGGTAAATATCCATAGCTAATCAAACTAACTTTGAGCTGATGAGGATAATAAACATCTACATCGCTAGTACCATCGAGGCACCGAAATAGGTTAGATCATGTATGATTAGCAAGATACGTCAGTGCTTCAATATCATTTAAATACGACACTTCAGGACCCAAATACAGTACTTCAGGACTCAAATACGGTCTTCAGGATCGTTAAATTTCTCATCATCTTTTCGGGATCGAAAGGGGGTTGTTTTCATATCAAATGACCATACCACTGCCGGGGTACTTAAAGGGAGTGATTTTCTCATGCAACATTATCTTAGCACTTTGCTACATAAATTAATTTATGCATGTAAGATCATTCTCAAAATGTGCAACTTGTAAACCAAGGCAATAACAGATTTTACCAAAATCTTTCATTCCAAATATGCTTATAAAGCAATCCACAACTTTTGAGGCTCTTCGAGAGCTCAAACCATCAATAACATTTACAAACAATTATGATCCGGATCATTTAATCATTTCCTTTGATTATGCAATATGCATCCATATTGCTTTAATCACATAAATGTCTATCAACTAAATAACAAATATTCTCGAGAATTTTAATCTATGCTTCCGGCACTTTGAACCCTTCAGGAGTTCTATATAAACATCATTATCAAAATTTTCATAAGCTATAGTGATATTTATAAGATGCATACTTAGCTTTTCATGTACTGCCAAATTTAAGGTATCGTGATGTAGTGACATGGACTACATAGGAATATATTCCTTCATAGTTGATACCAAGTCTTTGCGAAAGCACTTATGCAACAAGTCACGTCTTGTCTTGTGCCTTATATCTCATAATCTCCCTTTCTCATTCTTTTTCACACAAAGACTTAACTGTATCCCACAAGTTGTACACCGGTTTGGTGTATGGACAACAGGTCCTGATATTTCCGATTTTACAAGCGAATCTAATTCTTAAATGCATCTTTTCACTTGGCTAATCTCATCTTTGTCTGTGTTTATTAACAGACTTAAACTCATGATCCTCATGATTACTCACAATAGTGAGCGCTATATCTTATAATCAAATGCTATATCGACGTCGACTTCATTTCGGTTCCACCTTATACAATTCATGACATAATTAATTGAGATCTCATCATTTTCGCGAATTTCAGGTGTCTGAGCTTGTGGTGTAACTTCGACATTTGTCATGATTGAGGACTCTTCTAAAGTCACAATTTCCTCATTTCGGTTATCATTAATTATTCGCTCCTTTTCTTTTCGAGGACTATTGTCTTTGGAACCGATTGGTCTACCACGCTTCATATGTGGTCGAGACTCATTAATAATTCAATTTGCCCTACTGGGACATCAATTCTTATAGAAGCATTAGTAGTTGGGACATAGGATCTAACAACTCTTTGTGGGTAAGTAGAATATTTGGCAGTAGATTCGCTCAAGTTTGTAGACGAATTATATTTGAACTTCCAGTTCACATTACATTGTATGATGATCATAATAATTCGTTCCAACTTATTTCCTTGTCCAACAACTTGATTTCTCCCCCTAATGTATGGATATACTCAACATATATTCTCGATTCCTTCGGGGTCCCATCTTAGTGCGTTTTCATGGAGCATACATCGCACATGCTTAAATTCATAGGTGGGAGATATTTGGTTCATGGCCAAAAACCATTTGTAGGGGAGGAATAAACATTCATGATAACCTCTTGGCCTTATTTGGATCAATGTTGGTGCATGCAATATGACATATCCCTGAACAGTTGTAATAAACTCTGCTCTCAAAAGTAATAGGTTTGCCATTTATTATATACTTAACATCTCATATATTAATGATTCTACAAGATCATTTTACATGTAAACATTTTTACATAGGATGCTTAACATCTATGTCCATTGGCATATAAAAACTATCAAAAGTCTTCACCATCACTATCAAGATGAATCTTCTTGATTGATAATTTGAAATGTGCTCGTAAATCAATTGAGCAAACAATCTTACAAGCGCCAGGTTGCAAGTTGATATACAAGTGACTATCTCATTGATGCATCTAGTAAAGTCATACTATATTCAAATAGTTTACATATGGGTCTACAGGACCAACACAAATATCACTTGTACACAATCCAGGAATATAAGGGATTCAATCCCTATCTTTGCTAATGATGGTGTTATAATTACTTTTCTTTGATAGAGAGAGCTAATTAGAACTCATTTGATTAAGGATCTTCTGGCCCTTTAAAATATATTCATATGAGTTTTTCTTGAGAGGATTGATCCAACATGCTCCTACTATGATAAAGTCTTCATCAATAGTAAACTTCTGGTTTACTGGAGTGGGTTAGTTGTGTAGAATAACCCAGAAAATAAGGATGATATCCTTGTTCAACACACATGTTGCTCAAAGCAATTTTCATAATATATGAATACTACTAATTGTCTCAACATGGTATTCATTCCCACGAATACCTTTGAAACTTAATTAATAAGTTCCTTTGACACTAACTTGGTGGAGAGAAGTGCGTCTACAATATGAAAGTTATTTCCACCAAGTAGCATTATATGCGCTCTTCGGGAGCCTTTAATCAAAGTAGAGGGTCAATATATAATGCTAATATCTTCTTCCCTCATCAACGGACAAGAAATGATTTATTATCACTAAAAATGTGTGTTGTTTTGATGTCTGCAGGACAGATATATATCACCTCATTTATTCATGGTTCCAATCAAGTAAGTATCCATGAAATTTAGTTTAAGATAAATATAACATCAATGTACATAAAGCATATAGTGGAAGTGCTATAACCACTTATTCATAAAAAGAAAGTTCACTTCAAAAGCACATACATGACTCTTGAAAGTTAAATACTCCATAGTGAATATGCATTTAACATGGATATCGGTATCATTGAATACTTTTAAAACATGTCTATGAGTATAATGAATAATCACATGAATAGCATTAAATTCTCACAAAAATATATTCCATCCATATGCCCATATAGTATCCCAATCAAATATCCAATACACACTATAATTTGTATTATGCTTAGGAAACAAAGTTCATTCATATTTGGTCAATCAATAACAATGCATTTAGGGATTACGAAACAAGTAGTCTTATTCATGATACTGAAAAAATACTTAATCATTCAATATGATCAACCAATTTCAATAAATCATTGATATCATATAGTCTTAGACATATGAGAACACATTACTCACATTTTGTATGCATAACATTTACAATAAGGTGCATACATATCAAACCATATGAATATTCATGAAATAATAGAAACACATGAGGACTCTTAATAATCCATAATTATGTAAATATCAACAGGATAATATTTCCGTGAACCCAATAATCAATGCTATATTTGATCACCATGCATATAATAAATTTTCTAGCAAGGATGCCAAATTCATAATGCCTCGACCTAGTTTCCCCCAAATAGATCTTCACGATCAAATCAAGTTCACAGTTAACACTTAAGTTACCAAATTTAGGAAAATTTAATAGTCCTGGACAAAGTTCAATGCCAATCAATAAAGGGGCTGAAGAATAATTAAAACACAACAATTGCTAAAGTCTTTGAACAATGCCAAGAGGGAGATCTAAGAAGTAACGACTTGAAATAACGTGCACAACATAAACAATAATATCACTTACTATCAAAAATTTATAAAATAATATCTTGTGCTTTTTTATTAAGCTTGATAAGGTTCAACAAGATATTATAACGTACAACAGGTACGTGTCATTTCTATTTCCTCGTTAATAATTCATTTCTCACTTTTATGCTTTTCAATTCCGTGTTCCTACTCCTGGTAGGGATATCAACTTTTAAAAGATTAGCATGACTACGATCACGAATATGTCGACTATCACGGCTACTGACGTGACCTTTGTTTTGCTCATGATTCTTGAGATTATATCCTGCCACATTCACTTCAGGGAATGGGACGAAACCATTTGGGAGTTCTAATGATCCCATAGGTCATTATTAATAAAATTATGTAAATTTTTCATCTAAACATTATACCCCACACTTGTAACAAAAATGCTCAATTTAATCGACGATATAAACCTTTTAGAACCTCAAGTATACTATCATCGTCTTTCAACAATTCTTATGCCAATTAAGAACTCTATACTCTAATTGGCAGGAAAGCAAACTTCTGGTTCACTAACGATATTACATAGAGCTTCAATGATTTGAGTGAACTTCTGGTTCACTCATAAATTTTTTTTTTTCAATAACAGAGTGAATTTCTAGCCACTAATAAAATTAGATAAAATTCTTAACATTAGAGTGAACTTCAGGTTCACTAATGAAAATAAGACAAAATTGATATAACTTCTCGTTAACTAATAGAATTAAATAACAGTATTAATATTAGAGCGAACTTCTGGTTCACTCATAAGATAAAATTTTCGACATATGAGTGAACTTCTGGTTCACTTAATGAAAATAAGGTAAAATTCTTACCATTCCGGTGAACTTCCAGTTCACTGAGAAGATTAAATGAAATATCCGTAACTAGAGAGAATTTTTGATTCACTAATGAAATCAAACAATACTGTCAAGTGTAAGGTGAGCTTCTGGTCAACGATAAGATAAAATTTACGATCTACGAGTGAACTTCTGGTTCACTTGATGAAATAATGTAAAATTCTTACTACTAGAGTGAACTTCTGGTTCACCAATGAAATTATACAATCTTTCACTATAACCATAATATCAAATAACAAAAGACTTTAACCATATAAAGGCGATGTAGTGAACTTCTGGTTCACTAATAAAATAAAATAAACTTCGTATTATTGGGACAAACTTCTGGTTCGTTAATGAAAACACATAAAATCTTATACCTAAAGACTATAAATTAGTACACAACAATCTGACAACAAAGTTGTTCATAAATATAAATTATATAAATTTAATATTAACAGAAGGGTGAACTTCGGGTTCACCAAGAAGACTATACAAATTTCAATATCATAGTGAACTTCCGACCACTAATGAAAAATAAATGTTTCATTATCGGGGTGAACTTCTGGTTCACTATTAATATTTACACTCTTTCAAATGAGAATGTCAATCTTAATATTAGTGATGGGGTGAACTTCTGGTTTACCAATAAGAAAAAGAATATCGGAGTGAATCCAATATTAATTGAATAAGTGATAAGGAACGAAGAGACAAAAAGCATACGCGTAATTAATTACCTTACTTCCAATTGCTGCTTGGCATCGCCATCGCTGTAGAAGGATTTAGATTTTGATCTCATAAATTACTTCTAATTCTACATTCTTGACCCTTGTCTCTTCATCAAAACTCAAAAACCCTTATGGAATATAGAAAAAAAAATAGTAGAGACTTGGTGCTGATAACGTGTTATAAAACAATATTAGATGAACGCGATACAAAGAGAATAATAGAGAAGAACAATAGAGACACAGAGAAATTGAGGGAGGAGAATGAGCGATCTTTTATTCATAACCCACGAGGGGTATTTATATTAATTACATAGTGAGATCACATGAGAAAATTCCTCCTAAACCCTAACCACCTAAGAGATATTGATGGACATTCACAAATAAATATTATTTCATAACATTTTCAGATTTTTCTATTTTTGTTACTGTTGCCCCATAAAGGTTATGAAGTGTAGTTACTAAAATAATTTTTAAAATTTTTTTAAGAACCTAAACAATTATTATGATTTCTTTTAAGGAATAAAGGGTAAAAAGCACAAAATTAGGAAAAAAAATTCAAAAACATTCGGGACAAACATTGTAAATTCACTAAAAACCATGGGGAAGTGTTGTGCTAAATTTGATCAAACGCAAGTTAAGATCCATGATATTTAGGGTATACACTCGTTGGTTGTCCAACAAAATACAATTTTATTTTTTTGGCATCATTGGCGTACAAAAAAAGTAGGGATTATATTGTCCAATTGTCGAAAGTAGGAATTATTAGAATTCAATTTTCCATAAAAAAAAATAAAATGTTCCAACTCTTGTTGTTTGCTGATTCTTATCATCTAAAGTAATTTCACCTATCGGCAAGCCCTTATAGCTCAGTGGTAGAGCGTCAGTCTTGTAAACTGAAGGTCCGTAGTTCGATCTTGCGTGAGAGCAAAATGTTGGGGAGGGTTCCCAAATCCCAACTGGACAGTATACCGTTCAAGAGATGGTTGTATCTCAAGAATATCCGTCTTTTTTTCCAGGACTTTGTTGAATGCAAGTTCAATTTGGAAAAAACTATGGCTTATGAATATTCATCCTCTGGAACAGTAGGCGAAATGGGCTGCCTCCTGGGTACTGGGGGTGGGGGGAATAGACTCACAGGTGGTTGTAATTGTTGGTGTGCTACACTTGGACTTTCTCATAATTTCAATATGTAAACCAAATATCGTAAAGTGCAATTTCCGAAGAAAATTTTCTCCAGGGAAAACTGTCCCGTGAGAACTATGTTTGAGATTCTTACCAAATGTACTCTTAGTTAATTTAATTGGTTTATCTAATGCAGATTTGGTTGGCGATCTCCCATAAAAAATTTAAAAAAAAAGGGATCACTTTTCAAAAAGTACCACATTGTGTTGCTTCGATAGCTAATGAACCTCAAAAGAGGTATACAAAACGATCAAAATCCCACATTGACTCTGTCTGTATGTAGTTGGAGTGTATACAAAATAAGTAAACACACAATACAGCCGTGAATATCCTGGATGGTACAACCTGGTGATATACAAACCCTCAAAAACAAGGACCAAGATCATTTCGGGCAAAAAAAAAAAAAAAAAAATTATTTGGCCTTGTCTCTAAGGGTTGAAGGGCAAAATTTTAATCACAAAAAGAAAGAGAAAAAAAAAAATTATACAGCAGATATTAAGTTACGATACACTAAAACAATCTAAATGTATGTTGTATATTAACACTATGGTACTGTTATTCTCCCATGTACTTGTGTGATCTCCCCAACAAATCCAGCAACCTGCAAATTACCAACATAAAGCTCATCAGTTGACACCGACCCACCAAAGACGCATCTGAAACATCATACTAGTTACTTTAGAAACAACAAGCATATGTTTCAAATGTGGAATAAGATAATCGCCATCCGCTGTTTACTGCTATCATCTTATGTGGAATAAAATATAGCCAATCTGTTGTTACCTAGTTGCTTGTTTCATATATCAAAGTGATTTTAATTTGACAGAAAATGTTTCGCGAAAGAATTTAGTAGGCTATGTGTATTCTGGAATTCCTTCCTGCTTAAAGGGGTAAGTTGCCTGCAATATTCTGTGTAAACATGCCCTGCAAGCAGGATTCAACACCGCCTGTGATTGTAGGAGTTTGCTATAATCATGTCTGAAAATATGAGCAAGAAGTTTGGAAAAAGAAAAAAGAAAAAAAACAAGTGAAGAAATCAAAGCTGAATTCAAGAGATGGTTGTGAACCAAGTAAAGAGTCACAAACAAAAAAACTTTTATGTTCTCATGTTCTTTTTATCCAGAAGGAATGAGTGGAGACGTACGTATTGAATAATGTTTACGGTAACTAAATCTCACCTCCAGGTAAACATGAGTACCAAGAGCATCTCCAAGTCTATCACCTACAACTCACTGTTGCATAAACTCAATATGTCAGTGGATTGCAGTCGTCATATATCAGCATCAGCATGAGCAACAAAACCTATAAAATGAATTCTGAAGTGGGAGAACATTCATCAATGAAAGACATGAAAAGCAGAGCACCTCATAAGGATCCTAGTGAAGTGAGGCTTCAAGAAGACTAGATGCATGCAGCCCTACTCTTGACAAATAAATAGGCTATTATTACCTGGAGACAAACTCCCTGAAAACCTTTGGCATACACTAAATAACACAGCCCAGACAAAAAATACTGAAAGTTTAAACAAAGGGGATTCCACTTAGGTGGGGCCAGATACTAGGTACTTAAAATGTAACCTCACCACCAAAATAGTATTTGACATTCTTGGGTTCCAATGGCAACTCAAACAAATACAGTAACACGTATATTTGCAGTGGCCACACCAGTCAATTTGACAGTTACATGTCATGGTGGCCCCTAATAGCAGATTGTCTTATCATGATTGACATTATTGAACAACAAATTAAGAACTGACCCCATGAAAACGACTTTTGGTGCCATCAGCATTCTTGTTTCTCTGCTAAACAAGCTGCTCTTCAGAACACCAGTCCATCACAATGTACACTATAGTAAGTAGATCATTCATAACTGTACAAGCCTCATTTCAGCTAGCACCCAATGTCCTATTCTTGGTACATATGTCAGGTTATGTTTTCTGGATGCTGATATTCACCAAGATATCCAAAATTTAGAGCTTCAGTCAGTGATTGTGATTCAGATTCCCCACCCATTTCTGACAAACTATACCTTAGTCCATGTAACATACCATGCAGGTGCATGAAACTCTTATGTCACGAGAGTGCAAAACTCTTATGTCAAGGAAGGAGCAACAAATAGCAGGAAATATCAAGGATGAATTTGAAACCTTGGTGAAAAGCCGTGAAGATCTTCTGCGACTTGCATGAACATTTCCACTAGACTGCTTCGTGAACTTTGAGATCCTAGAATCAGAGGTAAAACAGTTACTTTGATCTTTGAAGCTATTGATTTCCCTCTTCCTTTTAACTTCCCCATTCGACTCAGGATTAGGAGGCCCCATGCAGAAGTCTCTATCCAAGCATCTGGATTTTTTTTTAAAACAAAACAAAAGAAAAAAAGTTATATCAGCTAAAAATACCAGTCTCAGCTGAAGAAAAAAAAAATTCTGCCAGTCATCTTACTCTGAGCTCTCCTTTCCATCCCTTGCATCACTTGTGCCCTGCATAGAGGTGTAATCAGAAAGCTCAAACGGAAAAGAGTAAATGGTAGAGATAAAATGACAAAAACTACTAATGCACATACATCTCACTAAACAACAGCAGCGGCACAACAGTTAGGAGAGCACCTCCCCCCACCCCCACCCCCGAAATAAATAAATAACATGGAGGTGAGCGAAGGATTTGGGTAGAGTACAACTTCAATAGTGCCAGTAACTTACATAAATAGGAAAAGTTTGTTTTTGGATATCCTATCCGCCCTTTCCGGAATCAAAGTTTCAAAAGCTGATGAACCCAAAGAAGATGATATTGTGCCCCACCCTTCACAAACGCAAGAGAAGGAATAAAGAATTGGATAATGATTCTGTGCCCCCTTCCTACAATCTAAAATATCCACTTTGCCAAGAAATAGCTTAGAGCCAGTTTTCCTACTTCACACCTCCCCAAGCCCTCACAATTAACTCAATTCCTTTTTGGTGTTTACTAGGTTATTAATACACGAATTTATTGAATCCAACTAACTATATGGATGTCTCTTTATTTTTTTTTTCTGCATTGCAGTACCATCACTGTTTTCTGATGTATCCGCTCCTTGACAAACATCCATTTCCTAGTAAAATTTCCATCCACCCAGGCTTACAAAATTTACAAAGAGAGACCACAAAGCCAAAATAAAATAACTCATGCATATGGGTGACAGTCCCTTGCTGTCTCAACTCTCATCAATTTAAATTTTCTTATTACTCTTAAAAATTAGAAACAGGGTACAAATGAGATGAAAAATGAAAAGAGGTAATAAAGCAACAGTGAAATACCAAATCTCCGACAAGTGCTACCGGGTGGCTTTGGCGATTTTCATGATCAAGTTCATTTGTGCATGTTAAAATGCAACTACCCATCCCACTCCGCTGGGGAACAACCAAATCGAGGGACACACCATTGCTGCATGGAAAAGGCAGTGTCCCTTCTCTCTGGTTAACAGCTATAGATGAGTGCACATCAACAGCTTCATGACCAGGCTCATATTGGCGATGGACGCCACCATTTTCTGTTGCAACACTATTAGTTAGATGGACAGTACCTAGGGACCCATATCTCTTGGAAGGAGATAAAGACATGTTTTCTTTGTGGCAAGTTGCCAGATGGATTGCAGCCCCTGTGTCTTGCTTGCCAGAAACTGATGCTGTTTGATGTCCATCTTCCACACTGCCAGACTTACTACAGGTCACATATTGGCTAGCATCAGCCCTTTCAAAAGATTGCAGCTGATGTAGATTTCCAAGGAACTGAATTGATTGAGGCAATCTAAAATTCTCTCTTTCAGTGTGCCGTAGTTGACCACCCTTATCCATAAATGTATCTGCCCTGGGAGGAGTAACATCTTGAACAGAAGTAGTGGAAGCAGACGATTTCATCACCACAGAACCAGATGCTGGTGATACTATATATTCTGAGGAAGAGTTTAGAAGGCCATTAATTTGCTTTGTGGATGAGTTCACATAAATATCATCGCCCACATTTAATACCTGCTTACCCAACATCCGTGAATGATTAAGATCACATGAGTTTCCTGAAAAATTACTTGTTCTAACCTGTGTCACAGCATTTACAGCTAAACCAACAGACACTGTTGTGCCTTCTCCTTCACAATATTTTACACTGCTACTTTGCTTTTCTCTATCAGATTCCACACTGGATAAACCTGCCTGTCTTTCCCCTGTGTACTCCTGAGCATGAATAGTATTACTACATGATTTTATCCCTGCAGTATACAAGGATCCCTCCATTACATCCAGTTCACCAACTTGTGCCTGTACACCTGTACCTGTTGTAGTTGGGGAAGATCCATCTTCAGAGCTTCCATTATTCATGTCCTTATCTGAATCTACACAAGAGGAGCTTTTCTTTTGCTTGGAACACAAAAGCCCAAGGTCCTTCTGTAAACCTTGTGACATACACCCAGAAAGATCATGGAATTGGCATACATGGACTCCACTTTTCATACTTTCAATCCAGTCCGATGGGGTCGAGTTCAAATCAACACAAAGCTGAATCCCATCCTCAGAACGAACATCAAACTGAAAATCAGAAGAACGAGCTGCTAGAGGAGAGCTCACAACAGACGACAAGGCATTTTCAGGAAGACCCGTACCATTAACACTGTCCCTATGAAGATGGGTTAAAATGCCAGCATTTTCAGATGCCTGCAGACCACAAAGACGCAAGTTAAGCATCCTGTCAAAATATCAGAAGAGCTGAGATAAAAGCCAAGCTTTCACCGGACATTGAAACACTAACAACCATTCTATCAAAACAATGGTCTCTAAATGAAATTTTTAGTTCTTAAATATAGATTAATTGAAGTTAATTCAGACGTAAACACACAACTTTCACATCTTTGACCTGCCATAGCATGGTACACCGAAATCAGAGAACATTGTCCAGATAAGCATTTAGCGATTCAGGGTAGGTTAACTATTACAGCATTCAGGAACAATTTTGCAGTTTCCGTACTACATGATTCAGGGTAAGTTAACTACACCATTAAGCTACAAACATTGAGGAAAAATATACTGAAGTCAATATTTAAATTTCAGCCACTCAACCTCAACCTTTATACTCCAATATGTTTCTCTCCCCCACCCACTCTGCATTCACAAGCTCTCTATCTCCATCTCCAACACCCATGCACACACACTGCAAGGTTTGAATGCGAGGTCCGGAAAGATCCAGATGTAACTAAGAAGCCTTTCCCCCATGCACGATAGTGCATGAAGTAAAATAAGAAGCAAATCCTACACCTCTAAGGTTCCGCATTCTAAGCAAGGGTGAGGGGTTTCCCATTAAGCCATTTGAGTTTTCTACAAAACACAACTTAAAGGCTTTGAATCTGCTACCTAATTGCAGACTTCCAAATGCACCTCATAATGTAACCATTAGACAAATACTTGGTTTTTTTTTTTTTTTTTCTTTTTGAAATTAGCATTCATTCGTTGAACAACAACAAACTTCCAGGGTAAACATGTTTCATCTATTCTTTCACTCAATCCTCAAATTTCAATTTTTATTTCCACAACTTCAAAGTCCAGATAGAGTTTTTGCTTTCTAAGGTGCATGGCTTTCTTCTCTTCAAAACATCTAGGCACAAGCAGCAGATTAACATCAAGAAGGCTGGCTTTGTAAGCAACATCAAGTACTACAGCCTCAAGTAAATTGTAACACTGTGGAGCTTGCTTACATCAGTCAAGCCAAGTGTAGCTACTCACTAAGGGTCTATAATCTGAAAGCCAACATGGAGTGCTATTCTTAGCCTATTTGAGGCTTTCAATCACTCATCACAGAAAAGCATATACAAGGTTGATAAACATTATTAGTGATTGTGCTTCTGTTCTTTGACCCAAATAGTTTTGTATACCAATATATAATTCAGATTATGGCAAGTTCAAAAGAATTCATAGCCATCTCTGCACAAGTCAGGCACAAAATTCATACTCCTGTTGATGTCCATGTTATATCAGCATGGATATGGAAAGAAAGCTAATTGTGAAATAAAGTAAGCAATTTCACAGCAAATCCAACAGAATGCAAATTCAACAAGGACTCCAAAAAGTATGGCCACTCTCAGATTAATGCATTACACAGAAATGTAGATGAACTCTCATGATCAAAGATGTACAAGTCCATGGTATGACCATTATCCAAAATAAACCATACACCATCAATTCTCTAGCTTTTTCCTACAATATTCTTCACCAACAAGAACCGAACCTTATCAGAAGTTACAATGTCCCTGCAGTTCTGTGAATCATTTTGTTGTACATCCTGACTACTGTGTTGCTTGTTGCCAGATTCACTATGGGATGCAGCACCTCTACAATCTGAGAGAAGCATTCAGGAAATTTAGAGAATTACAAGCTGCTATTAAAAGCATCACATTATCAAGAAAAGGATCATAACAAGACACTCAGACTTCCAATTTCAGGAATTCCACCCTTCTGTTCAAAATCCAGCATCTTGTCAAATAACATACACAGCATCACAGTCAGAATTTATATCAGAGACAACAAGGGATAACCCAAGCTAGAGAGGAACAAAATACAGCAATTTGCTGACCTGTCTGATAATCATGATGTTGGTAAAGAAAATAAAAGAGAAAATGCACGAGGAGGGAAGCTGAGAAAGGGAAGAAATATTGAACTAATACCTTTTCTCTGATCACAAATTGAAATCATCCCTGCTCCAACTCGCAACTCTGATGTTCCTGAAGGGCAAGGATCACTTCTAGCTGAATCCCGCATGGTTCTTGAGTTTAGGTTTTTCTTCTGGATTTAAAAACATGGGAGAAAACAAATTTAGACCTATAAAGGAAATAAATTATGTCAAATCTTTACATACATGTGAAGTAAGGTAGATTCTGAATGCTTAGCTGTCCATGTCTATATTCACAGCCATGGAAAAATAATGTAAAAAGGAAATAACTAGAAGGCCGGATGGTTTAATGAGTCGTAACTTCAATTTGGTTAATATTACTTTCGTGCAAAAGGATGGCAAGAAAGAGAGACATAAAATATTGTACTGGCATATACTGAGGAGAAATTCAGTCAAAATTTGGAACTCAAAGATTTGCACTGACAACACTCCCCCCCCCCCCCCCCCAAAAAAAAAAAAAACGCGGGAGATGGGCAGCAGCTGTCTCTGGGGCTCACTGCGCCAAAGCATTTCCAGAGAAAATTCCTCACTTCAGTGCCAAAATGAAAACAATGCTAACCAATTGAGATTATATAATCTATAAAGTCCCACATAAGCCTGCCCAGACCCCGCATAAATAGATAACACACAGGGAGTGGTGGCGGTGTATAAACTATAAAATCCACAATGGAGAAATAAAGGCTTCTTTTCAAGCCTTTCTGCAAACTTATCCAGTGCATTTGATTATTTATTTAATTCCTTTTTCTAGGACTATGCAACCTACTGAGTTTAAGCTGCAGCAAACCATGAATAGAATTCAAACAGAAGCAATAGGGTGTTGAAAGTTAAAACTGTCCATTATGTTCAACAGCATTGGGTTAGCATCTAATTCTATTACAACAAATCAAACTGTATTGTTCATTCCATGTCAACTGTTTTAATATTTGGGAAGTTTTGGAAATTGGATGCATATGAACCCTAAATGAATTTGATGTCCAGGTTGAAATAGAGTAATGCAAAATTCAACAAAACATATAATTCCCATGTGGCCATAACAAAAAAGGAAGCCGTCATAAGCTCTGGGATGAATGGAAGTGTCATATGCCCCAAACTTGAATCTGTCAATGAAATCATACTACAAGCAGATATTATAACCCTACTACCAAGCTAGAGAAAAGAATTTAACCACGCAATTGAAAACAATTTTATTTAGTAAAACCATGGGCGGATCTTCATTTCATCCTCATAGGAAAACTAGTTAGCCCACATCTGAAATGTGTGCTGCAGTGGAAATCTATTTCTGCAATTACATTTAGGCATCTTCTAAGATTAGTATGCTGTTGACTTTCAAATTATATTGTGAAGTTAGGCTGCACAACACCCCCCACCCCCGGGCAAAAAAAAATTTAAAAAAAAAATTTTAATTTTTTTTAAAAAAATCCAAAAGAAACTCCAGTGTGCTAAATTTTTCAATAGTTGGGGAATTTGGGAATTAGCACAGAGCTTTAGTCTCAAGCCCTTAGCCACTTCCTTAAATCCTCTGAACCTTACTAATCATAGAGCCTACAGCCACCAAAATTTGAGAATTAAGGGCCTTAGAAGGTACTCTAAACTATATATCGCATTATATCCTTGAAATCTGTCAAAAGTCAAAAGACAGAATGGTTAATTACAACAGTAATGCCTGACAAATGAACATGAAAAATGTAGATTTCGAAAATTTAAAAATATTATAACATTCAAGAAGCTTTTGCCTTTTGATGCTAGCATCACCTGCAAGTTAATTTAAGTATATTATCTGAAGTTGGCAAAGTAGGCATTTTCCAGTACTTGAGCGAGATGTGTTTCCAAAATTCATTATTAGACATTAAGTAAAAGCTATTGTATTAACTGATTGCAGTATTGGGTAGGAAATCCTTTGGGGAAAGGGTAAATTATACGTAATTCAAGCAGTTTCCTGTGCTAATTTTTTGAAAAAAAGGAGTTTTGTTTTATAATTTTTTTTTAATGATGTTGCACTCTCTATGGAGCACCTAAAAGAATAAGTAGCTCAAAACCTTATCTTTTGTAAGGAATAAGCCCTTGCCAAACATCAGTAATTAAAGTTTTGTCAAGCCAAAAGAAAACAAGATCTACTCAACATTCTTATCTGAACCTATCAACACACAGTCATAATAATTATTAATATAAAAAGGGTTTTTGGACATCAATAATAACAACTTTGGGGGTATTGGATATTAATAATACAAACTATTTTCTTGGACACTAGCAGTACGAACTATTAACCTATTTTTCTCTAACAGTACACCGTCGAATTGTTATGGTTTTAACTCATCGAAAAAATGATGTGGTTCCATAATATGTGACATGGAAGACATGTTAGTGTCCACGTCAACATTTTCTACCCAACCTCCGCCTTCCACGTCACACATCATGGAGCCACGTCATCTTTCCGATGAGTTAAAACTATAACAACTCGGTCGTGTACTGTTGGAGGAAAATAGGTCGATAGTTAGTACTACTAGTGTCCAAGAAAATAGTTTGTATTATTAGTCTCCAATACCCCCAAAGTTGGTATTATTGACGTCCAATAATCCATATAAAAATATTAATAACAATAACAATAATAATAATGATGATAATGATAAAACAATGAATGACGCCAGCATTCTCATAAGAACCATTTATGTCCATACTAGCCCTAGTCTTCCCCAAATGGTAAGGTTTTAGGCATGTATAGTCTCCAACGGACAACAGAATTTTCATTTTATAAGAGAATAATATGCAAATCTTATCCCTACAAGAATTATTTTGGGGACTGCTTGAAATCAACCTTTCCAGTTACAATGATGAAGTTCGTTGCATCTGAATCTCCCTTGACTCTACTAGGGTGGGATCCACCCTGAGTTGTGGAGTTATTGCAGAAATAATATATAAGATCTCTGCTGTATATACATTTAATGGCCAACGCCAATTCTGATTTTGAAAGGAACAATAGAAGAGGATAATGATGAACCATGCAGGCTCAACTAGAGATTATTCAAAAGCCACATTGAAATATGTGGGAGGAGAGATTAATTCACATGGTGCAAACTACATGTTCAGAAAGAGGGCATTGGCAAGCAAAGGAAAATTTATGACTGGTTAGCACCCCTCGATAGCACTCTAAGGAATTGTATATACTCTCTGTGCAATGAACTGTGTACTGCAAGCATAACCAAGCGGACACCGACTTCACTTATTTTGGTCTCAGGAAGATAACAAACCTGACTGTAAGGCTTCCGCTTTCTTGTGTATGAATCTCAACAAGAGGATGGTTGTCCCTTGCTATCATCATCATGCAGTTATACCAGTTGAGAAACTTCTAGAAATCTACACCATCCTAAAATATCCAATACTAAGAAATTTGCACAATTCCTAACCTCAGAACTCACAAATAACAATTGTAAGCACACCCAGACAATAGCCAAGAAAGGTAGAATAAAACGAGGTGGGGAGAGGGAAGAAGTAAAGCCATGAGACAGAAGATATGATCTATAAAATGGAAGAAATTAAGTCAATAAGTCAAATGGAACAGTTCAATTTCCAAGAGTTCTTTACAACAGACAAATCTTGCTCCACCGAAGTACATTTACCAGATGCCACAGAGTCAGTGCAATACCTCCAGATAAACAGGTTAAGTGTTTCCATTTCAGAATTTGACTTTTTAGCAGGAAAGTCATATTTTTTGCTTAGTCAAGTTCTGAAATGGATTACATGCAAGTTCAACACAGTACCTCCAGATAAAGGATCAAAGATGTCGCCATCTCAAAATTTGACTTATTAGCAGGGAGACCATATTTCTTGCACAGGCCTTGGATATCCTTCCTGGAGAAGTTACAATACAAATCCTCCCCTTTCTTTTCACCCATATGCTTGATAAGAAAAAATCAACATATAAACCTGAAGGAAAAAACCAATAATTCAGCCAGAATCAATCAACTTAGTACCACTATGAGACGCCCATCACAAAAATGTGTCTCACTTTCAAGTGCAATCAGCATATAACAGATATTACCCTAAAACCAACTAGTAAGATACACCAGCTAACAAACAGTGATTTAGCAATAGCTTTAGTACACACAAATACAAGAACAATAAATAGTTTGCACTAAAAATTCAAATCCAGTCCCAGCATAGAAAACTCGACTGCAGCAACAGCAGCCACCACCATGAAATGAAAAACTTGTCATCTTCTTTGGCCCATTAACTTTATTTTTTTTTAAAAAAAAATCCATGTTTTAAAAATATACATATGACAAGGCTAAAATTGACTAGTCCAGCTGACCTGAAAGTGGAGTCATGACACTACCAAGAGCCCCCATCATTGAAAGCAGAATGCAAACTGAAAACCCTATTGGGAAAGGTAAGAATACAGCTTCTAGCTAGAAACTCTCTAGAATTTCATCAAAGTCTAACTTCTGCTTGTTCTTTAAGTTTAGACTCCCTACATTTCACAATAAGTGTCCCTTTTTAACTTTTGACTTTTAACACTATTTGTCTTTTTTTTTCTATTATTAACATATATCTTTTTCTTGTTAAAAAAACATTATTTGTCTTTTTACGTTCCCAACAGAACTTCTTTACTATATTTATGTTTACATTTGTCATTTACATTCCCGACACAACTATTTTCATGCCTTCACAGTTATCTCAACATTTGCGAAAGCATAGTAAAATCACGCTTGTTATGAAACAGATGGGATATTATAGATGTCTGTTTATAGCATTGCATCCTGCTCAATCTCACAGTGATTATTTTTGGGCTGAATGATTTTTCAGCTCTCCACTCTGAATTGTCACCATTGTAATTGCATGGCATTGCCCATTAGCCTAAAGCTAATAACGAGTGTAATTTATTCAGTTCCTTTTAGGCATGCCTATGATTAAATGTCTGATGACTGAACACAGTGCACCCCCCCCCCCCCCAAAAAAAAAAGGCGGTTCCTTCTCTTGTTCCTCTTTTTGAGATATATCTAAATAAGAAGAAAGTTTAGTAAAATTTGTAGCTCTCTCCAGTAAATGTACAGATGAAAGATAATCACTACCATCATAGCATGCCAATGAATGGAGATTAACTATTTGTTAGCACAAGGCAATGACATTCCTAACCCTTGGCACACAATTCTATCACACTTATCCCACTGTATATTCAGGTCTGACTTTTGAGGACAAAATAAGTAGACTCCAAAAGTTGTGCTAACAAGTTTATAAATGATTCGTGCAAAACAATTGCCCATTTCAAACATTGATAGAATTCTAAAAACAAAAGTACAAGGACTATTCTTCTGCTGACAGTGTAAGTAGTTGAAACATTGATTATGTCAGAATCTCGTATGACAACCTTGATGCACTTAATACTAATGCATCCAACTGTCAAATTTTCTAAATCCTAGGCCAAGAACGGACCCCTTCTATTTCAAAGTTCTCGTCCATTTATATCTAAAGATTTGCTTCATAATATTATTAACGAATGTGAATAACGAGAGTATAGGGCACCTTGTAGACATCTCAAAATGAAGTCAAACAGATAAGTGTGCTATTTGACACTTCCACCTCTAGATGACTGATTTCTCCTTTGTGATAATTGATAACTACCTTTAAACTGGTACCGATCATCAAGTTTCACATTAGCATAACCTTTTAAGCCAGCTAAGAACTTTTGGAGCGTTTCGGCTTTTTGATGGGCTGGATGTTTACGTATACTATGGGAAAGAAAATGAAGAACCAGATAAAATCCTAAGTTACCCTCCAATCAGATACGTATATCAATAAAGAACTTGCATATTAATGCTGCCATCTCAACTGAACGGGAAAATAAGTTGTTGGGCTAACTTACATACACAGTTTTATAGATTAGCATTTTTGAAAGTCTGAAATAAGACCCAAAAAGAAACTGACGGTCGAAACATAACTTAATTTTCCTTTTTCATAAGAAAACACTCATAAGCCATAAGAACAAGTAGTAACAAAAACAAATTACATCTAACAGAACAGATTATCGAGGACACTTGAGTATCACTAATTCAGGCAGTGGGGGAGGCATTTACTGGGTAGAGGCGGCCACAGCCCCCTCAAAATCTTTGTATACAAAGTTATTTTTCAGTCATGTGGTATTATAAATTGGGTAAAATTGAATTGTTTTCACATTATGCCCCCCACAAATGGTTCAAACCAGTTTACGGCCACCCTTTTAACAATAGCTGGCTTCACCCATGAATTCAATTGAATAGGAGAAAGGTAGACTCACAAAGTCGATCCCCTTTGTAGGTATGGCGATAGTTAAGAGAAGGGAGAGAGGACAAATGAAAATTAATTGGCAAAGAAACAAAATATTTGTATTGGAGAAATATTTGTATTGGAGACATATAATCTCAGTTATTCAGTCAAGTTTACTCAAATGTTTACCCAAGCAATGAACAGGAAGGAATATGTATACATGAGGGCTGCAGTAATTTAAATGAACCTCCTAGTTGTAAATATGTAAACATACTTTACACAGAACACAATGAAAGATATCGTCATAAAGATGATCTCCCTCATTTCTTTTTCTTTTTTTTTTTTTTGCCAATCCATAATACTCCCTCCATTCCACATTATTTGTCTTTTATTGACTGTCACGCTCACCAATGTTATTCTTTGATTAATAATTTCTTACATAATATCTTATTAACAATTCCAATATCATACTTATCATAACATTTTTCGATACGCATCTAATGGTAGTAATTTTATTTAATAAATCATTGTATATATTGAGAAATTTATGGTCAAATTTTGACTGCACAATTTCCAACGATGGCAAATAACATCGAATGGAGGTAGTGCTACATAGTAACATCAATGAATTGGGGAATTGCTAAACCTTCCTAATTCACTCTAACAGCCGCACTTTCCCAATATTATACAACAAAACTGGATTGACAGAGAGCCCAAATTATATGCAGCTTTACCTCTAAATGAAACCCATGACTTATCACTCCAATAAGAGCCAAGTGTCTCATTATATCATAAATTTCACAAAAGCATTGCAGTAATAACAAAATGAAGCTGCCCTGCTTCATTTTAAGCAACAAAACCACAAATCTATTTGCCCCATATGTAGTGCCTTTTAGCTGTAGCTTAGTGAGCTAGGGATAAAATGACCGTAACAACTAACAATAACCCCAAAGCTTAATGATCAACTAAACAGAAAATTCAAAGCTCTTTCCCAGGAATAATAATATATCGCGAAAACCAAGATCAAAAAATCAAATGTAAAGTACTGTAATTGACACACACATAAATTAATTGAAGGATGAAGAACCTTTGAAGCTCGATTAAATCTTGGGAAAAATTGGATGCAAAACACGAATCAGCTGAGAATCAAGGATGAATTGATGAATTACCAGCTGCACTCGGTGCGAGAAAGATGATTCGAGATAGAGAGAAGGCAATCGAAGAGAGAGAAATTTAGGGCTTGATGCTACTGTACTTTGAATTGATAGAGGGGTCTGTTTTTTGAAGATTGATTTTCTTTTTCTTTTAATTTATTCCTTTTTCTTTTTCTTTTCCTTTTCCTTTTCCTTTGTTTTTTTGTTCACTGTTTCTGTCTGTACTTCTGTTTCCAGGGGCGCGAGATCCTGGAAAATAAAACTATTAATAAAATAAAATGATTAATGAGCGCGAAAAAAGGAAATTACAGTTGGATTACACTAAAAAGCAGTTGAAATTCCCGTTTTGATGAGACCAACTATCTTATCTTATATCTGTACAAATATTTTTTTTTTGGGTTGGATAAAGAAAATTACAACACATTTTTAATTGTCTTATTTTAGCGTAAAATTATATCAATATATTTTTTTTGAGAATATATATAATTAATCTGTATAAATATAAAATTACTTATGAATTATATAAAATTTAAAGTGTTAACTATCATTTTCAGAATTACAAAAATACGTAACAATTGAAATTGATTCAAGTAGTGTCATTTGCATTCGCTGATATATTCGTCGAAATTAAGTTCTTTATAATTCATAATTTAAACATAATTGTAAAAAAATTGTTTTAAGAATCATAATTAGGGGTGGGCATAACAGGTTAACCGCATTTGCGGCTAACCGCTTTTGAGGTTTTTGGATTTTGAAAACCTAAACCGATACCGCAAAGTGCGGTTAACCGCTTTTGAAATCTGGAAACCTAAACCAAACCGAAACCGCCACTTAGATGCGGTTAACAGCTTTCAATATATGGTTTACGCTTAACCGGTTTCCTAGAAATTTACAATAACATTTATGGAAGTAAATGCAACCATATTGCTAATAAATTCACATTTCGATATCATCGCTCTTTGGATAAAAGGTATGTTAGAAAGTAGCCAAAATTACCCAGTCTCTTTATTCCACAATTATTTGTTTCCTAATTGTATTAGGATATTATTTAGATTTCCTTATCATGTTGGGTTTCCTAATTTTATTAGATTCTAAATCTAATTGGAGTGAGAGTCAAGTTAGGGTTAGGGTTTTAGGTGTGTCGTCCCTATAAAAGGGAGTCTTCTCCATCTTTTGTAGTCATCCCAAAAAAATTCAGTAGTTTTCGTATTCCTATTGGTAAGAGTAATTGTGAGAGTTTGTGTTGGTTGTTCTACTCTCTTGGTGTTGATCTCGGGGTGAGATTGTTTGTTGTACTCTCTACCAATAGTGGATTCGTTTGTGTTTGTGTCGCCCGTGGTTTTTTCCCGATTTGGGTTTCCACGTTAAATTTTTGTCCTCTTTAATATTGCATTTATTTTTCTCGATTTATTGTAGTCATCTTATTTTCACTTCCGCAAATTAATTTGCTCAATATAACTCTAACAAGTGGTATCAGAGCCTTGGTTATAGGATGTCTACAGTCACTAAATTCGATATCGAGAAGTTTGATGGCAAGATCAGCTTCAGTTTGTGGAGGATCAAGATGAGACCTGTTCTTACGCAGAGTAGATTAAAGAAAGTACTCGGTACGAAGCCAGCCAATATTGAAAAGGAGGAATGGGAGGAGCTTGATGATAGAGCTCTTACGGCAATTCAGTTATGTTTAGCAGATTTAGTTCTTGGTGAGGTGGTTCATTGTAAGTCTACTGCTGATCATTGGCTAAAGTTAGAACAACTTTACATGACTAAGAGTCTTATTAACCAAATTCGACTGAAGGAGCGTTTGTACACTATTCGCATGGCTGAAGGAACACCCATCCAAAACCATCTTAATGAGTTTAATTCGATTTTGATAGATTTGGAAAATTTGGAGGTGGAAATTGATGATCAGGATAAGGCCATTCTTTTGGTTATTTCCCTACCCCATTCGTTTAGACAGTTCAAGGAAATTATGCTCTACAATAATACTGAATTTTTGAGTTATAAGGATATCAAGTCAAATTTACTGTCTAAGAAAAAATTGATCTTGAAGTGTGTTCTAATGGCAAAGCTGAAGGCTTTTCATTTGTGCGGGAGTATGTCGAAAAAGAAAGGCTCTAAGTCTAAATTTGTGGGTGACTGCTACTATTGTAAGAAACCTGGATACAAAATTTCTGAATGTTGTAAGTTGAAATCGAGAAAGGAAAAAGAAGGTGAAGCTGCAATAGTGGAAGATGAGTCAGATGGTGATGCTTTTCTTGCTTCTCAAGAGAAGGGAAGTCTGTCTGAATGGGTCTTGGATTCTGGATCTAGTTATCATGTATGTCCTAACAAAGATTTGTTTTCTACATATGATCCTGTTGATTCTTGTGTTGTTAATTTGGCTAATGATAGCCAGTGTGAGATTGCTGGAATCGGTACAGTTCAGATCAAGACTCAGGATGGTGCTATCAGGACACTAACAGAAGTTCGACATGTCCCTGGTATGAAGCGTAATCTGATCTCTTTAAGTGTACTTGACTCCAAAGGGATAAGGTACTCAGGTGAAGGTGGAGTTTTGAAAGTGTCCAAGGGTTCTGAAATTCTTTTAAAGGGTTTGAGGCGCAAAGGTCTATATATCCTGCAAGATTCAACAGTTTCAGGTAACTCTTTTGAAGATGATCTAGATGTGTAGTGTATGGTTGGATCAGGTGAAGAAGAAAGGAATAGCTAAGTCTAAGAGGAGCTTTGACTTAGCGGGTAGTCTTTGAGCGCCCTTCTGGGCGTTGCCCTACGGGGCTCTACCCTTCGGGGTTTGGTGGCGGCGACAAGATTTGGAATAATTTTGGTCCAAGGTGGAGATTGTTAGAAAGTGACCCAAAATTACCCAGTCTCTTGATTCCACAATTATTTGTTTCCTAATTGTATTAGGATATTATTTAGGTTTCCTTATCATGTTGGGTTTCCTAATTTTATTAGATTCTAAATCTAATTGGAGTGGGAGTTAAGTTAGGGTTAGGGTTTTAGGTGTGTCCTCCCTATAAAAGGGAGTCTTCTCCATCTTTTGTAGTCATCCCAAAAAAATTCAGTAGTTTTTGTATTCCCATTGGTAAGAGTAATTGTGAGAATTTGTGTTGGTTGTTCTACTCTCTTGGTGTTGATCTCGGGGTGAGATCGTTCATTGTACTCTCTAGCAATAGTGGATTCGTTTGTGCTTGTGCCGCCCGTGGTTTTTTCCCGATTTGGGTTTCCATGTTAAATTCTTGTCCTCTTTAATATTGCATTTACTTTTCTCGATTTATTGTAGTCATCTTATTTTCGCTTCCGCAAATTAATTTGCTCGATATAACTCTAACAAGTTAAGCATACGAATGTTTTAAAATCAAATATATCTTAATTTAGCTTTTGGATCCGAACTTTTAACGCTTGATCTTTTATTTTCCAACATTTCACCTTTGTAATTCTTCAAGAGTCATCATAATTGTTACACCGGTGACCGGACTTTATATGGACCAAAGCCAACCCCTCCATCCCCCCTCCCCCCCAAACAAAAAAAACTTTTTTATATAATTAGTTTTTCGGTTTTGCAGTGTTAAAAATTAATCTTTACTAGATTTTTAATGTGTCCTCTCTAAATTAACTAAACTAGTTGTGACCCCCTTTATATATTGGTTTCATCTCTGTGTTAGACCTAAATGACAATTACATATTGTTTGGTTGGATTTAATGCACTGACGTTATAATGCAATCAACAATAGAATGTAATCAAACTATGCAATGTGTAACGTAATAAATCAATAAAGGGGGTGTTTGGCTACCCAACTTTTTGGGCAGCTTTTATCTTTTTGGATAACTTTTAGCTTTTTGACTAAGGTTAAAAAGCTACTTGAGTGTTTGGTAAGTAACTTTTTATATTAGCTTTTTGGACCCAAAAAGCTAGTTTTCGAAAAGCTACTTGATGAAGCTTTTTGAGGTAACTTTCCACAAAAAGTTATTTTACCAAACACTTTTTCCTGCAATCAGTTAACTCAAACAGCTAAAGTCAAACAGTTAATCTAAAAAGCTAATAGCTACCAGCTATCAACTGGTTGCCAAACAAGGCCAGAGAGAGAGAGAGAGAGAGAGAGGGGGGGGGGGGGCTTGTGAGAAAACCAAAAAAAAAAAACTTAAATAGTGGATTATTATATCAATATGTAAGTTATATATGATGATATGTTGTGATATTGTTGATGTTGTAATCAAAATAACATAGGTACGTGAGTGTTATCACAATTACATTGTTACTTTCAATTACATTATTAGATATTATTTTATTTACAATGCTCAAAATGCAACCAAACATTGTAATGCAAATAACAACATTATTATGATTACATTATATGGTTGATTACATGCAACCAAACAAGCTATTCGTGTTCATGTGTTTCACACTCTCCATACTTATAAGAATATGTGCACATTTAGGGATATTGGTCAAACAATAGATCATCTTGTTTGCTCTGCTTGTTTCTGTCAACCATAAATGGAAAAAAGATGGTGAATCAAATCCCGAGTCGGGGGCGTTACACCTTCTAAAGCGCCTCATAAAACGCAAATTCAAATTACTCGAGAGTTTCACCATTCAAGAAAAATATTGTCTAGTTTGCAATCTATTATTGATGCTCCTACTTATTACACAAAGTAAAAAAATTATTATATTGAAGGTATGTTCTTCAGCACATTTGTTCAACTATATCTGCATTTATTTGTATTTAACTACAAATAATTAAGCCAATTGCACTCACTTGTGCTTATCTAAACTCTGTACTCAACTACACTTACCTGCACTCAAGTGCACTCTCAATTACTTGGTTTCTGACTTTGTGTAAAGGAAAAGAATAATTAATTAAACACTAGTAACATTTAGGGATTGACTCAATTAATCTGTACTTATTTGGATTATTTCTAGTCAATCGTCTATGAGTACAGATTAATTGATTATAGCCAAAATCTCTCTCTCTCTCTCTCTCTCTCTCTCTCTCTCTCTCTCTCTCTCTTCCTCTCTGATCCAACATAATCAAAATGAACATCCAGCATAATCAAAATGAACATCTATCAAACATCATAATGAACATCCAACAACAAGAAAAATTGACATTTAAGTTCTTGTTCACGAGACGTTCATTAAGATGTTGATAGATGTTCATTTTTACTATGTTTGATATTCATTTTGTTGTCAAACATCTTGTTGCCTATACTGAGTGTTCATTTTCATTATGTTGTATGCCCATTATGATGTTGTTGGATGTTCATTTTGATAATGTTGGACGTTCAGTTTGATATTCATTTTTCTTATTATTGCATATTCCTTTCAATGTTCTCAGTTTCTTTCATTTGATGACCATTTTCTTATTACGCATGTTTATTATGATGTTATGTTGTAACAACGCTGACTTTTGGGATATTACTTAGCAATATTTTAATTAATATCGATTTACCGAAAGCTTATAAGCTGAGAGTGTTACCGAAACTTTCCCAAACAGTGAGAAAGCAAGACTTTTGCTGCGCACTCTGGAAAAATAAAATAATAAGCTAGATAAATGAAAATTAAAAGATGAGCCATTTCTAATTAAATAAATAATATTCAAGTATTTCTACTAACCCCTATTTGCACAAAATGTCCAATCTAACTAATACAATTGTCTTGTGAAGCTATTATGATGTTGGTGGTTCCTCTCTTTCCCGACGCGTATCCCACTGGCGCACACACACACACATACATACATACATAGATATATATATATATATATATATATATATATATATATATATATATATATATATATGTATGTATATGTATATGGGAATGGATTCATTAGAAAGAAAGATACGGTAGGAAGGTAGGAAGAAGCAATATGAAGCGTATATATTTAATCTGATGGTTGATAATAAAACCACCTTCCTTCCCCATAAATCAGCTAGTGGTTTTTCCAAAAAAATAAAATAAAATCAGTTAGCTAGATATGATTAGCTAGAAGCATGCATGGATTAGAGAGAGATTTACTTCCCTAAATTGTAGAGATTGAGTTTTCCAAATTTAATTCAATTATTATAAAAAGATAAAGAAAAAAAGAACAAAAGTCAACATTCTATAAGGATTTTGTCGTGGGTTTGTTTCGTCCAACATCATCGTTGCTTCTCACACTTCGTGACTACACTCCCTAACATCCATGACCACACTCTCATAAATCAAAATTATGGCAATGTTATCAAATTATATCAAGGACCACACTATCCTATATATATGACTACACCTCCCTAAATCAAATTATATCTTTATTGTCGTATTATATCCAAGACCACAGTCCCTAATATCAATGACCACACATTGCATAAATTTATCTACACTTGAACCCAACATCTTTGAAATTTATACTTAGATATATCCGATACACAGCATAAATTTGTCTACAATCTATATAAATTTGTCTGCTAAATCAAATTGTATCTTTATTGTCGCATTATATCCAAGACCACAATCCCTAATACTAATGACTACACATTGCAAAAATTTGTCGACACTTTAACCTAGCATCTTTGAAATTTACACTTAGATATACCCGATACACTACATAAATTTATCAACACTCTATATAAATTTGTCTGCACTCTTAACACACTTCCCTAAATCAAATTATATCTTTATTGTCGCATTATATCCAAGACCACATTCCCTAATATTAATGACCACACATTGCATAAATTTGTCCACACTTGAACCCAACATCTTTGAAATTAACACTTAGATATACCCGATACACTGCATAAATTTGTCCACACTTTATATAAATTTGTCTGCACTATGAACACACTGTGGTCATATTCAATAGATATTCAATAGATAGTTTGGTCATGGTGTATGGTTTTAGATATTAGTAGTCATGGATATTAGGGAACTTATACTTTCTTAAGGCCTACAAAAGTTAATTATTTGTACACAAATACACGTATCTATATAATAGAGTATGGTCATTGATATTAGGGAGTGTTATCACAGATATAATTTTGACTTATGGGAGTGTGGTCAAAACTTGATAACATTGATATAGTTTTGACTTATGGGAGTGTGGTCATGGATATTAGGGGTATGGTCATGGACTGTGAGAAGCAATGATTATGTTGGACGAAATATAATCCCTAAAAATTTGATAACTACTGTTTTTTCTTTTGATAATAATGAAATTAAATTTGGATAATTTAATCTCTACAATTTAGGGAAGACAATCTCTCTCTTTCTCTCTCCAATCACATGCATGATTCTAACTAATCATATATCTCTAACTTTTTTTTTTCCCAAAAACCACTAGCTGTTTTATGGGGTAAGAAGGTGATTTTATTAACAGCCACTGGATTAGATTTGTACACCCCAAATTGCTTTTTCCTACCTTCCTACTGTATCTTTCTTCCTATAGGATCCACTCTATATATATATATATATATATATATATATATATATATATATATATATATATATATATATATATATATATATATATATATATATATATGTATATGGGAATGGATCCAGTAGGAAGGAACTTTAGATAGGAAGGTAGGAAGGGATCATCATGGCCATCCAATTCAGATCTAACGGTTGGGATAAAAATCTCACACATGTGTCAATTAAAACCAGAAACCACCTACCAATAGTCAAAACAACTAGTGGTTTTGCCAAAAAAAAAAAGAAAAAAAGCTAAGAATATGTTGTGGTCCATAAAAAATAGCGGTAGTTTAATGCTGCAGATTAAGAAGGATATTTGCCAAATTTAGAAGATCATGTTGGAGTCTATTGTGTTTCAACTGGGGAAAACGGCAAGAGGTCGACGATGAACAGTGATCGGGATCAACAATAGCGGTTAATCGGTAGATATCACACAACATACATCCCCGTTCTTATCTCATCAATGGCGGACGATAGGTAAGTATGTCCAATTTTTATTTTTATTTTTGTTTCTTTTACGTAAAGTTTTGAACGACCATTTTGGGCAGTGCGAGAGGTGGTAGGTGGTGTGAGAGGGGGCGTGGGTCGGTGTGTGTGGTGCGAAATTGAGAGGCATGGCAATATGTGATGATGGCAGTAACGAGTGAATTCGATACATAGATACACCTATGGCTATTTCGGGTATGGGATGTATTTGACGATGATTATGCATACAGATGCAATCGTATTATCCAAAGGGGTTTGCACATGATCGGTTTGATCAGTACTATATGTTATCGAAACACACTTGACCCCAACAGTCATGCATGTATGCGTTTTGTGTCTGACACTCATTTGACCACAGTTGTTATGTTGTAGTCAGCTCATCTCGGTCGGGTTGAGTGAAGCGCAAGGGACAAATATATGGGGGTAGGGTTGTAGATGTTTAAATGGATGTGCATTAACATATTCTTATGACATTAACACGACCAACATGGATGAAATCGTCAATCTTTGGTGAGGACGCGCGATTGGTGGACTCTGCCAATCAGTCCACATCGGTGTATGTCGTATGGCACCAATAGACACAGGTGGGTTGACACAAACTGATGGTAGGGTAACGGGGGATGTCGGTATGGCATCAATGCGACATAGATGGGTTGATGGGTAGATAGCCACATGTGCGTGTGTCGTGGTCATTGGTTTTTCAGGCGTGTCGGACAACGAATGTCTGTTTACTCGTCAAAATAACAAAGCAGTTGTGTTACATGTCACAATCATGTCCCTTGCTGACCTTTAACCCCCCTTTTGTTGTGATGCAGCGGCGCAAGTGGGAGTGCACCAATTTATGTATCGTCGCCGCCTGTCTCCGATGGCGATGTGTTTAGTGTAATGATATACTGACCAAAATGCTACGACGAAAATATTGTCCCACGACAATGGATGTGGTTTGGGTTATTGAGCGGAGTCAAAGCGTTCTACGAGAGGTATGCCATCGCTGCCGGATTCAGCGTGCATAGTGGAACTAACACCGTAGAGAAGACTAAAAGGGCGCGAGAATGGAAATACTTTTACAGTACACGAGAGGGGCATAGGCATAAAAAGGATGACATGTACAATACTGTGCCTAATGAAAATGTAAAAAAGTATAAAACCATGCATAATGTAAGTTGGGCGCATCAAATGTTAACAAACCTATGACTGTTATTGGCGAGATCATAAATAATCATAATAGCTAGGGGTGTGCATTATTCGGTTTTGAACCTAATAACCGAAACTGAATTGAACCGATCCAAACCGAACCGTTTTTTATTCGGTTCGGTTTTCGGTTTGGACTTTAGGCCTTATTCGGTTTTCGGTTTATTCGGTTCCGGTGAAAAACCATAAAAAATTGTGCATTTTTCGGTTCAAAACCGAATAAACCGAACCGAACGGGTTTTATTCGGTTTTCGATTTGGACTTATTCTGTTTATTCGGTTTGGCCCGGTTTGGTTCGGTTTTAAACCGATGAACAGCCCTAATAATAACACGTCGTATAAATGTGCACATTTCTTCAATTTGGCTATCACGCACCCACATTGGGTCAAGCGTTTTAAATGATGTGGTCATGTACGTCCATGACCACACATACAATGCAAAAACACTATTGTGGACCATATCTGCCACGCAAAACCACGGTAGATGGCAAGTGTTTTTTGTGGTATGACCACGCTAATGATAACGATGGTCTTTTGGCCACAAAGTGTATGTCCGTTCCCCCGCCACACAATCTACATGATTAATGAACACGATAAACACGTTCGTGACCACATCAACAAACAACAAAGTACGCCATTGATCCACATACGCAATGTGGACACAAGATATTATCAAAATACACACTTTAATTGACATATGTTTAATACAAGACCACAGTCAATAAAACGTGGTCATTGCATATACTATACTTGTACTTTATGGTTAAATAAATACACACCTTAAGTGACAAATGTTTAATGCATGACCAAAATCGATGACATGTGGTCATCACATATATTATACTTGCTTTATTTAGTATAAGACCACAGTTGATGACATGTGGTCATGGTATAGATTACAATTGCATGTTATGGTTAGATCTTATTGCACACCGTACCTCCATACTTATATGGTATTGAAATACACACTTTAATTGACATGTGTTTAATACAAGACCACAGTCAATGAAACGTGGTCATCGCATATACTATACTTGTACTTTATGGTTAAATAAATACACACCTTAAGTGACAAATGTTTAATGCATGTACTTGCATTATTTAGTATAAGACCATAGTTGATGACATGTGGTCATGGTATAGATTACAATTGCATGTTATGGTTAGATCTTGTTGCACACCGTACCTCCATACTTATATGGTATTAAAATATACACTTTAAGTGACAAATGTTTAATACAAGACCATTGTCGATGAAATGTGGTCATTACATATACTATACTTGTACTTTATGGTTAAATAAATACACACCTTAAGTGACAATGTTTAATGCATGACCACAGTCGATGACATGTGGTCATCGCATATATTATACTTGCATTATTTAGTATAAGACCACAGTTGATGGCACGTGGTCATAGTATAGATTACAATCGCATGTTATGGTTAGATCTCGTTGCACATCGTACCTCCATACTTATTTGAATCCGACAATAGATGATAGAACAATGAATCTGATATATTCAAAAGTTGCATTTTGTGTGCGTTATATGACCACATTGTTTGACACATTTAGATGGTGTTAATCCACGGTTACACCCGTCCAACAAAAAAATAACGGAAAAGGGTAGCAACATCGCACAATGTATGTCGTGTGCATTACAATGCATCGACTGTATCGTGTTGGTGGATTACACATCGAACCCATTTCAAGAAATAAAGGTAGAAAAAAACACAAAACACACAGCTATCGATGGCATACCAACCATGAAAACACTCATCAAACCGCAATAACTAAGCGCTGCCTAATATCCTATTTGAATGGTGGTTGATGGTCCCAGTCTTCATCCACTTGTCAGCGTTCTTGTATACAATCTCCCTCTTTCATTTTCACGGTGCATCGATATGTCGTAACAGTAGTGGATGCGGAGAGAGCGAATCTTCGATGCAGGCAATTAGCAGACAAAAACAAATATCGTTAATGCGGGGATCGAATGTCAATATACGGTGATTCATCTTTTGATAAGA